>CM055128.1:272477676-272864808 GCA_029206835.1 Rana muscosa
GGATTAATCCCTTTACGCCGTGATGCATAGATCTGCACTGTAATACCCCGACTGCTCTGGTCCAGCAACACAGCTCAGTGCAGTCTGCGCTCGGGGCATAGCAGGGCACAGCTCTGAGCAAGGAGATGTGCTGGAACAGTTTTTAAGTGGATATGAATGAAATTAAGAAAACTTGAAGTTATACTTTGCTTTAGTTGCCAAAATGTTCTTCTCAGTAATGTGCTGGTCTTCTCTCCTGCCTATATGCACATCCTGCCTAGCTGGGAAAAATTGATTTAATTTTGTGTCTCCGTGTAATGCTTTGTGTTCCGTTGGAGAAGTTTAGTGCAGGAGGGGATCTGTACTGAACAAAGGGAAGCCGGTTTTGAATGTTGCAAGGGGGATCCATATAGAGCCATTGAGAAGGAAGTTTTGGATTGTGCGGGAGGGGATCAGTCCAGAGCCAAAAAGGAGCAGGTTTGGGATGGTGCAGGAGGGGGTACATACAGAGCCTATAGGAAGGACATTTTGGATGATGCAGGAGGTGGTTTGTACAGAGCCAATGGAAAGGAAATTTGGGTGGTGCAGAATGGGGTACATGAAGTCCAGAGCCAAAGAGAAGCAGGTGAGGGATGGTGCAGGGAGGCGACTGTACAGAGCCAATGGGAGGGAAATTTTAGATGGTGCAGGAGGGGGGTCCGTACAATTAATGAGAAGAAAATTTTGGATGTTGCAGAACTGGGTCCCTACAGAGCCAATGGAAGGAACATTGTGGGTGGTACAGAGCGAATGGGAGGAAAATTTTGGGTGGTGCAGGAGGGGGGCCGTACAGAGCCTATGGGAAGGAAATCCTGGATGGTGCAGGAGGGGGTCTGTACAGAGCCAATGGGAAGGACATTTTGGGTGGTGCAGGAGAGAATTTGCATAGAAGCAGGTTGGAAGTGGATTGTGCAGGAAGGGATTAGTCCAGAGCCAAAGAGAACCACACAACACAGCAATTTTTTTTTGGAACTTTTATTCCCTCACAGGGTTGATGCTTTACTGTGGGTCAGTGGATAGCTTCTGTCTGCAGAAAAAGTAAATGATTGCTGATTGGACCAGGTTCACCAACATTAGATTGTGTTGTAATGGCCAGTCAGGTACCAAAAAAAAAAAGTGCTGAGGGATTTAATAAATCATACTTTAATTAAAGCCACATTACAACCAGAACCTTTTTATTTTTGCTGTATATGGAGGAGGATAAGCCCAATAAAGTGTGTATTGCTGTCTGTGTCCACATTGTAGAGATCCCAACACTCCCCAGTGAGGCTGTACATAGTGATTTCATCAGCTGCCCATTATTACAATAATGTCCTGCTTTTCCTTGTGTCCCTGATGTAATAGTGATGTAACAGCAATATAAATATGGTGGTATCAAAGCATGGTGTAACAGAGTGTGCCTTCTATTTGTCTCTTGAAGCCACGCGGGAGTCGGCCTTTGTTCATGCCATCGCTTCAGCTGGAGTGGCCTTTGCTGTGACCCGGTCCTGTGCAGAGGGCAGCTCCACCATCTGCGGCTGTGACTCCCACCACAAAGGCTCATCAGGGGATGGCTGGAAGTGGGGCGGCTGCAGTGAAGATGCAGACTTTGGGGTCCTGGTGTCCCGAGAATTTGCTGATGCCAGGGAGAACAGACCAGATGCCAGATCGGCCATGAATAGGCACAATAATGAGGCAGGAAGGGCGGTAAGAGAAATGCACTGTTATACACAATCTGGGGATTGTGGGACACTTAGCTAATATTAAATAGCAGCAGACCTAATGTACAGCTTGTCTTTATATAAAATAACAATGAAAGGTAATCTGTTATAAAAATATTAAAGTGTACAGTCCATATTTGCAATCCATGCACCTTTCCCTGTGTTTTGTCTCTTTAAAAACTCTGACAGTGCAGAAAAATATATGTCCGTCTGCCAAAATTCCATTGAGCTCTTCAGCTTTACCTGCACTGCCCTGTGTGCTGCAAAAGGCTGATACACAGATGGGATGTGTTTTTACCTGCCTTACATATATATGCCTGTATACAGTGAGGGGAAAAAAGTATTTGACCCCCAACTGACAAAGAAATGATCAGACTATAATTTTAATGGTAGGTTTATTTCAGCAGGGAGAGACAGAATAACAACAAAAAAATCCAAAAAAGTGCATTTAAAAAAAGTTATAAATTTATTTGCATTTTAACGAGTGAAATAAGTATTTGACCCCTTCGCAAAACATGACTTAGTACTTGGTGGCAAAACCCTTGTTGGTAATCAGAATTCAGACATTTCTTGTAGTTGGCCACCAGGTTTGCAAACATCTCAAGAGGGATTTTGTCCCACTCCTCTTTGCAAATCGTCTCCAACTCGAACCTTCAGCTCCCTCCACATATTTTCTATGGGATTAAGGCCCGGAGACTGGCTGGGCTACTCCAGGATCTTAATGTGCTTCTTCTTGAGCCACTCCTTTGTTGCCTTGGCCGTGTGTTTTGGGTCATTGTCATGCTGAAATACCCATCCATGACCCATTTTCAATGCCGTGGCTGAGGGAAGGAGGTTCTCACCCAAGATTTGACGGTGCATGGTCCATCGTCCCTTTGATGTGGTGAAGTTGCCCTATCCTCTTAACAGAAAAACACCCCCAAAGCATAATATTTCCACCTCCATGTTTGACTGTGGGAACAGTGTTCTTGAGGTCATAGGCAGCATTCCTCCTCCTCCAAACACGGTGAGTTGAGTCGATGGCAAATGGCTTGAATTTGGTCTCATCTGACCACAACGCTTTCACCCAGTTATCCTCTGAATTATTCAGATGTTCATTACCAAACTTCAGACGGGCTGTACATGTGCTTTCTTGAGCAGGGGGACCTTGCGGGCGCTGCAGGATTTCAGTCCTGCATGACGTAGTGTTACCAATTGTTTTCTTGGTGACTATGGTCCCAGCTGCTTTGAGATCATTAACAAGATTCCCCTGTGTAGTTCTGGGCTGATTCCTCACTGTTGTTGTGATTATTGAAACTCCACGAGGTGAGATCTTGCATGGAGCCCCCGACCGAGGGAGATTGAGTTATTTTGTGTTTCTTCCATTTGCGAATAATCGCGCTGTTGTCACCCTCTCACCAAGCTGCTTGCTGATGGTCTTGTAGCTCATTCCAGCCTTGTGTAGGTCTACAATCTTGTCCCCTGGGAGCCTGAAATCTTGCCGATTGATAGGGGATCAAATACTTATTTCACGAATTAAATTATATTATATTGTAAAAGTGACATCAGTCCCTGTCCTTAACCACTTCCCGCCTAGTCAATAGCAAATTGACGTCCGGGAAGTGGTTCTGTTGTCCACACTGGACGTCATATGACGTCCTGCAGGATAACAGCCGCCGCGCGCCCGGGGGGCGCGCATCGCGGCGATCGGTGGAGTGGTGTGTCAGTCTGACACACCGCTACACTGATCTCAGTAAAAAGCCTCCGGCGGAGGCTTTTTACCACGTGATCAGCCGTGTCGAATCACGGCTGATCAGGATGTAAACAGGAAGAGCCATTGATCGGCTCTTCCTCACTCGCGTCTGACAGACGCGAGTAGAGGAGAGCCGATCGGCGGCTCTCCTGACAGGGGGGGGTTTGCGCTGATTGTTTATCAGCGCAGCCCCCCCTCGGATACCCACACTAGACCACCAGGGAAGTCCCCCAGGACCACCAGGGAAGCCCCAAGCATGTGGATGGCCCCCATGGCCATCCACATGTAGTAAACCATAAAAAAATATAAAAAAAACATTAAAAAAATATGCCAATCAGTGCCCACAAATGGGCACTGACTGGCACTATCATGGCACGACCACAATGTGTGGTGGCTGGCATTGCTGGGCATCAGTGTCACCAGTGCCACCTACTAGGGTCCCTCAGTGCCACCCATCCGTGCCCACCTATCAGTGCCCGTCCGTGCCACCCATCAGTGCCACCCATAAGTGCCCATCAGTGCCGCCTATGAGTGCCCATCAGTACCACCTATGAGTGCCCATCAGTGCCGCATACCAGTGCCACATATCAGTGCCGCCTATTAGTGCCCATCAGTGCCACCTCATTGGTGCCCTTCAGTGCCGCCTTATCAGTGCCCGTCATTGAAGTAAAAAAGGTACTTATTTACAAAAAAAATTAACAGAAACAAAGAAAAACAGTTTTTTTTCAAAATTTTCGCTCTTTTTTATTTTTTGCACAACAAATAAAAAAAATCGCAGAGGCGATCAAATACCACCGAAAGAAAGCTCTATTTGTGGGAACAAAATGATAAAAAATTTGTTTGGGTACAGTGTAGCATGACCGCGCAATTGTCACTCAAATTGTGACAGCGCTGAAAGCTCAAAATTGGCTTGGGCAGGAAGGTGTATAAGTGCATGGTATTGAAGTGGTTAAACAGCTTACAATCTAACTCACATTCATACATACACATACTAGGGCCAATTTAGACAGGAGCCAATTAACCTACCAGCATGTCTTTGGAGTGTGGGAGGAAACCCACAAAGGCACAGGGATATTAACTGATATTTCAAAGTGTGCCAAGCAGCACCCTTATGAAATGGTATTTAACATTTTAGGTGTACAGGCATAAGTAGCTTCATTCCACCAATATTTAGGTAGAGGTGCACTGACATACTGTATATACAGAGCTATACAACATACCTGTAGAGTGGAAGTGGCTGCCTATAGTGAAAGCATGAATGGGAGAACTTAGCACTTTAATAGTTCCTCAGACTGTAGAAGGAATCATTCTTCATAAATGTCAAGCAATATTTGTTTTTTTTTTATCTTGTATCCTCACTTTCCCGTGCCTGTACCTTTCTTTTTCACAGACTATCCTGGACCACATGCACCTGAAATGCAAGTGCCATGGTCTGTCTGGCAGCTGCGAGGTAAAGACCTGCTGGTGGTCCCAGCCAGACTTTCGAGCCATTGGTGACCACTTGAAGGATAAGTATGACAGTGCCTCTG
Source organism: Rana muscosa (assembly GCA_029206835.1). Classification (NCBI taxonomy): domain Eukaryota; kingdom Metazoa; phylum Chordata; class Amphibia; order Anura; family Ranidae; genus Rana; species Rana muscosa. Next base: position 272,482,656 of record CM055128.1, read on the forward strand.
AGATGGCCGTGGAAAAACATAGAGAGGCACGAGGATGGGTGGAAACCCTTCGGGCCAAATACTCATTGTTCAAACCTCCCACTGAGAGGGACCTTGTGTACTATGAGACCTCTCCAAACTTCTGTGACCCCAACCCAGAGACTGGCTCCTTCGGGACACGGGGGCGTTCCTGCAATGTGACATCTCATGGGATAGATGGCTGTGATCTGCTGTGCTGTGGAAGAGGTCACAATACCCGGACTGAGAAACGCAAAGAGAAATGCCACTGCATCTTCCACTGGTGCTGCTATGTGAGCTGCCAGGAATGTGTTCGCATCTATGACGTGCACACCTGCAAGTGACACAGGTATGTGTGAATGTCATCCACATATTGCTGGAACTTCATTATGTTTTGGTGCCAATTGTCCTATAGCCATTTAGTTGTCTTCCTATGGTGCGTAAGAGGTTGGGGTACAGATAAATTTTCCTGTTTGCAAATTAAAGGAGAACACCAGGCACTGTAAAGTGGTAGCATAACATGTGCCCATGTTTTTGGTTGTGAGCTCCAGTGCTATTTCATTGAAGGTCATCAGGACGGCTCATCGCAAGTGAGGGTCGGCTCTCAATTGTTGTGAAAGGGAGGTTAGTGCAGGTTTAATCAGTGTCAGGCCTCGTACACACGGCCGAGATTCTCGTTGAGAAAAACATGTCGTTTTTTTCGACGAGATTCTTGGACAAGAAACTTGTCCCGGCCGAGTGTACACACGCTCGTTTCAAAGAACCCGCGGTTCTTTGAAAGGAGTGTACGCGGTGACGTCATCGACTACGTCGAGCATGCGCTCGTCACATTCGATGCCGTCGCCGCCATCTTGGTATACCCTACGTATGCCTAGGAAGCTACCGCGCATGCGTCAAATTCATTTCGAACATGCGCGGGCTTCCGGGGACGGACAGGTAAGTGTACACACACTCACTTTTCTCGTCGAGAAACACGCCGAGGAGAATCTCGACGAGAAAATAGAGAGCAGGTTCTCTATTTTCTCGTCGAGGTTTCTTGTCGGTTTTCTCGACGAGAAACACGCTAGCAGCGTACACACGACCGATTTACTCGGCAAGACCTCTCTGCCAGCAAGTTTCTTGCTGGTTCTTGCCGAGAAAATCGGTCGTGTGTACGAGGCCTCAGGCTTCATTTCCTATTTACAGGTTCCAACATGGTATTGCTCCTTTCAAATGGTGCAGTTAAATTATTTTTATATATATATACACACACACACACACACAGTGTTTGCCTGAAGATTCGTTTTTAAAGGGAAAACTGCTATTGCCAGTTTAAAAAAGCCAACATTTCATTGCTTTATGAATCACTGACCTAGACCTATTACACAGTTCAGAGTTCTGCCTTCCCTTTACTGTATACTTGTTCCATATCCATGAATCCCAATGTATTCAAGCCAGGCACAGCCTAGCAACTGGAAGAAGTGGATTGGCATTGAGATGCCCTTTCTGTCATGACTGTTTTCCTTGAAGGGAAACTCTGAAAGTATATGATCACTGAAGACTCTGAAGGAGACTACACATCAATATTGGCTGCAGGTTGCATATTGGTTTCAGAGCAGTAAAACTGGGTGGATTAGGTTTTATTGTGCGTGATATCAGATTTCCTTTGTGTCTGCACATTTATTATATATTCATGTGGTCAGAAATAAAATTTGGATCAAAATACATCCAGAATTATTCTTGTGCAGTCTGCTTATATGATCAGCATTGACCATTAACAAGCTTATTAATGCCTAAATCCATGAGTATTTTACCAACTACAGCAATGTTCATTTGGGTTTTCTGTTGTCCACAGGCATAGAACATAGTGGCAGCACTGCAAGTACAGATGAGAACAGCATCCCAGATAACGGCTTTGTTAAATTCTTCCAGACACTGGAATGTATTCTGCACCTGAGGTGACCCACAAAATTGTCTGAATATTGTATAAGAATGCCTGTAGTGAAGCAGTAAACACTTGCTGGGATAGGAGAGAAAGATCATATTATTTCCTCCATTATTGGTCAGTGACTAGCTCACTGTGAAGGGTCAAGTAGTTGAGTGGCTATGGCCAGCTTTCAAATTTGACAGCATCTATAGGAATTTGCATGAGTGCTGCAGATTTAGGGGGGATTAGGTTACCCTACCTTTTATTCCTGTCACCAGTTTAACTATCAGGAAACAGGATGCTTAATGGTCAAGTATGTTTTCATGCTATTTGCCTCTTTTACCATGGCAGTGAGGTAACCATTTATCTTATAGTCCACCAATGTGTGCTCAATGCGGAAAAGGGGCTAACTAGCTCAGTTCTATGTATCCAGCACTAACAAGAGTCCATTGATCCAGATGATTTATTGAGCAGGTTCCTTTATTAAGGCTGATCTCCAACTTCCTTGTGTATTACAGTGTCCTCAGTAGCTTAACATGCAGTTCTCCTTTTTGTAAAATATTTTTTTTTCTCAGCTGCTCCAGTAACATTGTATATTTTCCAGTGTTGTCATCATAAGTATAAACTCCCTTACAAATGGCATGCAGCCATCACTGGAGCACATGTAGGCAGGCAATGGCTGCTGAATATCTATAGTATTGGAATAAATAAAATAAAAAAGTAAAAACAAGACGTGTATTTTAGTGCCATGGTAATAGGTAAACAGCATAAAACCTATAGGACTAAAGAGTAGACGTTCTGAGGAACCTGTTCTTTTTCTTTAAAGTTAATGGTTTGGTGAGCCTGTGTCGATCACAGCTGACACAAGCATAATGTTGCCTTTTATCAGAAGGAAGGAAAAATTTAACTTTACATAAAACACTTCCAATCTCACAGAAGAATGGAAGATTGTCTTCTTGACTCAGAGATGGCTCATATATTCATTCCAATGAGTGCAAAGTGGTAGGGAAGGGCTTAACATTTTCTAGTAAAACCACAATTGCCCTTGCCCCTTTTATTGCTGTGTCTGCATTAGGGAGATCGCCCCTCATATGCTGTCCTGGAATATAACAGGGGGGGGGGGGTACAGGGGACATCTCTTCAGTTCAGACAAAAGCAACAAGAAATGGGGTTTCCATCCATCACGCTTTGGCGGGTCGGATTTTAGCGAGCATGTCACCGCTGACATCCACGGCTCCATAAGAGGTGCACGGCGCATCCGTTCAGGTCCGCCTAAAAAAAAAAAAATTACAGGCAGACCTGAACGGGTCTGCCCATGTGAAAGGGGCCTTAGTCCTATTAGACTAGTTCAGTTATTACCACTGCACTAGTGGGCGCTGAAAAAATAGGATTTTTTGTACTCACCGTAAAATCCTTTTCTCTGACATCCATGGACTGACACGGTGTCTCTTTACACTTTACACGTGGGTTATGTCCCTGCTTGCAGGAGAAGACCTAGGCAGAATGTGAAATGTTATACATACATTCTAAAAGCCAGAGCTGAACAGCCCCACCCAGGGGGCGGTCCCTCCGGACATAACCCTCCCACTACAGTCAGCAGACTTCAGTTCGTAACAAAGCAGTACAAACTTAAAAGGAAGGGTGGGTGCCGTGTCAGTCCATGGATGTCAGAGAAAAGGATTTTACGGTGAGTACAAAAAAACCTATTTTCTCTTACCATCCATGGACTGACACGGTGTCTCTTTACACTTTACACGTGGGATGTCCCAAAGCAGTGTCAAGAGGGATGGGAGCAGTATTAATGGAAAAACCAAAACTTCACTCCAATAAGGCAGAGCTCCTCAACGGAGGAGTCGCAACTTTAAACAGCGGCCTGCGGCCGAAGATGCAGCCACATTAACCTTATAAAACTTAAAAGGCATGAACAGACGACCAGGTCGCCGCCTTGCACACTTGTGCAACCGACGCTTGATGTCGGGAAACCCAGGAAGCACCAATTGCCCTGGTGGAATGCGCCGTAACCGGAAAGGGAGGCACCCGCCCTGTGAGAGCATAGGCTTGAATGACGGTTTGTCTGATTCCCCTAAAAATGATGGCAGACGAAACCGCTTGGCCCTGTTATGGACCAGAGACAGTCACAAACAGTGAGTCGGACTTCCGAATAGAAGCAGTAGCAGACAGGTACACCCGTAAGGCTCGTACCACCTCCAATATGTGCAGCGCAAACTCTCTGGGATGCGATGGGTGAGGACACAAGGACGGGAGGGCAATGTCCTCATGTAGGTGAAAGGTGGATACCACCTTTGGCAAAAAAAGGAAGGTCGCGGATGCAACACCGCCTTATCCTTATGGATGACTAAATATGGCGACTTGCAGGACAAAGCCGCCAACTCAGACACTCGTCAAACAGAAGTGATTGCCACTAAAAGGCCACCTTCTGAGACAAGACAAGAGGGGAATATCCCGGATAATTCCCAAAAGGAGGTTCCTGGAGGACCGAGAGCACCAAATTCAGATCCCACGGTGGGAGAGGCTTGACAGGAGGGAGCACATGACGAACCCCCCAACACAAGGTGCTAACCAAGAAAATGACCCGCTAGAGGTCGCTGAAAGAAGATGGCCAAGGCCGAAATCTGATCCTTGATGGTACTCATAGCAAGCTTTTGGGTCACTCCACACTGCAGAGGATGCAGGATTCTGGGGACGGAATACGTCCGAGGACGCCAGTCCAGCGCTTCGCACATGGCGATATAAGCTTTCCAGGCACGGTGATAGATCTGCCTGGAGGAAGACTTCCGTGTCCTTAACATGGTCAAAATGACCGAGTCCGAGAGACCTCGGTCCCTCAACACCTGGCTTTTAACAGCCCTGCCGTTAAAGCCAGAGACTGTAAGCCGGATGAAACATAGGACCTTGAGACTGAAGGTCCTCCCTCATCGGCAACCGCCAGGGAACGTCCGCGACGAGACGTACCAGTGATGCTGAGGCCAATCCGGAACAATTAGGATCGCCGGAGTTTATATCAGGCGATAAGGACCCTATGGGGCCACCAACGCATCCGAGGCATCGCCCAAGGATCCCTGGATCTGGCCACAACCTCGACCCTTGCGATTGAGTCGAGAGGCCATCAGGTCCACATCCAGCGTGCCCCACCGTCGGTAAAGGAGTTGAAATATGCAAGGACCACTTTCTGCTCTTAGCAGAAGATCGTCCAGATAGCCCACGACAGCAATACCTCGCTGTAACAGAAGGCTAGAACCGGAGCAAGCACCTTGGTGAACACCCTTGGTGCCGAGGCTAGGCCGAAAGGAAGAGCCACAATCGATAGTGGACTTCGCTGATCGCAGAAACTTCTGGTGACTTGCGCAGATCGGAACATGCAAGTAGGCATCCTTGAAGTCCAAGGACGCCAGAAGAAAATCCCTTGTGTAGCGATCACCGTGCGAATGGATTCCATGCGGAATTTCTGCACCTTCTCAAAGGCATTCAGGGCCTTGAGGTCCAGGATAGGTCGAACCACGTCCTATTTTTGGGACGACAAACAGATTCGAGTAGAATCCCTGAAAACTCTCCTGTGACGGAACCGGCACAATCACTCCGGACCTGATCAAATCCTGTACAGCCCCCAAGAGGGCTGCCCGACAGGTAGGAAGGAGAGGAAGATTTGAGGGAAAGAATCTGTCTGGGGGCCAGGATCGGAATACTATCCTGTATCCTGAGGTGACCACCTCGCACACCCACCAGTCGGAGATTCAGGAGGACCACCGATTCGTGACCTGCGAAGTCGTCCCCCCCCCACCCCAGAGTCGGGCGGAGGCAAGACTTCACGCGGAGGCGGGCTTGGGAGCCGCTTGTTCGGCTTAGGCACCCAGGGGCACTTGTGCCCACCAGCCGCACTGCCGTCAGTCTGAGAGGGCCTACCCGTGGACTGACTGACGAAAAAACCCTGTCTTGCTGGAAAGGAAGGCCCCTGTTTGCGGCGGGCCTCCTCACCCTTGCTAGTCTAAGGAAGAAGAGTGCTTTTACCTCCCATGACATCCATGACGATGTCATCCAGAGCAGCACCGAAAGGTCTACCACCTTTAAATGGTAGATCCGTCAGGAGCTTCCTAAGGCTACGTCAGCAGACCAGCACTTCAACCAGATAAGACGATGCAATACCACCGCCGAGACAGAGGCCCTGGATATTAAAGGGGCCGCGTCCAACGTGGCGTCGCACACATAAACCAGGCCCTGAACCAGTTGGTGGGCCAAAGCAACTGTGTCTGGAGGAAGATTATGCTCCTGTACAGCTAGGTGCAACATTTTTGGCCAACCTGTAAGTGTTTAAGACACAAGGGTCGCCGCTACCACAGGCCGTAGGGCGGATCCCAACAAGGCAAACATGGTTCTGCTCACCACTTCTGACCTCCTGTCAGTGGGTTCCTCAAATGCAGGAGTCCCCTCCATCGGGAGAGTGATGGCCTTGTTCAACCGGGCGACTGGAGGGTCGACCCTGGGGGAGAAGCCCACTTTTTAAGTAGGGCATCTTCAAGGGGTATCTGATAGACAAACGCCGCGGGACCATAAAAAAATTCTTCTGCGGCTTTTCCCAGACCTTATCAATGAGCTGGTCAAAGAAAGTACATATGGAAAAACCTCTTTAGAAGGCCTGGCCTTAAAAGAACCAAAGGAGACTGTATCCGCCTGAGGTTCTGCATCCGCAGCATTTTAGCTTGAGAGTGTCCCTCACCGCAGTCATGAGTACACTAACAAGCGCCCTGTCATTTACTGACTCAGAACTGGAGTTTTCCTCATAAGGAATGTCCTGTTCAAAACCATCCAATACATTCAGAACTAGGGTCCTGAGCGGTAGTGGCTAGGCCCATATCTGAATCAGCACACTGCCCTCATGAAGTAAAGTGGGGAGAGGGCGCTTTTTTTTTTTTGCACTGCCTGTTGTCCACTGACATTTAGGGGAAGCTGGTGACAGAGACTCCATATTGCCCCCCTCTGAGACTCCTCAGATAAAAAGTCCACCCACAGGCTGTGCTGACTGAGGAGGGGGCGCCCAGGGGACTCACCAAACCGGACCAGGGACCGCTCAGTTCCGCTGTCTGTACCGCGCTGTGTCAGCGCTGGTGAGCTGTGAGGAGATTGTGAGGAGATTTCCGCTGTTACAGCAGCGCTAGAGGCCAAAACTAGTGCTGAAGAGTGCGCGGGCTACAAGAAAATGGCCGCCGCACTTCACTGAGGCGATCCGCGGCAAGATGGCCGCCATGACTCAGCAAAAGTGAAAAAAAAAAAAAAAACAGCACACAAACAGCGCCACTCGGCGCTCAGGCCCCAAAACACACAAAAAAAGGCCCCAAGCATATCTGCAGACCAGCGCAATGGTGACAGAGCGTGACAATGAAATACAGGGGGAGACAGGGAAAATCCCCCACAGAGAAACACACAGCCTTTTGTACTCACCTGCAGGCAGGAGAGACTACTTACCCGTCCCCTGAGGGACCCACTGGTGTGTTTCTGACAGGACTATCACAGTGCAGTACTGAGTAGCTGTCGGCCCGGTCCACCGCGAAAGATACAGTCAGTCAGGAACTGTTCAGTCTTGAGAGGACCGTGGGAGCATGAAGCAAACCCGGCCACCCCTGGAGTCATGGGGCCTGTCGTGAACTGAGTCTCACGCACACAAGGCGAGGATCAGCACGCTCGATGGTCGGACAGGGAAGACTACGAGGATATCTTGTACCCAACCTGTTGCCCAGCCGACAGTTGATAGAAAATTCTCAAAAATAAAATAAAAAATAATTCCAGAAAAGGAATAAAAATAGGTCAGGAGACTGGCTCCTGAGAGAGCCACGTCTTCTCCTTCTGCTAGGCAGAAAAAAACTGAAGTCTGCTGACTGTAGTGGGAGGGTTATGTCCGGAGGGACCGCCCCCTGGGTGGGGCTGTTCAGCTCTGGCTTTTAGAATGTATGTATAACATTTCACATTCTGCCTAGGTCTTCTCCTGCAAGCAGGGACATAACCCACGTGTAAAGTGACACCGTGTCAGTCCATGGATGGTAAGAGAAAGTAGGACATGCTGCTTTTTGTGACAATTCAATAAAATTACAAGAAAAGGTAAATGGTACACTGCAGCTACACAATAATGTGCGCTGCTGGTGTGAATGGGCTCTTAAAGAAGTGGTTTGGGTAATGGTAAAGTCATATGCAGCACTTTTTTTTTTTATAGAATGGGAAAAGGATAGCGCTCTCTAGTTTTCGTTGCCGTGATCTAATTTCCTGTCCTTGTCATGAAAGACATGAGAATTAGCATGTGTCACAGGGACTGGATATCAAACGGCAATAAAATACAGAGTGAAATTCCAGCCTTTCCCCACTCTGCTGGAAATGCATGTTTTCCATCCGTCTGGCGGATCGGATGACAACGGACTCTACGGTCCGTCGTCATCCGATCCCCCATAGGGTTGAGCGGCGCTCTGACAGGTCGGTCCCTGCACAGTGGGGATCGACGGAGTGATCCCCGCTGAGCAAAATGGAGCCTGCACACGGACACGTCCGTGTGAAAGGACCCTTAAGGCAATTTTGCCATATCTATACCTTTTGCCCAGCACATTTGGTGTGAATGTGCCCTTGGGGGCCTATTCACACAAAAACGTGGTGTGAAGAACATGTGTTCCACAGTGATCAAAATGCATTGGGTGTGTGATTTGCTGCAGGTGTGAGTGTATTCTAATGACACCCCAAACACAATCGCAAAACGCAGTGTATTTGCCTGCACCGGATTGCATGGGAACGAGGTCCCATGCATTCTGGTTTCAGTGCATGCAGTACTTTAATGCAATTTCAGCCTGTTCAAATAACTAGGCTGAAAAATTGCACAGGAATGTGAACCACCTTCCTATGTGTTTCTATAGTGAAACGCCCCTTAACCACTTGCTTACTGGGCACATATACCCCCTTCCTGCCCAGGCGAAATTATAGCTTTCGGCACTGTCACGTTTGAATGAAAATTGCGCGGTCGTGTGACATGGCTCCCCAACAAAATTGATGTCCTTTTTTCCCACAAATAGAGCTTTCTTTTGGTGGTATTTGATCATCTCAGCGTTTTTTTTTTTTTTTTTTTGCGCTATAAACAAAAAATGCAACAATTTTGAAAAAAACCCACCATTTTTTACTATAATGAATATCCCAAATTTTTTTTAAAAACGTTTTTTTCTCAGTTTAGGCCGATACGTATTCCTCTACATATTTTTGGTAAAAAAAATTGCAATCAGCGTATTGTGATTGGTTTGCGCAAAAGTTATAGCTTCTACAAAATAGGGGATAGAATTCTGAGTTTATTTTTTTTTTAACTAGTAATGGCGGTTATCTGTGATTTTTGTCAGGACTGCGATATTGCAGCGGATACTTTTGACACATTTTTGGGACCATTCACATTTATACAGCGAACAGTGCTATAAATATGCATTGATTACTGTATAAATGTGACTGTCAGGGAAGGGGTTAACACTAGCGGGCGAGGAAGGGGTTAAATGTATTCCCTATAAATGATTCTTACTGCAGGGGGAGGTGACCGATCTGTGTCTCTATGTACAAGGGACACAGCATCGGTCTCCTCTCCCTGACAGGACGTGGATCTCTGTGTTTACACACAGAGATCCATGTCCTTGGCTGTGTACCGGCCAATCGCGGGTACCTGGTGGACATCGCGGCCGCTAGGCACGCGCATCGGCATCTCAGTGACACGCCCCCCAGTGGCCAGAGGAGCTGAGGCCATAAAAAGACGGCCTCCCGGATTTGTAGAGCCACCTTGTGGCCGTCTTTTTACAATGGCCCGGGTCTGAAGAAGTTAAAGTAGAAGGCAAAACGTTCCCCCCCCCATTTTGGATAGAGTAAGGGAGAGTTATAACCTCATCAGTTTTTTTTTTTTCCCCATCTGTGTCCTATTTGGACAATTTCCTTTCACTTCCTGTTCTATAGCCAAAACAGGAAGTGAGGAAATCCTTCCAAAGTAAAAGGAATTCCTGGTTGTCATTGAAAGATTTCCCCTCTATTCCTGTTCACAACCCAAATAATGGGATTTTCTTTCACTGCCTCTATTTGTCCTGTTTACTGTCTTTATCAAGAGGGAAAGTGAATCTCCCTAATGGGGGCACAGACAGCAATAAACCCTTATAGGTACCTCTCCACTCCAAATCAAAGAAATGGCTTTAGTTATACTTTAAACACGGACCTAACTGCATCTTGCAAACAAGTTTCTGCATGGCAAAACATGGCTGGTACTTGTAGTTCTAGTTGCAGGTTCCCACAAACATTAATGTGATCAATTTTACGGGTTCAGTTAGCAAAATGTGACCACTATATACAATCGGACATTCTCCCAGACAGTTACACTAAGAAACCGTCACTTTTGTGTCTGCATTCAGATTTATAACCGATCTGAAATTCATCCAGCTAAGAGGAGAAAAAGAATCCCCAAATACTGCTGAGGAGAATGTATGGAGTAAAAAGCTCTGAGCACAGCACAATTCTGTACTGCAATGCAGCAAAACATAACACTGTATAGACTCCGAACATCCCATAGATAGCAAGGGCCAGATTTTATATACAGAATCATTTTATATATTTGTTATTTATTATACATTGTGTATATATCCTATATGAGTTAACTGAAATTTTATATAATATATTATAAATATATATTTGGAAGAAAAAAATGTGTACTTTTTTTTATTCTACAGTAAATGTTTACATTTGTTGTTTTTTACCTGTGTTGCAACAGTCCTGGTTATTATGTTTTGACTTTGCTACATACAGGAGGAGGATTCTGCAATTGTACTACTTACTTTGTAGCAGAGGGCCCCTTAGGCCCAGTTCACACTACTGTGACTTGCATACAACTTCTTTAACAGAAGTCAATGCAAGTCGTGCTGAAGTTGGACCAAAAGTAGTGCAGGGGATTGTTTGTTGACAGATTGTCGTTTTAAAATCTTACCGTTAGTACACCTCCTTTTGACAATTGTTGTCCAATTTTCCGCTAACAAATGTTGGATGACAGGCTAGTAAATTTTCAGTGGTCAATGGTTTGACGTCCGATTTTCATATGGTCAGTACACAAATCCGTCACACAAAAGTCGAAAGTACAAACACGAAATTAGCAGAAGGGGCCCAAAGGGTGGCGGTCAAGAGCTGAAATTCCTCATAGTACCTCGCCACGTTTGTGGCACGACAATTGTGTACGGTTAGTATGCAAGACAAGATCCTGGCACACGCCCTTTTTCCAAAAATCAGACGCTCGGTTGACCAACAATCGTACCGTGTGTACGAGGCTTTAGTCGGAGTAACTCAAGTCGTTCCTATTAGAATGGTTTCATTGTACTTAATGGGGTGCGATTAATGTGCTCTCAAACAGGAACGAAAAAGTCTTCTGGACTGCAGCACTCAAAAATAAAAGCCTTTATTTTTAAATAAGGAATCCAAAATACACACTGTACAACGGTACACAGGTCAAAAAAATATGGCTGACATGTTTCGCACTGTGCTAGTGCTTATTCACACAGTGTGAAACATGTCAGCCATATTTTTTTGACCTGTGTACCGTTGTACAGTGTGTATTTTGGATTCCTTATTTTAAAATAAAGGCTTTTATTTTTGAGTGCTGCAGTCCAGAAGACTTTTTCGTTCCTGTTTGCTGTCAATAGCATTGCTTGCACCTTTGTCTGCTGGGAGGAGGTGATTTGAAGGATTCCCACACCTGAGCGGCTCCCTTTCTCTTGCTTCTCACATATGTGCTCTCAAAGTCTGAGTGCATGTTGCACCAGTGTGAAGCGGGCCTTACACTCTCTTTTATCTGTGTGTAAGCTTTGCAATTAAACATAAGTCAACAACTTGTTGCATGATTTGAATGATCCATGTGTGTGCTGCATGGTACAGTTCTCACCCCCTATCATGGATTTTTGTGACCAGAGGAGCATAGAACACCCACTCCCCCATGCACTATTGTGGAGAGTTAAGACCCCTTTCACACTGGAGGTGTTTTTCAGGCGGTTTAGCGCTAAAAATAGCACCTAAAAAAAAGCCTCGGCTGCAATGCCAGTGTGAAAGCCCGAGTGCTTTCACACTGCGGCGCTGTGCTGGCAGGGCGTCAAAAAAAAGTCCTGCCAGCAGCTTCTTTGCAGCGGTGAATACACCGCTCCTAAAGCGCCCCTGCCCATTGAAATCAATGGGCAGCACCGCCGGCAAAGCTAGCGGGGGTTGAAAGCGCCCCGCTAGCGGCTGAAAAACGACAGTAAAGCACCAATGCCTGGGTGCTTTCAGTGTGAAAGCACGCTTAGAATTCTTTGCTGTTGTAAAGGACTGAGAATGTTGTAGCAAAGCACTTGAACCCCTTTCACACTGCGAGCGCCGGCCGTTAGTGCTAAATCGCTGCTTGTTTTAGCGGTGCTTTTCACCCCAAAAAAAAAAAAGGATTAAAAAAACTGCTGTTTTACAGAACTTTTAAGATGCTTTGAAAGCACTGCCCATTCATTCTAATAGGCAAGGTGTTTTCGGAGCGCTAAATACAGCACTCCCAATCCACCCCAAATGCTGCTTGCAGGACTTTTCGGAACGTCCGGTAAGCGCACTACCCAGTGTGAAAAGTCACACTGGAATGAATGAGAGGCGGTCTTCAGGTGCTTAGCAGAGGCCATTGTCAGCGCTAAAGCGTCTAAAAACTGCCCCAGTGTGAAGGGGGTCTTAAGGTCCTCTTTTAGGGTGCATTCACGCGTATTCTTGCAGTTGAATTTACAACTGTGGCCAGGAAATCTGTACAAGTGAATAAATGACAGGCTGACAGCAACTGACCGTATGCAATTGTGCATGTTTATTATCTATGGTCAGGGACAGATGATTGGCCATGCACACAGACTGTTTGCGTCCAGAGCCAATCAATCATCTGTCCCTAACTACAGATAATCCCTTCATGCACAATGACATGCGGGCAGCTGCTGTCAGCCTGTCATTCATTTGTATGGGCTTCTTAGCAGCAGCTTTCCACATACACCAGCCGCAAGAATCCACTGTATACCCTAATCATGCGTGTGAATGCACCCTTAGGGAAAGCCCCAACCATAAGCCAGCCACACAGGCTTTAGCAGTAGTAATGGGAATTCTTACCTGATTGGAATACAATGAATAGAACGGTTTCTTAGGGTTGGCTCTTGGAACACATTACTTATTGAGAACTGGAAAGCAAACTATCCAATAAGACTACCATGTGTGGCAAGCATTAAGGGGGCGCACACACAGGCACTTGCTTGGCTGTTTGGTTATTATAGGATGCAGTAGAAATTGAAGTTGCATGCTGCAAACCCAAACATGTTCTCTAATTTTAAAACATAAAAAGTACATTTACAAGCATTAAATATTCCTTGTGTAACCAAACCATTAGGACACAGTGCACTATGTGAGATTCTCAGCACTCTCTATGCCTTTTAATTAAAATGACAAATTCCTGCTCAGCCGGTGATCTCTACAATTACCTCTGTGTGAAAATTGTCAAGAACAGTTCTGATTCTGGGAGAAGATCCCGTCATGGATGACAACACCACTGAAATTTGTCATCAGCTTAGTCAGGAAGCTAAAAAAAATAATAATCAGATGTGGTGGCTGCATTGATTTTTCCCTCCTGGTGATCCCACATCTGGACAAGCAGTATTGTCTGGGGAGGGAAGAGTGTTAGATACACTAACAAATTGAAGCTGAACCCCAGCTAATACATTATGATGTGACTGTATAATAAATATGTAAAGCACTGTATAACTTTGGTGCTATACAAGTACCTGTAATTAATAAAATAAGCATTTTGGGATAAAGGTTTTTACATAAATGCGGTTCATTGTAAGCACCCCTGTCAGTGTTGAATGGTTTGTATTATCCCTGTAATTGCTACATCTGCAAGACAGACAGTGACCAGATGCAAATAGAAGAAAACCAGCCTAAAAAAAAAAAATCTAATGCAGCAATCACATCCAACAATTGGTAAGCTGCAATATAATAAATATTTCCTTCCGGGGTTTGTTTTTTTACCTACAGGGGAAATCAACCATCCATAAAATCTCCATCCCCCCCCCCCCTGCTCTGTAATGTGTATTTATTGTGAGAAATCTCTGGATAGACCTGAGCCTGAAGTCCAGAAATCTCCTTACTGACAGAGAGGACTCCCAGCCTACCAATGTTTACCCAAAACTGAGTGATCAGAATTCAGTGGAAGATTATTAAATTCTAACTGGATTTTAGAAGACAAATGTCAAATACATTTAAAGTGATTCTGTCAAGAGAACTGTATAGGTGCTGCAAATGTTGACTGTAATGGCTTTGACCTAAAAGAAATTCAGGCACTCCTATACATATACTAACTATTCAGGCCAGATACAGTCACAGTCAGTCACCTAGCATTTGGAAAAGACCATTAGTGGCCGTCTCACCACTTACTTTCTCAGGAAAGAGTCCCCCTTTGCCTTGCAACACTCAATACATAAAGCGCTCCCACTTTTGTACCATGAACATGACTTACATCATTACACTGGAGACAGATCCGATAAATAGTTTCTTTATTGCAATGATTGTTCAGCAGTAATAACCCACAGAATATTAATTTCATCTTAAATCCACAATAAAATATACACATACTGTGGGACGGAGGATAAAACATGTGTCTGTAAAGTAGAAGAGAGGGAAACAGCCACAGAGTCACATCACATGATACCAGAAGGAGGGGAGCCATAGATGGGACGGGAAGGTGGACTCGGCTATGACAGTGTGGATCTGAGCAGTCTGAAGGGGATAAAGCAACCCAGCACAGCATATTTACACCCACTTGAGAATATTCCGTCCATAGAGACATGCAACCCCCATCAACACCTTTATGTATGTTTAAACCTGATTCCTGACAATAAAACTTAGAGTGTATCCATCATCCTCATGTAGCAGGGCAGCCACACTTTTCACCGACGCCGGCTCCTATAACGGCTATTCCAAATCACAGCATATACTGGCTGCCTATGTGATGATGGGCACACTATAACACAAATTCTTCAACAAAGACAACATTATTGGCGAACACCATATGAGAAAGTAATACCCTTTTATCTGTACAAACCGTTTTCTGAGCTGTACAGGTGACCATAACTATATCCACAGCAGCAGGAACCACAGACACTGATATGTAATCGTTTTGGACATTTTTAAATAAATATTCACAATCAGTGCCACAGATCAACACACCATTCAAGTCTGGAAGCTGTACAATCTGGCCACTTGTTTAGCGATTAAATCATGTGTGGATAACACGAGGTAATTAAAAATCAGGGTAATGCCACTGCAGTGACTTTTGGACAATCGTATTGAGCATGAACAGGTTAATGAACGCACGTTCCAATATGGCTGCTGCAGCATGGTCTGTTCTGTGCCTATCAACGATCTGACTGCTACAAGATTAAAGTACAGAACTTCAATTTAAATATGAGAATGGTACAAAATGACTTTGCCACCTTGTCCATCTGTCCCACCATATTACACTAAAGAATACAAAGAACATACCATGGAGAGCTCTGACAAGAGGCTGGTACAACATGGCCGCCTTGTGCATTCATATAACTTAGGAGCAGAATGGATGTACAAAGCTGAGGTGGTGTAACATTTTGACAAAGTGTTGTCAGATAACATGCATGTCCTGTGTGACACAGTACTAAGCGGACCTGTGGTGTGCTTCAAGAATCCAACCTTCCCAGGAACAGACGGTAAGGGGTGGAATGTAACTGGTTCTGAAGGAGACATCCTCTAGTGCCCATGCCCACACCAATGAGATGTCCAGTTAAGCGTAGTCACGACGGGGTGGTTCTCTGGAATAACCAAAAACAACAGTGAGTAAGAGAGGCCTCTACAAATACCACAATTGCTGACCCCATCACATGGGGTACGACCAACAGCACTTCTGATCTGCAAATCAGGTTAATGACTGTTAAACCAAAAGCCGGGTGTCATACTGATCCAATGGCTTTAATAATCTAAAGTCGCTAACCTGATCAGCAGATCAAAAGTGCCGTCAGTTGCATTACATTTTCTGTATACTGATTTCTGGTCTGACAGAGAACTGAACATTTTTAGAAAGAGTACAGCAAATGGCAGAGACTCCAACATTTTCTTACTACAAATTTTATTTAAAAAGAATGTCACCTTACCATGCAGAGCAAAGTCTCTCCCTCTCCCTCCTCCATTTCAGCCAGTGACAACACCGGGCACATCTGTGTATTGGGAAGCATGTGACCTCCTCCCCTGTGACAGTGCTCAGCGTCTAGCAGCCAATCACTAGACCTGGGTACTGTCACATGACTGAGGGAGTAGCATCAGGGTTCCCCATGGTTGCTGATGCTGTTTAATTTAGTACCAGCTGCAATGAAGGAAGAGAGTGGGGGTGGGTGGCCCTCCGCAGAGACATTGTCACTTTTCCCTACATAGAGAATGGTGGCCATATCTAAAGAAAATAGAGAAGGGAAGGCACCACAACAATTCACTGATTTTCTTACCATCCATACAAATAAGATAAATCAAAACAGCAAGTGGGGGGAAAAAAAGTGAGCAGTTAGCTCAGGCTGCAGAGGAAGCTTGGTGTATTATGTACTCAGGTGCTGAGTGTTCCCACCTTACTCTGGGTAGAGGGCAGTAAAATCCCTCCATGTTTCTGTAGATTCTGTAGTCAGACCTCTGAATGGGGCTGTGTCATGTTTCCAGCATGGTACATTCAGCTCCATGACCCTGGAACCAGCATGTGCTATACTCCCCCTTGAATTTAGAGAAATGTGCATAGGAGGTTTGAAATTCTACAGCCGTTCTCAGTGGAACCAAGTGCACTATGGAGACAACAGTAAACCTCTTCAGTGTTGTGGCACAGAGGAGTATTTACAGCTTCCTGCAGGGCTCTAAATAAAACATACAAAACCTCAGATTTTCCACTACTGTCTACGCAGCACCAACTGTGTGAATGTTAATTAAAAAAAACAAATGTGACCATACTTAAGTGAGAAAGTTGTGTATGCTGTACTGTCTGCAGGCCAGCTTCCTCCTTCCCTGCACTGAGGGAAAGAGCGCACACACATTCTGACGCAGACTAAAGCGCAATTATAATTTCACAATGCCCTGTATCTCCATTCACATATCCCATAATGCATACTTACGAAGCTTCTTCTTTCAAGAGGGTAAGAAATTTGCCAACACGATACTCTGGGTCCATCTAAGAAGAACAGACATTAATAAAGAGATATTAGAAATAATCTACATTTGCTATAAAAAACATTAGCCACTAGATGGCAGTGTCTCATTAACTATACTGGACAATGGAAACTGGAACTGCTTTGATGGTACCATTGTGCTGCTTCCTACCTCCTGCACAGCCCCCCCTGTATTCTCACCTGCAAGGACATCTCAATTAACATTAGCAGCTTCTTGATTCCAAGGTAAACTGTTTTTCCCTTCACATGTTGTGCAATGATGGAGCGTTCATTGTCCTTGAAGTTACCCAGGAGCTGAAATTACCAAAGATAACAGTAAAACACTAGCTAATGAAATTAAGAAAAAGTGAGTATCGGTCTTATAAAGAAACATACAGAATTGTCCCGCAGCATTTCTTTCTCTCCTCTAGATGCCCTCAGTCTTGGGTTGAATGTCAGTCATCATTTATTCATCCAACTTCCTCTGAGCCCAGGCTGTCTAGACCCATGGCATCATCTTGTAACCTGGGCTCAGAGGATACCTGCACAGAACAGTGCTTACATGCCACAGTGTGGTCACCATTCTGTGCAGCTGTAAGGCCCAGAGACTAGATCTGATATCATATGGCTATAGAAATCTAATATACAAACATGGAGGAAAGAGCATTTAATTCCTACATTTAACCTGCACTAGAAAGGGACAGCTCCAATCTGCCAGGTTATGTGCAAAACATGTGCATTGCTCTGCTATCCAAGCAGGATCAATATTTACCAAATAAAACAGCTCTATGCAAAAGGCAGTACTGATTATCATGGACAATAATGATTGAGAGATAAAGTCTGAGTGGTTATCACTGCTGCCTTACAGTGCTGGGGTCTTGTCACCACAAAAATAATGCAGTGGTTCCCAACATGTCAGGACATTCAAAATTCAGTGATAATGGTAGGATAGGCAGCTGGGCCACACAGCTTAATTGTGCAGGCTGGCCAGCTGCCAGCACCCCAACAACCAATGACACTGCGAGGCCAGGCCACCTACATCATGGCCAATGCATGGCACTGTGCGGCCTGGCCTACCACCATTACTGATTTTTTATTACATTCCTCTAAATGTCCTAACAGGTTAGCAACCTCTGCTTTATACAAATCTGCCCAGCTGTGTGTTACATATAGCAGACTCCACCTGATATACTGACCTCCAGAGCTTCCATAAGCTGATCTCCTGTTCTGATATTTGGAACTTGGACAGTTGTACTGAAGGCATCCAACATCTCCATCTCTTGAAGAACATCCTTGCGGCTGGTGGTGCCAATGATCAGTAGTTTACGACCCTGAAGGTAAGAAGATGGTTCGCTCAGCTGTGGCTTGAAGTGAAACAATGACAATATTACAAGGTAATCATTCCTTAAGTAATTCTCATACCTGAGGAGGGGCTTTCTTCAAGAGCACAAGCAATGCCTGCAGCACCAGATTGGAGAAACGGGGACCAATTGGCACATAATCTACAATAAAGAAGCAGTGAATTATAATTCAAAAGCTTTCCCTGACGTAGCCGTTCTAAAAAAAGACAGACTTCCAAAATGCTCACCTAGCAGCCTCTCTATGTCATCTACAACAACACAGCTCAGTTGCGACTTGTAAGCATCATCAAATATCTAGGAAGAAAATATCAAAACACAACAATGAATAGCATGGATAACAGGGGAGTGAACGAATAAGGACGATAGATATTAACCACTTTCAAACCGGCCCAATTCTGACACTTCTCTCCTACATGTGAAAATCATCTTTTTTTTTGCTAGAAAATTACTATTATATATGTTATTTTTTTTTTTAGCAAAGACCCTAGAGCAGTGATGGCAAACCTCGACACTCCAGATGTTTTGGAACTATATTTCCCATGATGCTCAACTACACTGCAGAGTGCATGAGCATCATGGTAAATGTAGTTCCAAAACATCTGGTGTGCCAAGGTTCACCATCACTGCGAGAATAAAATGGCGATTGCTGCAACTTTTTACATCACACAGTATTAGGACAGTCATTTTTCAAACACTTTTTTTGGGGGGGAAATAAAACCGTAAAGTTAGCCCTTTTTTTTTTATAATGTGAAAGATGTTATGCCGAGTAAATAGATACCTAGCATGTCATGCTTTAAAGTTGCGCACACTCGTGGAATGGCGCCAAACTTTGGTACATAAAAATCTCCATATGCAACGCTTAAATTTTTTTATTTTTTACAGGTTACCAGTTTAGAGTTAAAGGAGATTTTGGGCTAGAATTGTTTCTCTTGCTCTAATGCACGCGACGATACCTCACATGTGTGATTTGAATGTCATTTACACATGTGGGCGCAACTTACGTATGCGTTCGCTTCTGTGCGCGACCATTTTTTTTTTATCGTTTATTTTACTTTTACACTTTCTCTTTAAATGCTTTGATCACTTTTATTCCTATTACAAAGAATGTAAACATCCCTTGTAATAGGAATAGTGCATGACAGGTCCTCTTTATGGAGAGATGTGAGGTCTACAAGATCCCACATAACTCCTCCAGGCTGGAAAGACCGAGATCAAAAAAAATAAACTGTCTCTGCCTTTCCAGCCGACTCCCTGGCATGCTTTACATCCGCCGCCCGGACGCGACAACAAAATGTCGCGCTTAGGCCTCTGATGGTCATAGAGATGAATAAAATATATCCCATAGTTTGTAGACGTTTTCACAAACCAATATATATATATATATATATATATATATATATATATATATATATATATATATATATATGTGTGTGTGTATATACGCTTATTGGGATATTTTTACCAAAAATATGTAGCAAAATACATATTGGCCTAAATTAGATTTTTTTTTTTTATTGGGTATGTTTTATAGCAGAAAGTAAAAAATATATAAATTTTTTTTTTTTTTTTTTTTTTTTAAACGTGTTGATCTTTGTTTATAGCGCAAAAAATACAAAATCGCAGAGGTGATCAAATACCACCAAACGAAAGCTCTATTTGTTGGGGAAAAAAAGGACATTTTATTTGGGTACTGTACAGGGTCATGAAGGAGGGTAAACCTTTAGGAGCTCAATTGGTTAATGAAAAAAAAAATGCCTTTACAAACACTTTAAAATGTATTTGTACTTCAATGCCCCCCTTAAAGTTTAAGTATACGTTTACTGATGATCATTCGAATAAGTTGCAGCCACAATTGAGGGACCCCAAAATGTTGGACTTGATTATATAGCTGTGAGATAGAAAAGGGGAAAAAACTGCCAGGTAAAAGGAACACAGACATATTGCCCAGGGAAACCGGATTCCCACTACATTTTCCTAATGTGGGCTAGCAAATAAAAAGGAACATCTGATTGGCTACCATGGGCAACGCATTTGCCCCCCTTTTCACTGGTTATTAAATTCATGAGCCAGATAGAAAAGGGCGCGTACCTTTTTAATAGCTTGGCACTTAGCGGTCTCTGAGAAGCCAATCATCTTCTCTGGTGAGCAGATCTTGATGAATGGGAAGTTAGATTCCTCAGAGATCTTGGCAGCCAGTGCGGTCTTGCCGCTGTGTGGCGGACCTGTCAAGGGACAAACAGGAGTCAGCAAAATAACATTGATTGACATTTCCATACAGAAACCGCACCTCCAAACAGATTTCAATATACCTACCTTCAAGAAGAACACTAACAAGGGGTGTTCGGTCACTGTTCTTTGTCTGCTGGACAAGCAGTTCCCCGTCCTCCAAGACACGGGTGACCGGGTCTCCCCACTTAATGATGCCATTCATAATGTAGCTTGCATAGTCTTCTTGGTTAGTTCCAAAGGCCTAAAAAGGTGAGATACAACAGTGTGTATATAATAGGAACAGTATGGCACATCAAGCCAATAAACAAGGATTACATTATCTTTATGGCGATCATAGTGAAGGCCCAGTATCTGCAGAAAAAAGAAAACTACTTACAGGCTTTATATCATTCTCCAGAGACGTTAAGAAGTCTACCCTGGTTACTTGCAGGCGTTCTGCCTTCTCCATGTCAACCTCAACTTTGTTGGTGGCCTAAGAAGAGAGGGGACATCTTTATTGAAGTTGGTATCCAAAAGGTACAAACCCGCTATCCGAGGAGCTTTTCATTACATAAAACCACCTGAAGGACAAAGTTATTGGCTATTTGTGGTTTCCTTCTGACCGAGATAGAATGTGGAGCTGGAATCTAAACAGGTTCTCATTAAGCAATGCACAATTAAACTGACCTCAGGAGGGAGGAAACTGGGGTCGAAGGGAGGGGATCGGGGGAGGATTAGGGAAATAGGAAAGGGAAATAGGGATTAAGGAAGAAGAAGATGTAGAGGGGAAAAAAAAGGGGGGACAATAGGAAGAAGAGCTTAGAAGATGATAGTAAAATTATGAAAGTGAAATAATATGGTTTAAATAAGGTTTTCTTTATTGATTTATGGATGGCGAAGTACCTGGCCTTTTTTTTCCTAAATGGCAATGTTCTATCTGTATACCATGTTTTAAGAAAATAAAGAATTAAAAAAATAAAAATAAACTGACCTCACAATTTTAAATGCCCATCTACATTAACAGTTATATTCCTAGTAATGTAATTAAAAAGTAAATATCTAATAGATTAAAAGCATGTATCAAAAGCAAGATAAAATAAAAACCAAAAAAAAAACTGTGCTAACAGATGCAGCTTTGGTGAAGGACTTGCACGTCTATAGGAATGCTAGGTGTGCAACACTTAATATTTGCAACGCTAGAACTGATCATGTAACTACAGATAAGGCAAAAACTGACACTTGGCACTCATTTTGAATGATTTCAACAAGTGAACTTGAATGGCCTACTTTGATGCCGACAAAACAGGAGCAGGTTAGAATCTACAATCCTTGCAATGTGCTGCATATAACTGACCTATATTCTCATTCTGTAGTAGATGAGAGACTAGAATGGGCCTTGGTTAATATCTGGAACAGAGGGGAGTCAGACAGACCCCTTTTGCCAGCTATTAAGGTCAAACAAGTGTTTACACATTCCGGATGGTGGTTTGATATTGTCAGGTGTTGAAATATTAGGAAGATTATGAGTTTGCAAGCGACTGGGGCAACTATCACCAAACCTTTCCATTCTGAAAGCCCTTTCTAAATGGTAGCAATCAATTCAACCTTACTTTTATAATCATACAAATGTGTGATATGTAAAAAAAAAAAAAAAAAAGAAGCGATGGAAAAACATATTTGATCCCCTGCCGATTTTGTACGATTGCCCACTGACAAAGAAATGATCAGTCTATAAATTTTAATGGTAGGATTATTTTAACAGTGACAGAACAAAAATATCCAGAAAAACATATTTCAAATAAGTTATAAATTGATTTGCATTTTAATAAGGGAAATAAGTATTTGACCCCTTCGCAAAACATGACTTAGTACTTGGTGGCAAAACACTTGTTGGCAATCGCAGAGGTCAGACATTTCTTCTAGTTGGCCACCAGGTTTGCACACGTCTCAGGAGGGATTTTGTCCCACTCCTCTTTGCAGATCTTCTCCAAGTCAGTAAGGTTTGGAGGCTGATGTTTGGCAACTCGAACCTTCAGCTCCCTCCACATATTTTCTATGGGATTAAGGTCTGGAGACTGGCTAGGCCACTCCAGGACCTTAATTTGCTTCTTCTTGAGCCACTCCTTTGTTGCCTTGGCCGTGTGTTTTGGGTCATTGTCATGCTGAAATACCCATCCACGACCCATTTTCAATGCCCTGGCTGAGGGAAGGAGGTTCTCACCAAAGATTTGACGGTACATGGCCTTGTTCATCGTCCCTTTGATGCAGTGAAGTCGTCCTGCCCCTTGGCAGAAAAACACCCCAAAGTATAATTTTTCCACCTCCATGTTTGACGGTGGGGATGGTGTTCTTGGGGTCATGGGCAGCAATTCCTCTTCCTCCAAATACGGCGAGTTGAGTTGATGTCACAGAGCTTGATTTTGGTCTTATCTGACCACAACACTTTCACCCATTTCTCCTCTGAATCATTCAGATGTTTATTAGCAAACTTCAGACGGGCTGTACATGTGTTTTCTTGAGCAGGGGGGATCTTGTGGGCGCTGCAGGATTTCAGTCCTTCACGGCGTAGTGTGTTACCAATTGTTTTCTTGGTGATTATGGTCCCAGCTCTCTTGAGATCATTGACAAGATTCTCCAATGTAGTTCTGGGCTGATTCCTCACCATTCTCATAATCATTAAAACTCCACAAGGTGAGATCTTGCATGGAGTCCCAGACCGAGGGAGGGTGACAGTTATTTTGTGTTTCTTCCAGTTGTAATTAATCACACCAAGCTGCTTGGCGAAGGTCTTGTAGCCCATTCCAGCCTTGTGTAGGTCTACAATCTTGTCCCTGACATCCTTGGACAGCTCTTTGGTCTTGGCCATGGAATCGGATTGATTGTCCCTGGTGACCTGCGATTAGGAGCACTCCCTTTGGCTCCTGCAGACTCTTTCTACAGCTCACTGCCCATACTTCTGTACGTGTTTTCTGTTAGAGAACAGCAGGAAGTGTCAGTGGAGTACAAGTGTACCACTTACAACACTCATAATAAATTGAGAACAAGTCCATCTGCAACCACGGCAGATGGACTGTGAAAAGCCTCATACACACGATCGGACTTCCATCAGACTTTTCTGAGGATTTTGGCCTGAAGGAGCGTTGGTCGTAAACTTGGTATGCATACACACGGCAAAACTCAAACACAAACGTAACGACGTAGTAGACGTACTACGTGGTTTTTCAGCTCTTTAGCGCCACCCTTTGGGCAACTTCTGCTAATGTTATCTTATGGTTAGCATTGCTTCTGAGCATGCGTGTTTGGAATTTGGACTTTAGTACACACGATCGGATTAGCCGACGTAGGACATTTGTTGCCGAAAAGTTTGAGAGCATTCACAGCGAACATTTGTCCGATGAAAAAGCGTCAACAATTGTCCAATGGAGCATACACACGGACGGATCGTCCGATAAAACAGGTCCGTCGGACATTTGTTGTCAAAAGGTCTGATTGTGTGTATGGGCCTAAAGAACGATGCAGCTGTGTGGGTGAAGCCCTCCGCACAGCCGAACCATTTTTAAATGCGACAGCAGCTGCAGGGAAGAACAACCTTCACACCGCGCGCTGTCGCATGGAAAGAGGTTTTGAACATGCAAGCCAGCTAAAACTTTGCATGCCGTTTCACTGGGGGGGAGAGGGTTTACTAAAACCAGAGAGTGTAAAATCTGGTGCAGCTCTGCATAGAAACCAATTAGCTTCCAGGTTGTTTTATTTTTGTGAAAACTGAATTGAAACTGATATGCTAACATGTACAGCTGCACCAGATTCTGAGTGCTCTAGTTTTCGTAAATCTCCCCCATTGTTTTCCTGCACTTAATATGATTAGAATCTACTATGCAGATTATTATTTTTTTGAAGCCATGATGCAGCTAATATGTCTATGAGGGTTCTCTTTTATCTGGTTATGCTATAGATAAAAGTAGAAACCACTTGGACATGAAATGTCTTTACCAGTACAGAAAGTGACTAACTAGCCAGTGGATGCAAGTCTTAAGAGTAAGCACCCAAAAATTACACCGATGAGCTTTACGAAAACCCCTTTTCTGCTTCCCTCTGATCTTGGCTTAGTAAATGCTTGAGTTTAGGGCAAAGCCCTGCTAGCAAAGCATAGGCACACCATCCCCCCCCCCCCCCATCCAATGAGAGCTTTAATTGGCTACTGATGCACTCCTCAGTCAGGGAGTCGGGCTATGTATGGCTAAGCTACAAGATCAAGATGTTGAGACCAAACACAGTCAGACCAGGATACCCAGAACACAGAGGGTAGGGCTTTGTGGCTAACAAAACGTACAACTTGTCATAAAGTAAAACATTTTCATGAGACGGTTCTGTATAAAGCAGCTACTGACCCAATTTAACAGACCACATAACTCAGGGAACAGGCAGCTGGCAGTGGTATTTGAACCCAGTTTGTATGAACTAAGGCAACCCCTCAAGTAACTGCTTTCATTATTCATGGACCAAGTGCTACATTAGATTGGTAGATATGGCTAAATACACAGGTCTTTAAACAAGCCAGAGAGCATGTCTCACCTTGATATGTCGGTTCATGGCTGTAGACTGTGCTGCCCTCACCAGTCCCTCCAGCTCAGCTCCACTGAAGTTTTTTGTCTCCGTGGCCAACTCAGGAATTTCAACATCACTAGCTAGTAGTTTGTGTTCTCTCATGCGAGCAGTGTGGATATGGAGGATCTGGAGGCGACCTTTCTCATCGGGCAAGCCTTGAGAAGCCCAGATAACACAGACATGTCAGAGGAAGGAACAGAGGAGTGATGCAGTCCCTAATAAAAAAAAAAGTCACACTCACCAATCTCCATTTTAACCTCCAGTCTACCAGGTCTCAGAAGAGCCTCATCTATCAGGTCTGGCCTGTTGGTCATCCCTGTACAAGACACACAGAGGAAGAAAGAGGACAGTGATAAGACCGCAGCACCCACGTAGTGAGAGAGAAGCCTCTTTCTACCAGCTAAAGTCTTACCTATAACTAGGATATTATTAAGTTGCTCCACACCATCTATCTTAGACAGCAGCTGGTTGACCACAGTGTCATGGACGCCAGTGCTGCCCGCCATGCTGCCCCTCTGCTTACATATGGCATCTATTTCATCAAAGATAATAATGTGCAGACCACTGTTGGCACCAAGCTGTAAGCAAAACAATTATATTTATTAATGACGTATGGTGCAATCAGTGATATATTCACAGTCAAGAGTAAGGTTAACAAAGCTTCACCTCTAGAGAAAATTGCCATTATATATGTTATGCTGCATTTCAGTTACTGGTTTTTAACCTTCCTTAAAAGGGTCAGTCCATTTGAAACGGATATTTCAGTGTTTGTAAGAGTACTGGAGAGTTAAACCACCTGGCAGTATCTTCCAAATCTTGAGGCTTTTACTAGCGAGATCTCTGTACTGAGTTCCTGAATCTTCACCCTTGCTGTGCCCATTATGAGGGCCACACACTTTACCCACTGGATATTTCATGTTAAAGGGGAAGAGATTGTGTTGGAACACACAAAGTGAATGGTGTGTGGTGGTGGAGTAGGGGTGGTACACACCTAAAACACCCATATGGACACAAATGTAGTCATAACTTATGGAAGAAAGTCTTGCTTTTGAAGTGTTCAAGACACATAAGCCAGGGACTGCTCAACCCACAAAGCTCCAAAGCACGTGCG
Organism: Rana muscosa; assembly: GCA_029206835.1. Lineage (NCBI taxonomy): Eukaryota > Metazoa > Chordata > Amphibia > Anura > Ranidae > Rana > Rana muscosa. The sequence goes on from CM055128.1 coordinate 272,509,083, forward strand.
GGAGGATAGGTCATTGCAGCCAAACAAGCCGAATTTGGAAGACCTGGTGAAGATGGCAGCTGTGCATACGTTCACTCACACTATAACAAAAAGCTCCAGGGGAAAATTTGTTTTTATTTTTGGCAGTTTACTTTAATGCCGCGTACACACGATCGTGATTCACGGCGGTGAAAACACCGCCGTGAATCACGACATGAAAAAAAATGAAAAACGAGGGAACAGCATGTTCCCCCACACACGACCGTTTTTCCCGTCATTTTTTTCTTTGTCGAGAAAAACGACCGTGTGTGGGCTCCGTGGCAGTGTTTCCCTATGGGAAAACTGCCGCGGAAAAAAATGCTGGAAAAAACGATGAGAAAAATTAGAACATGTTCTAATTTTTCTCATCGTGATTAATGCCGTTTTTCCCGTCGGGAAAAACTGCAAAAAGCCCACAGACGATCGTTTTTCTCGTCCAAAGGAAAAAATGTCATTTTTCCCGACGGGAAAAATGATCGTGTGTACGCGGCATAAGGCCTCATGCACACTGGACGTTGAAGCTTTGCAGTGAGTTTTTTTAATGTTTTTGCAATATTGTTTTTCTCTCGTTTTCTCTTCAATGGATCAAAAACGTTTAAAAACGCTGGTGAGCCACGTTTTTGAGCATTTTTTTTTCATTAGAGCATTTTTACAGCTGAAAAACTCCTCTCAGGACCTACTAGTTTGGGTTTTTTTTTTTACAGCCAAAAACAGTTAACAACAGCCTATGTGTGCATGGACACATAGGATAACATGATGGGGAGTTTATTGACTGTAGAAAGAAACACCTGAAGCCAAAAACAGCTGCTGTAAAAACGTCCAGTGTGCATGAGGCCTAAAAGATCAAAAAAGGAGCAAATAAGAGAAGTTCATTGTTGGACTATTTAATTTTAATTAGCATTGGCCAATGAGAATGGGACTCACCCTCCGCTGTTCCTCCTCGGCATCAGCAAACAGCTTACGAATGTTAGCTTCAGATTCCCCAACGTACTTGTTTAGAATTTCAGGACCGTTGACTACTTTAGGCTCACGGGCGTTTAGCATTTTACCAATTTGTCGAGCCATGAGGGTCTTACCACAACCAGGAGGACCAAAGAGAAGGATGCCTTTCACATGCTTGCACCCTGCAGGACAAAGCATAAAATCAGACTACATTAAACACAAATCCAATCAAAACTTTTTAAATTTCGTTTTCAATAGAGTGGAAAACAGTCTTCAGTTAGGTTTTATTGTTCTCATTGGAGAAACCTTGCCTCATTTTCTGTCCTGACGACACCAGGACCATAAATTGTGCCACAAATGTGTGGTGCAGGTGCCACTAGGACAGGAAGACTCAGTAGCCGTTCTCCCTGCTCTGCTAAATAAATGTGAATTTACTGTAGATGACTCCACGAGACATGTACCCCATAACTTCCTGTACCTCTGAAACCATGTCATTAGGACAGGAAATAAGAAGAAACCTCTTTAATGGGGACAAGGAAAATGTTGCTTCAGTTTTTTTAAATCCATAATTAAAAAAAAGAAATTAAATTCAATACTTCAAAGCGTTATTAAATGGAATTATTTTTTAAATCATGAACAGGTTATACTCACCTGCTCTGTGCAATAGTATTGCACAGAGCTGCCCTGAACCTCTTTTACTGGGGACCCCCACCGGTGCTCAGGATTTGATTGACAATTGCGCCTGCTGCTGCCTCTTAGTCATGTGAGGAGAGCAGTGATGCTCTAATCCCTCTGCACACCAAACCCCCCCCCCCCAAAAAAAGGGGGGTTTTGCCTTTAGTTATACTTTAGGCCGTTAAAACCACTTTAAATTTGATCTATGAAGTGGGGTGGTGGTGTTCTAAAAAAAAAAAAAAAAAAAAAGCCAGCACCACTCCCTTTAACTACACCTGCAACTTGAATTTTGTTAAAAAAAAAAATCTACTAAGCCCGACGGTGACCGGCCAGGTACGATTTTGCTTTCTCTCTGGTGTTAGTAGATCCTTCACTAAACTCTTGGCACCGACGGCATGCAAATATGCGGCCTACCAGCGGGTGGGCCCTGGTGCTGTGCGGCTGCATATTTGCGTACCACATTGCAAACACAGCTGCCTTGGGAGCACGCTCCCGACACAGTTACTGGCGGCTAACGGAAAGCTCCCAATCGCTGCTTGCTCTATGGACGGAAATGAGTGTGTGTGCCTGCTGCCTCCACTGCGACTACTACCAAGGTAGGGTCAGGAAATTAATAGAGTGTGGCGCTGCTTATAACAGTATGTGCCTCATGGAAATATTGTGTAAAGAGAAACAAAATGTTTTAAACCTATGCAAAAACTACATATATTAATGCAAACAGCGTAGCATGAGAAATAAACAGGGACTTCAAATGAATGTATGAATAATTATTGCAAATAGCATATAAAGTGACCAGTGCTACAGATAATAAGTCCTTTTGTGATTATATATGAAAGTGTCAAAGGTTCTCGGTCCTCAATATAGTGCTCCAAAAGACAAGTCAAAATATAGTAAAGTGCTGCCGTGAAACACTTATTTTGGGGTTACAACAAGAATTCCACGAAAGACCATACGGTGTGACTGGTGTCTCAACAAGTGCTCCCCCTCTTATTGCTCCACTCACCAGAAAACTCTCCCCCCGAAGGGGTAGCCAGCATTCACAGCACCACCTGGCTGTATATGGATATCCAGGACCAACAAAAAGCGGTCTCTCCTTATCCATTCTTTCCACTGCCCCAGCAGTATCATATCATCAACTTAACTTTGTTTAGCAGTCCAATCCTTTCAGAGGGGGTGCTTTGCTGATTTTTTTTCTGCCGTAATTTTATTCTTAAACTGCAGGTGATAAAAAATAAATAAATAAATGTACTAGTATGCATTACATACTAACACATTACGATAGACTTCTTACCTGAGAACGAAATCCTCCAGCACCGCGATTGTCACTGATGAGACGGCTGATATCTTCTCCCGGTCTTCCTTCTAGGGTCCACGGCATTGACTTCACTCCCACACAGGAGCCGCTGTTTCCGGCATGAGCTCTGAAGGTCCGGCACTGCAAGACCCCTTTCACACTGGGGGTGCTTTGCAGGCGCTAGAACGCTAAAAATAGCGCCTGCAAAGCGCCCTGAAACAGCCGCTGCTGTCTCTCTAATTTGAAAGCCCCGAGGGCTTTCACACTGGAGCGGTGTGCTAGCAGGACGGTAAAAAAAGTCCTGCTAGCAGCATCTTTGGAAGCGGTGAAGGAGCGGTGTGTATACCGCTCCTCCACCGCTCTTGCCCATTGAAATGAATGGGGCACCACGGCTATACTGCCGACAAAGCAGTAGCGGGGGGGGGGGGGTAAAAGCGCCACAAAATTGACGGTAAAGCGTGGCTAAAAAAAAGCGGCGCTTTACCGCCGACGCACCTCCCGCCCCAGTGTGAAAGGGGCCTAAGCCAGACCTTCAGAGCACATGCGCCATTATTGTCATTGGCTGCATGGACTCTGAATATCTCCTAAACTGTGCAAGTTTAAGGAGATATTCACTTTACCTACAGGCAAGCCTTATTATAGGCTTACCTGTAGGTACAAGTGGTAGTACAGAGTTTACTACCACTTTAATAAGCTGTTTTTTCATTGCAGATGTTATCTGTTCCTTTGCCTTTTCTTTTATGAATGATTTGGGTTCCTGGCACTGTCAGTTTTGCTGGCTGATTGATTCTTTTGCCTACACAGCTGCTCTGTACAAACAGGAAGTGTTTTTGTCTTTTGGAGAAGTCCAGTCCAATACTAAAATCACTACATCTACAGGCATACACGATCGAACACGAACTTATCTAGCCCTGTAAAGAAGAAATCAGTATACATTCCTTTTCTGAAGCCGATCCGATTCCACGCTGAGCTGTCGCTTCATTGTGGAGGCAGGTGCAGAGGAGGCAGCAGACAACAGAAGCCCCATAGTAAGTCTATGGGTGATGTAACTTCCCATTATTGTCGGTTGTGTCCTCTGCAGAGCTTCCGCCGCTGAAGACCAGATCGGAGTGGCTTCAAAAAGATATGCATACGGATTTCTTCTTTACAGTGCTAGATAGGTTAGTCTTAGATCGTGGATGTCTGTAGATGAAGCGATTTTAGTGTTGGGGTAAACTTCCACTTTAAAGGGGTTGTAAACCCTTGTTTTTCACCTCAACGCATTCTACGCATTGAGGGGAAAAACCTCTTGTAGTGCACCGGCCCCTCTTATTTACCCGAGCCTGATTGTTCCTGTGCCAGAGACAAGAACACCAGCTCCAGCTGGTGTCTCGGGTCCTGATTTGATAGATTGATAGCAGCGCTGCTGTCAATCAAATCCAATGATGCGGGAGCCGAGGTGTGGAGCCAAGTCCTGCTGTCTGTCAATGAACGCAGCAGCAGGACACGGGAGCGCGCCCGCATGGGTGCACCAAGGGAGAGGGCTTCTACGACGGAGGTACTTGAGAAGAGGAGGAGCCAGGAGCGCCGCTGAGGGTCCCCAGAAGGAGAAGGATCGGGGCCACTCTATGCAAAACCAACAGCACAGAGGTGGTCAGTATGACAGGTTTGTTTTATAAAAAAAAAAAAAAAGGAATGTTTACATATCCTTTAAGGATGGATAACCTTTGTCACTTTTATTTATAACCACAAAAGGGTTTATAATCTGTAGCACTGGTCACTTTATATGTTATTTCCACTATTATCAAATTTCTTTGAAGTCACTGTTTATTATGCTACACTGTTTGCATTCATATATGTCATTTTTGCATAGGTTTAAAACATTGGTTTTTCTTTACACAATTTTTCCATGAGGCACATACTGTTATAAGCAGCGCCACACCCACTTTTGCAATACCCAATTCATTTCCTGACCCTACCTTGGTATAGTCACAGTGGAGGCAGCAGCTACACACACATTAGTTTTCGATTACAGCGCAGAATCGCCTATTAAGTACAAAAGGGTGTTGGATTTTGTGAATGGGTAGTAAGGATCGATTTTGCCTGGAGACGGACTTTAATATTTCACAGAGAAATTGGCTGGCAGGAAAAAATAAATACAATTTTTGCTGCTGTGATCAGACTTTCTGTAAGGGAGTGTCTACGTCCAATCTACATGGTACATGGTCCTGCTGTATTTAGAACATAGCCGCCCTCTCTTGCTTATTCCTGAGATGGATTATGGACTATGGGATTAGTAGTGTGCATAGAGCATTGACCTCAACGATTGTGTACCGCATGGAAAGTGAAGGAGAAAAGGAGAGGTTTGGGAGATCACAGAGGACATTACTAGAAATTCGCAAAACACAGTAGGAAAGGATTTAATGAAAATATGATTACAGGGCCAATAAGTAGTGAATGTGGATGGATTATTTTAGAAGAAAAGGCATATTATTTAGCGTCAACTTTTTGTAGCTTCGGATAGGTTATACAAGGATCTGCATTCCTGCTGGGAAGATTCACATGCTCAGTTTGTCCTTTTGACCAATGTCGCTGGAACAGAAAGTGGTGGGAAATCCAACCATTGTCACAAGAGGAGGGTAAAGGGTAAAGAGAAGGGTAAATCCTCCAATGCAGACATTTGTTAGGGTCTAAAAGTGGAGTTCTTGCCACTTTGGAGAGATTTCCTCTCACTTCCTGTTGCGTCTCTAGGACAGGAAGTGAAGGGAGATCTGTCAAATGGGTAGCGGCTAGCAAGACAAAAACAAGGTCTTTAGCCATTCTGTACTGTGTAATATCATAGAATTTTTTTTTACACTATAATTTCTGTATCTATATATTCCCACAGGAAATGCTGATATATGAACATAGCGTCTTGTGCTAGGTGCTCCTTTTATATGCACTTAAACACCCCTAAAACTGGTGTCACACATTTTTCTAGTAGAATTCAGACAGTTTTCCCAAGCTTTGCTGAGCAACCCAGCCATGTTTTGTAGATTTTATCTCCTCCTGTGTGTTCCTTGTACATTGACACCTGTCTGCCAGGAAAAGGTCACAGTCCAGAAGAATTAGACTGGGATGACAGGCGGTTCCCTCTACCAAAACACACCTGTCAGCACATCTTGGTAATAGAATGCTGGTAGTGGGTGTATGACAGCCTCTCCTTCTTATCAAAGTTCATCAGGCTGTGCAGACCTTTGAATATTTTTTTTAACGCCGATCAGTAATAAAAAAAATTATACGGGAATTATGTTGCATTAAAAGCAGCTTGTGTGTGGACGGATTCCTCTCCTTCTAAAAATAAAGTGTCACTTTATGAACTTTGGTTCGTACCATGATCTTGGCGCCCCTCTATAACGCCAAAACAGTTGGGACGCTGTGTAAACTCTACATAAAAACAGAATGCAATGATTGGCAAATCTCATAAACCCATATTTTATTCACCATAGAAAACATATCAAATGTTTCAACTGAGAAAATGTACCATTTTAAGAAAAAAATAAGGCAATTTTGAAACTGATGGCAGCAACACTTCGGGACAGGGCAACAAAAAGATGGCAAAGTAAGTGGTACTAACCAGTAAGAACTGGAAGAGCATTTAGCAAATTAGGTTAAATTGGCAACAGGTCAGTAACATGATTGTGTACAAAAAGATAATCAGTGCCCAGATTATCAGTGCCCCCCACCAGTAGTGCCCCCCACCAGTAGTGCCCCCCACCAGTAGTGCTCCCCACCGAAGAAGTAAAAATGACTTCTGTGCAAAATCGTATAACCAAAACTACATAAGGGCCAGTACACACCATAATAAACGCATAATAAATAAATGTCCTTATTTAAGGTTAATAAACAGGGGGGGAGATGCACTGGACTGCATCAAAAACGCATTGAAAATGCACTGGAACGCATCAAAAAGGCGTGTGCAGAAAAGCATTCAGACTGCGTTATTATGTTGTGAACTGGCCCTTATGTAGATTTTGCACAGCGTCCCAACTTCTTTGGAATTGGGGTTGTAATAAGCCACTGACAAGCGTCTGAACTCTTATCCCTCATGCTTGTTCCAGTCCACAAGTTTATTAGACAGTGTAGCCATAATCAGGAAGAAGGCTCTGGACTCTGAAGCCTGCACTGTTAAAGCGGAGTTCCACCCAAAAATGGAACTTCCGCTTTTCGGAACCCCCCCCCCCCCCTCCGGTGTCACATTTGGCACCTTTCAGGGGGAGGGGGGTGCAGATACCTGTATAATACAGGTATTTGCACGGGAGTCACTCCACTCCCCCCCCCCCGCTGTCTTCTGGGAAACACACAGGTCCAAGGAGATATCGGGGACCACTGGGAACGGCGCCGCGCTACTTTCGCATGCGCAGTAGGCAACCGGGCAGTGAAGCCGCAACGCTTCACTTCCCAATTCCTTCACCGAAGGTGGCGGCAGGGGCAGCCGAGAGACAAGCGATTGCTCGGCTTCGGCTGCCGTCATCGCGGGCACCCTGGACAGGTAAGTGTCCATTTATTAAAAGTCAGCAGCTACAGTAATTGTAGCTGATAGCTTTTAATGAAAAAAAATTTGTGGGACTTCCCCTTTAAAGTGTAAGGGCCAGTTCACAACATGGAAATGCAGTACGGATGCTTTCGAGATACTTTTCTGAATGAGCGTTTTTGATGCGTTCCTGTACGTTTTTGAAGCAGTCCAGGTCCCCTCTTTTTTGTTAACCTTAAGGACATGTGTGTTCCAGTGCATTTTGGTGCTTTCCAGTGCATTTTACAGTAGGGATGCACCGAAATTTCGGCACTTTGCTGAAAGAGAAATCTTGCCGATAATGGCGGCGAAAATCGCGCATGCGCAGTAGCGGTGGGAGAACATCACTCATTGTGTGAGCGGCGTGCACGTACCTGGTGGTTAAGACGCCGGACTCGCGTAAGCACGTTCCCTGTGGTTGAGACGCTGGAGTTGGAAGCACCTTCCCCACGGACGCTCCTCGTGGTTACTTAAACTGACAATCCAACTAGTATTATAGTAGTAAAATTATGATCTTTCTTTCTATAGCAGTCAAACAACATGTGTTGTTACTTGGCCTTTAACAAGCCAGCACTCTTGCCATGCAATACTATTTAAAATGTCTGCACTGCAGTACATCTGACTTGTACCAAAAATATTTTATATATTGAACCGATTAAATTTGATTTGAAATAGAATGGATTGCATGCCATTTGTTTGAGTTTGAGCTATTCTGTAGTATACTAGTAGTACTAGTAATAAGTAGCACTACTATATATTATTTATTGTGTACTGTCATTTTTTTTAAAATTCATGCGCTCTCTGTCATGTCAGTGTAGTATAACTTATACTACACTGACAAAGTAACAAATTCAATGACAACAAGCGCATTAATTTTTTAAACATGACAGTACGCAATAAATATATAGTACTACTACTTACTAGTACTACTAGTATACTACAGAATAGCTCACACTCAAACAAATAGCATGCAATCCATTCCATTCCAAATCAAATTTAATCAGTTCAAAAATCTTTTTGGTACAAGATGTACTGCAGTGCAGACGTCACATAACTTGCATGCACCGTAAAAAAATAAAATAAAAAAAAGATTGGTTAGTTTTATTTTTTGAAAGCTGCCAGGGGTTTAGCTTTTAAATTGATTTCGTTCTCCCCCCCCCCCCCCCTCAGATTTCACTACCACTATAGATCATTCTATGCTATTATTCTGCGCTACCAGCAAAGGTGGACCATGTCTGCAGTGTGGAAATATTTTAAGGTTTCTGATAAAGACCCCAAATTTGCAATCTGCAGTCTTTGCTGAGCAGAAATATATATACAAATAAACGGCCTTCTGCCATATTTCTGTTATGGTTAGTTCTCTAATTTTATAACAGTTTTGCAATTTTTTGCACAGTAACTTTGCCATGAACCACTTCAATACCAGCCCATAGTCAAATGACGTCCACAGGGGGGATCTTCCATCCTGGGTGGACGTCATATGACATCCTGGGCTTCCCGGCCGTCTAGGGTGCGCCCCTGCCGCATCGCTCAGGACCCGGTGTGCGTGCCCACGATGTCCGACTGGGACACCCGCGATTGCCCGTGATCACAGCAGGACCGTGGATCTGTGGGTGTAAACCCACAGATCCATGTCCTGTCAGAGGTAAGGAGACCGATGTGTGTTCCCAGTACAGAGGAACACAGATCGGTCTCCTCCCCTTGCGAGTCCCCTCCCCCTACAGTTAGAATCACTCCCTAGGATACACATTTAACCCCTTGATTGCCCCCTAGTGTTAACCCCTTCCCTGCCAGTCACATTTACACAGTAATCAGTGCAGTTTTATAGCACTAATCGCTGTATAAATGTGAATGGTCCCAAAAATGTGTCAAAAGTGTCCAATATGTCCGTCGCAATGTCACGGTCTCAATAAAAAAATCGCAGATCGCCGCCATTACTAGTAAAAAAAAATGTAAATAAATAAAAATGCCATAAAACTATCCCCTATATTGTAGACGCTATAACTTTTGCGCAAACCAATCAATATACGCTTATTGCGATTTTTTTTACAAAAAACATGTAGAAGAATACAGATCGGCCTAAACTAAGGGAAAAAAATGTTTGAAAAAAAAAATAGTGTGTTTTTCAAAATTGGCGCTCTTCTTTGGTTTATAGCGCAAAAAAAAAAAAAAAAACGCAGAGGTGATCAAATACCACCAAACGAAAGCTCTATTTGTGGGGGAAAAAAAACAAAGATTTCATTTGGGTACAGAGTTGCATGTCAGCGCAATTTTGTCATTCAAAGTGCGACAGCGCTGAAAACTAAAAATTGGTCTGGGCGGGAAGGGGGTGAAAATGCCCTGTATTGAAGTGGTTAAAGGGATATGAAACGGAATAGGAAAAGTAACACACACACACACACACACACACACACACAGAGGTTGATTGATTTACTAAAACAACTGGGACAAAAAAAAACATGGAAGCCAATTGGTTAACCTAACCTTCTACGCAGAGTTGCAACAGATTTTGCACTCTCCACTGGAGAGTGCAAAATCTGGTGCAGCTCTGCATAGAAGGTTAGGTTAACCAATCGGCGCCATTTTATTTTTTTTGGTCAAAGCTTTGAACAAGCCGAAGAACTTTGAAGCTCATTGGCTAGCCTAATATACTCCGCTGCCCTAAATTTTTCAATCTCTCCAATTTTAGTAAATCAACTCCACAATCTCTGGTGCTTGGAAGTGGGCCCCAGACTGTTCTCTACATTTTTCCCTGCTGGCTTAACTGGACATGCCTCGCCTTGATGCCCTATGATATGACTAGGGAAGTCAGTGGATAATAGAAAATAGAACAAGACAGAGGGCGCACCGGCCAAGTGCATTATTTTAAGGAAGACCTCTCTTTGTTAATAATATGATAACTTAAGTAATATACAGAACAAACCAACAGGTGTACTACTATTAACCTTGTCGTCAAAGTAAGCTTCCAGTCCACAATACATCATATCACATCACCTATAGCCTACATTTCCCATGATGCTCAACTACACTGCAGAGTGCATGAGCATCATGGGAAATGTAGTTCCAAAACATCAGGGGTGCCAAGGTTCGCCATCACTGGCCTAGGACAACTGGAAAACCCAACAGGCTAACGTGTTTTGAGGACTTGCCTCTCCTCGGAGCTCTGGCTCTAAGGAAGAGGCAAGTCCTTGAAACACCTTAGCCTGTTGTTGGGTTTTCCATTTGTCCCACTCCCATTATGTGATATGAATATTTATGTATCGTGGGCTGGAAGCTGGTGTTTTACTTTGACCACAAGCTTTGATGGCTTAGGCCCGGTTTTTACAGGGGCGGCACGACTTCAGGGGCGACTTGATCTCAAGACGACTTGAGACGCCCGCCTGAGGCGATTTGCATAATGACTTCTGTATTGAAGTCAATGCAAGTCGCCCTGAGTCGCCCCCAAAAGAAGTACAGGAACCTTTTTCTAAGTCGGAGCGACCTGAGTCGCTCCTATTAGAACGGTTCCATAGTACAGAGCGGGACGCGAGTCCTCAGGCGACCGAGTCGCCTGAGGAGTCGCCCCTATGTGAACCGGGCCTTAGTAGTATGATGTGTATAATAGCATGTGCGCCCTCTGTCTTGTTTCATGGTTCTTCTATTTTTTAACAATATAAACAACAGTGCAAATACTGTACGTCTACTGAAACATAGAGGCTCTTAGTCTTTGGCATTTATATTATGCCTGTTTTTTGTTTTTATTTAATTATTTTATTATTAATTATGGTGCAATGTGCACTGACTGCAGGATATGTACAGTACATTTACTGTAGTTACTTTAATTATTTTGTAGTTTGATATTTTCTGTGGCCATGGTCCAATTTATGTGGGTTACTTTTTATTAAAGTACTGATTTACATTACTGGATTGTACTATTTTTTAAGTCATAAAATGATTACGTCGAATATGAATAATATAACGAATAAAACACAATTTTATATATCTATTTTTTTTATAATGAGCAAAAAAATTAAGTCATTTTCGGTATCGGTCATTTTTGGTAAGTGGCTGTATAGATTGAGAACTATGCAGCCACTTGGTATGAATATTGAGTTAGATCTTAATTGTTTTCTGTCTAATGATTGAGTACATCTATTCTTTTCTTTATTTTTAACAATTTATAATTGGCGCCATTTAAATTTTTAATATGTGGCAATTTAGTTGGGTAGAGTACATCCAAACTTGTATGGTCTATATCAAGAACATCTTGGTTGCGAACCCACCATGTTGACAAAAAATAGGACATATCATATGTACCACATTTATCTGACTACTGCTATCCTGGGGTGTTGTAATAACCTACATACGACTTTACAGAATGTGGGCAAAAATTATTTTTCCCTTTGATATCAGCCATCTATATATTCTGTGTCCCAGACAATATCTAGTGGTTTTATAAATAGTTTTTTGTATGTACACTAGAGGTGCGCATCTTCACTGGCCTCAGGATTCGATTACGATTATCAGGTCAACGATTCGATTCGATTCCGCGATGCATCACGATTACAGCGCAAGTGCGCATGGTTTTCATCAAAAAAATTCAAGCAGTCAGGAGATCTCCATTTTTTTTATTATATCTGTTCTTTTTTTAAAAAGACAACACTCCCTGCATGTAGCAAAGTCTAAACAAAGCAGACAACAACTTGTACGTAGTACAGGAGATGGTCGGTGACTGCGGATATGCTACAGGAGATGGTCAGAGAGACTGCGGACATGCTACAAGAGATGGTCAGAGAGACTGCGGACAGGCTACAGGAGATGGTCAGAGAGACTGCGGACAGGCTACAGGAGATGGTCAGAGAGACTGCTGACATGCTACAGGAGATGGTCAGAGAGACTGCTGACACGCTACAGGAGATGGTCGGTGACTGCGGACACGCTACAGGAGATGGTCGGTGACTGCGGACACGCTACAGGAGATGGTCGGTGACTGCGGACACGCTACAGGAGATGGTCGGTGACTGCGGACACGCTACAGGAGATGGTCGGTGACTGCGGACACGCTACAGGAGATGGTCGGTGACTGCGGACACGCTACAGGAGATGGTCGGTGACTGCGGACACGCTACAGGAGATGGTCGGTGACTGCGGACATGCTACAGGAGATGGTCAGTGACTGCGGACATGCTACAGGAGATGGTCAGTGACTGCGGACATGCTACAGGAGATGGTCAGTGACTGCGGACATGCTACAGGAGATGGTCGGTGACTGCGGACACGCTACAGGAGATGGTCGGTGACTGCGGACACGCTACAGGAGATGGTCGGTGACTGCGGACACGCTACAGGAGATGGTCGGTGACTGCGGACACGCTACAGGAGATGGTCGGTGACTGCGGACACGCTACAGGAGATGGTCGGTGACTGCGGACATGCTACAGGAGATGGTCAGTGACTGCGGACATGCTACAGGAGATGGTCAGTGACTGCGGACATGCTACAGGAGATGGTCAGTGACTGCGGACATGCTACAGGAGATGGTCAGTGACTGCGGACATGCTACAGGAGATGGTCAGTGACTGCGGACATGCTACAGGAGATGGTCAGTGACTGCGGACATGCTACAGGAGATGGTCAGTGAGTGCGGACATGCTACAGGAGATGGTCAGTGAGTGCGGACATGCTACAGGAGATGGTTGGTGACTGCGGACATGCTACAGAAGATCAGTAGGTAAGTATAATATCCGTTTTAAAAAAACAATAAAAAAATAAAAACAAAAAAAAAATAATACTGGCACTTTAATGAACTTTTTTCACACTTCTTTACCCTATTCTAATCCCTAACCTAATTCCTAATTCCAAACTAACCTTTTCTGCAGTAGTGAGAAGAACTTTCCTGTTGTGCCGAGAATGGTTCCCCCCGCCGGATTCTGTTCCCCATGCTACAGGAGATGGTCAGTGACTGCGGACATGCTACAGGAGATGGTCAGTGACTGCGGACATGCTACAGGAGATGGTCAGTGACTGCGGACATGCTACAGGAGATGGTCAGTGACTGCGGACATGCTACAGGAGATGGTCAGTGACTGCGGACATGCTACAGGAGATGGTCAGTGACTGCGGACATGCTACAGGAGATGGTCAGTGACTGCGGACATGCTACAGGAGATGGTCAGTGAGTGCGGACATGCTACAGGAGATGGTCAGTGAGTGCGGACATGCTACAGGAGATGGTTGGTGACTGCGGACATGCTACAGAAGATCAGTAGGTAAGTATAATATCCGTTTTAAAAAAACAATAAAAAAATAAAAACAAAAAAAAAATAATACTGGCACTTTAATGAACTTTTTTCACACTTCTTTACCCTATTCTAATCCCTAACCTAATTCCTAATTCCAAACTAACCTTTTCTGCAGTAGTGAGAAGAACTTTCCTGTTGTGCCGAGAATGGTTCCCCCCGCCGGATTCTGTTCCCCTGGCTCTCGGGTCCTATCGGAACTCCGCCCCCCCACTCCCAGCCCTGTACATTGCCGCTCCCTCCTCCTACGAATGCTAATGCTCCTAATACCGCCCCGCCCCGCCTCTCCAGCCCTCTGCTCATTAGCATTCGTTAAACAGTAGCCGAGGGCTGGAGAGGCGGGGCAGGGCGGTATTAGGAGCATTAGCATTCGTAGGAGGAGGGAGCGGCAATGTACAGGGCTGGGGGGGGGGGGGGCGGAGTTCCGATAGTAGCCGAGAGCCAGGGGAACAGAATCCGGCGTTGGAACAGTGAGTGTATATGACGCGCTCATGTGACTGCCCTCTCTCCTCTCTGCTTTCACGTCTCTCCTGGCGTACGTGAGACGTGAAAGCAGAGAGGCGGGCCGGGCAGTCACATGAGCGCGTCATAGGAAAAAAATAACAAATGAGGAAACGGCTCTCCTGGGAATGAAGGGGCGGGGCTAGACATCGGGGATAATCGATTAATAGGTTTCCCTGCATCGGTGCCGCATCGGGGACGCCCGAATCGCGATGCACCGATGCAACGATTAAATTCCGCACCCCTAATGTACACAATATTGTGTGTTTTAAGAAACCTAAACAATACCAGTATCCAGATCCCGAAGAGTGCTGACAACATCAGGACTGCGGCTGCGCATACAAAACTTTTCCCCTTAATTGAATAGACGTTTTAAGTATAAATATCGTGACCAATTAGTGACCAGGTACGCCTCCTGAAGACATAATTCACAAAACGTACATCGAGGCGGTACCTGGTCACGTTACCACGTCATTAACGGTCTTGCTGGTTGCTGCTTTGGAACGGGTGGAACGCACGCCATCCACGGAGGTGGACGCGACCCATGCTGTATCCACAAAAATTTGACATGACATGCCAGCAGCCCCAGTGCCGGGATAGGCACTTTTTCATGTAAGTAGCCATTTGGCTATGTTTTAATTAATGCTCTATTTTAATAAACTGTATTACGCTATGGATGCCCTCCATTTCCTTTATTTTTCCGGCCTATATCTAGGAGGAGGAAGTTTTACCTATATCTCCAGTCCACCTATGTGAGCAGGTACAATCCTGCATAAGCGTTGTTTGACTCTCTTTTTGGTCAAAGGAGTCAAATCATTTTGGTAAGCAGATTATATATTCCATCACTTTGGGTGACAAATTACAGTCTGGTGAAGGATCACATATCTGGTGAAGATTTTTTACAGTTGCAAGATTTCCGTTGTCCAGTGTAGGAAAAAAAAAGGGATTTTTATAACAGCTTACCTGTAAAATCCTTTTCTTGGAGTACATCACGGGACACAGAGCGACTTAGTCATTACTAATGGGTTATATAGATTACCTTCAGGTGCTGGCACTGGCCACTTCCAAACCGGAAGTACCCTCCCCTATATAAGCCCCTCCCATCCGGGAGCACCTCAGTTTTGTAGCCAAGCAATAAGTGTCCCAAAAAGAGGGGTGGGAGCTCTGTGTCCCGTGATGTACTCCAAGAAAAGGATTTTACAGGTAAGCTGTTATAAAAATCCCTTTTTCTTTTTCGTACATCACGGGACACAGAGCGACTTAGTCATTACTAATGGGACGTCCCAAAGCAATGCCAAATGAGGGGAGGGATACATAAGCTGGGCGCCATCAGGCATGAGGATCTTTTGCGGCCTGCAACACACTGCGCCCAAAGGCGACATCCTCCTGACTTCTAACGTCTACCTGGTAGAATCTAGTAAACGTGTGTACCGAAGACCATGTTGCGGCCTTACATACTTGAGCCAGGGAGGCCTGGTGATGCACTGCCCATGAAGTTCCAACTGCTCTCGTGGAGTGCGCCCTAACTTTGAACGGAGGCGGTCTCTTTCTCAAGCCATAGGCTTGTATTATGACCTGTCGAATCCACTTGGCTAAAGTAGATTTTGATGCTGCCTGACCCTTTTTAGGGCCTTCCGGCAGAATAAACAAAGTATCCGTTCTGCGAATCTGAGCAGTGGCTTTTAGATAAGCTTTAACTGCTCTTACTACATCCAAAGAATGTAATAACTTTTCCTCTACCGAGCTAGGTTTGGGGAAAAAAGAAGGAAGAACCACATCTTGGTTCAAATGAAACCTCGATACCACCTTGGGAAGAAAGGCTGGATGAGGACGTAATACTACTCTGTCCTTATGGACAACCAGATATGGCTCCTTACAGGACAAGGCGGCTAATTCCGATACTCTTTTAGCTGAACAAACGGCTACTAAGAAAATCAATTTCCTGGTGAGAAGAACCAAGGAAATGTGCTGCAATGGTTCAAACGGTTGTTTCTGTAGAACCGACAGAACCAGGTTTAAGTCCCAAGGACATATGGGAATACTAACCGGAGGGCTAATACGCATCACTCCTTGTATGAAAGCTTTGACTAGTGAATGCGAAGCCAAGGGCCTTTGAAAAAATATTGACAAGGCCGAAATCTGACCCTTGATAGTACTCAAGGCCAGCTTCCTATCTACAGCCCACTGTAGGAAGTCCAAAATCCTCCCTATCACGTACTTACGTGGATGCCATTTCTTGGCCTCACACCACGTAATGTACGCTTTCCAGATCCTATAATAGATCTGCCTGGATACCGGCTTCCTGGCATTGATCATGGTAGATACCACAGAATTAGAGAGCCCTCTCTTTTTCAGAATGTGGGCTTCAATAGCCAGGCCGTCAAACCTAGGGCTGGTAAGGAAGGGTGGTATATCGGTCCCTGCGACAGCAGGTCCGGACGATGTGGGAGGGTCCAAGAACTCCTCACTGACATTTTTACAATCTCCGCGTACCATGCCCTTCGGGGCCACGCTGGAGCCACCAGAATCACTGGTTTCTTTTCTACCCTGATTCTGCGGAGTAATCGCGGTAACAATTGTGGCGGTAGGAATGCATATATCAGCTTGAACTGATCCCAAGGGAACACTAGGGCATCCGAGCCGCAAGCTAGAGGATCCCTTGTGCGAGACACAAATCTGTCCACCTTTGCGTTGAATCTGGATGCTAGCAGATCTACATCCGGTGTTCCCAACCGCTGGCATATTGCCTGGAAAACCTCGGGGTGAAGAGACCATTCCCCCGGGCATAATTGTTGGCGACTTAAAAAGTCCGCTCTCCAATTTTCCACTCCTGGGATGAAAACCGCGGATATGGCTGGGACATATTTTTCTGCCCACTCCAGGATGCAATTTGCTTCCCTCTGGGCTGCACGACTCCTGGTGCCACCCTGGTGATTGATATATGCCACTGCTGTGGCATTGTCTGATTGAATTCTGACAGGGGACCCTTGGAGTTTGGATGTCCATGCTACTAGGGCATACCGGGCTGCTCGTATCTCTAAGAGATTGATGGGCAGGGCCTTTTCTGCTTCTGACCACTTGCCCTGGAGAGACCATTGCTCCAGTACTGCCCCCCAGCCTATGAGGCTGGCATCTGTAGTGACTACCTTCCAAGAAACCGGACTGAAGGGTTTCCCTTTTTCCAGATTCTGGGGCACCAACCACCAATGGAGGCTCTTGCGAACGGAAGGGGACAGGGACATTGGTAAGTCTAAAGCCTGAACTTTTTTGTTCCAGGCTGACAGTATGGCCCTTTGCAAATTCCTTGAATGGAATTGACCGTAGGGTACCGCTTCGAATGAAGCCACCATTTTTCCCAGCAGCCTCATGCAGAGGCGTATGGATGGTTTTCTTTTTGTACCCACTAAGTGGGTCAAATCTTTTAACCACTTCAATACAGGGCTTTTTGTACCTATTCAATACCGGGCCTATTTTGGCACTTCTCTCCTACATGTACAAATCATCATTCTTTTGCTAGAAAATTACTCAGAACCCCCAAACATTATATATGTTTTTTTAGCAGACACCCTAGGGAATAAAATGACGGTCATTGCAACATTTTTTCTTGCACAATATTTGCGCAATAATTTTTCAAACGCCTTTTTAAAAAAAAAAAAATGGTTTCATGAATTAAAAAATAACAAAACAGTAAAGTTAGCCCAATTTTTTGGGAACATATGAAAGATAATGTTACGCCGAGTAAATAGATACCTAACATGTCACGCTTTAAAATTGCGCACATTAATGGAATGGCGCCAAACTTCGGTACTTAAAAATCTCCATAGGCGACGCTTTAATTTTTTTTACAGGTTACCAGGTTAGAATTACAGAGGAGGTCTAGTGCTAGAATTGTTGCACGCGCTCCAACGCACGCGGCGATACCTCACATGCGTGGTTTGAATGGCGTTTACATATGTGGGCAACTTACGTGTGCATTCGCTTCTGATCGCGAGCTACCGGGGACAGGGGCGTTTTAATTTTTTTTTTATTATTATTTATTTATTTATTTTACTTATTTATTTATTTTTTTACAATGATTTTACTTTTTTTTTTTTTTGATCACTTTTATTCCTATTACAAGGAATGTAAACATCCCTTGTAATAGGAATGTGTGTGACAGGTTCTCTTTATTGAGAGATGCGGGGTCAATAAGACCCCACATCTCTCCTCCAGGCTGGAAAGCATGAGATCAGTGAAAATTTTTTCACTGATTTCATACTTACAGCCGCAATGGCGGCTTTGTTTACATTTGAGGACCCGGGCGTGACGTCATCACATCGCGCCCGGGCCTCCGACGATCATAGAGATGACTGGTGACCATCTGGTCACCAGTCATCTCTATGCTCATCACGTGACTCCACCAACGATGCCGGAAGATTCGCTCCGGGTCCCCGATCGCACGGGGGAGCCCGGAGAAGCACCGGATGGTGGCGGGAGGGGGGGGATGTCCCCTCCCGCCGCCTATAAGAACGATCAAGCGGCGGAACCGCCACTATGATCGTTCTTATGGTGCACAGAATCGCCGGCACTTTAAAAGGATATCTGAATGATGCCTCTAGCTGCAGGCATCATTCAGATATCCCCCTACAAAGCCGAGGACGTCATATGACGTCCACCCAGGATGGGAGATCCCATCTGTGGACGTCATTTGTCTATGGCTGGGTAGGGAAGTGGTTAAAGACGACACCTTCTCTGGAGGTAAGAAAATCTTTCTCTGATTTGAATCCAGCCTTAGCCCTAAGTATTCCAGACTTTTGACTGGTCTTAGAGCTGACTTGTCCCGGTTGATAATCCAACTGTGATATTCCAGATACTTGATTGTCTTGTGAATAGCTACTTCCAGCTTTTCCACTGAGTGGTCTATTAGTAGCAGGTCGTCTAGATATGCCATTATCGTTACACCTTGTGTTCTTAGATTGGCCAATAATGGGGCCAGAATTTTTGTGAACACTCGTGGTGCTGTGGCCAGACCGAAAGGTAAGGCTCTGAACTGAAAATGGCGCCCTTCTACTGCAAAGCGTAGAAATTTCTGGTGGGCCGGAAAGATGGGAATATGCAGATAAGCATCCCTTATGTCGATCGAGGCTAACCATTCCTGCCCTTGTAGGGCGGTGGCCACCGATCGGATCGACTCCATCCGAAAAGTCCTGATATTTAGGAACTTGTTTAGCCCTTTTAGATTTAATATGGGCCTCACGTCCCCATTTGGTTTGGGGACTGTGAAAAGGTTCGAGTAAAACCCGAATCCGCTTTCTTCCAGGGGAACCTTCATGATTACACCTTGGAGCAATAGTTGTTCTAGTGCCAGAAGGAGGGATCCTCTCTTCTGGGGATCTCTTGGCACGTTTGACCTCATAAATTGGGCAGGAGGAGTGCCTTTTAACTCCAGCTTGTATCCCAGACTTACTGCGGAGAGCACCCATCTGTCTCTGATGGTGTCCCGCCAGGTCTCTGTGAACAACTGAAGCCTTCCCCCCACCCGATTGAGTGGGGGCAACGCTTCATGCCTTGGGGGGAGGTTTTGTACCTCTCCTGACCCAGGGTTTCTTGTTACCCTGTGATTGTCCCTGATTTCTGCCCCCTGGATTTGACCGCGGAGGCCGTCGGAACTGCTTCACAGCCGTTGTGCCCGGGACTGGAGAAGTAGGCCTCTTAAAAGAAGGAAATTTTCTGGATATATTTGTCCAGATCTTCTCCAAATAAGCGTTCTCCATGAAATGGGAAGCTAACCAGCAGTTTCTTACAGGGAGCTTCAGCAGACCAGTTTTTGAGCCACAGAAGCCTACGCATATGTACTATAGACAGCGTAAAGCGGGAGGCCTGTTGGATTGTATCCTTTATGGCGTCCACCGCAAAACACAAGGCTCTAGGCAGGTCAGCTAGGGCAAGAGCCTGCTGATCTGGTAAGTCCCTTAAGACTTGTTTCAACTGATCCTTCACTGCTTGGCAGACCCCAATAGCTGCTACTGCAGGTTGTGTCACCATGCTTGCTGTAGAGAAAGCAGATTTTAGTAAAGACTCCAATTTTTTATCTATTGGGTCTTTGAACATTGGAACATTATCTACTGGACATGTCAGTGATTTGTTCACAGAAGAGATGGCTGCGTCCACTGTAGGGACCCTCCATTTTTTTATGAACTTATCCTCCATGGGATAGATCACCGGAAATCTCTTGGGGGGGAGCAAATATTTTATCAGGGTGCTCCCAATCCTGGTAAATAAGCCCTTCTAATAAAGGGTGGATTGGGAAGGAACAGACAGCCTGGGGAGCTTTTAGCGACCCCAGCGAGGAAACCGTAGTGGATGGTGGTTCCGCCAGTGGCATTTTAAATGCTGATCGGACCATGTTAGTCAGAGACTGAACCCATAATCTTTCAGCCTGAGATGCTGAGAAAGGTTCTTCCACTGTTGATTCCTCCATAACTGAATCAACCTCATCCTGATCCCCTTCAGGTAGGTCGATCCCTGTGTGGGGCTGTTCCTTCACTAACAGGCACTCTGAAGGAGGAGACGGAGATCGGACGCGCTTTCCCTGTGACAGGGAAGCAGCGATCAATGCTGTTAATCTCTCTTCCAATCCTCCCAGAGTTGAGGATAAAACCTCCTCTGTTATATATACAGGAGCAGGTGGACTGGGGACAGCCGCAGCACCAGGTACTCCTGCGGGGTTTCTACGGCTACTGACCTCTGAATTCTCAGGGGAGATTGGTGCAGTACAAGCATGCCCAATATCCTCAGAGCCCGATGGAGACCCCTTTGGCTTCCTGGAAGATCTATTTCCGGAGCGTCTGGACGACATATCCTTTAAGCACAAAGCTGAGGTATTCCCGTCGTCATACACCAATTTTGCTGGTAATAGTCTAACAAAGTTGCTGCTATATACCAGCTGGTGTCCACTAAAGTGCCTTTCTATGGGGATGCCTGCATCAACCGCCTCTGTGTGCCACTGTTTGTTGCTAGCTCTGTTTGCATCCAGCTGACACTTGTACTGTGTCTCTATACAAGCTGGGACGCCTGCACATGCGCAGAAGCGCCGTGGCGCGCATCGAGCGTCATCCACCCGCCCCGCCCCTTTTTTTTCATAGGAGGCGCGTGCACGCGCCCGCCCGTGTGCCATTGGCGCCCTTTTCGAAACCAAACAGGGACTAGGAGCCAGGGCCCTTTTTGCCGGAGGGCCTGTGCGGTGGATGAGCGCAGCAACAGGGCAGAGGAAGTGGATTCCCACAGAGAAACTTACCAACTGCCTGGATCTTTTGACTTGAGAAAACCAAAGATCCACATGACAAGAAAAATGGACCACAGCGGCCTCTAGTGGTTTAACACAGGTACCGCGGTCCTCCTTTTTTTTTTTTTTTCTCTTGACTACTATTAAAATTTTACATTTTCAGTAGTTACAGGCATACACAGATATTAGCGGGAATACCGTTAGGTAACAGACAGAAAGACAAATTAGGCTTGGGGGTCCCCCAATAGAACCAAGTTCCTGGGGGCCCCCACTTACCTGATCCCCGCCGCAGGACTCTGTTTGGTCCACAGAAGCCCAAACTTCACCTATCACGGCAGGCATTGTAATTAAACCTTCAGGGACCGGGTTCCCAAGGATTCCACTCCCCTGGACCTGTATAGCACCCTGCACAGACAACATCTTGGTCGTGGGTATGACCAGAGCTCTGGATCCCAGGGTCCAGCCCTCCTAAGAGGCATTACAGGCAAAACCTTGCTCTTCCGCTGCAAGGCCCGGGTACCGACCGTTTAGCTATGAAGCTTTTTTGGTGGGATCCGGAACAGCTTACTAAGGCCCAAAAGAACCTGTACGCAAGCCCAGTGAAAACACATGTTACTCTTTGGCCAACACCTTAGACACTGGCAAAAAACTGAGGTGCTCCCGGATGGGAGGGGCTTATATAGGGGAGGGTACTTCCGGTTTGGAAGTGGCCAGTGCCAGCACCTGAAGGTAATCTATATAACCCATTAGTAATGACTAAGTCGCTCTGTGTCCCGTGATGTACGAAAAAGAAATGCAGCATTTTCTACTTTTTTTTTGGGGAACTGGAACGCACTGTAACTACAAGCACTGGTGTGAACGATGCTATTGAAAACCATATAACCTACTTTGCATGCGTTTTTGATGCAGAAAACAAAACACGCACTGGACTGCATGTGGTGTGAACTGGCCCCAAGAGTGGGGAAGGGAAGGCATTTTTATTTCTGTCTGTGTTGCAGTCAGTGTCGTGTGTTGCTTGCTGTTCTGTCAGAAGTAAAGAACATGAGGGGGAATCACTTTAACAAAGCCCAAGATGGCAGTAGAAACCCAACAGGGGTTTGAATGTTTCCCTACTCTATCCAAAAACTATAAAAGAAACGTTTTGGCTTGACTAAGTTATGGTGGCTCCCATGTTTCTGCCCTCACAAGGAATACAGGCGATCAATGAAACCTATGCTGAGGGAAAGACACAACGAATGCTGTCTGAGTGCTTTCAGACCTGAAACAAAACATGTAGCCAGAATATTTTAAGGAACAGCAGAACCTCCTGATCTGCATTCCATCTGCCTCCAGACAGAGTAGTAATGTTTTTATTATGAGGCTATATTAAGGAGCTGTTATTACCAAAGCTGCAGTGTATAGGTGGTCAAAAGCTTCTGGACAGCTGCTTTATTTAATGACCTATGTAGCCCTTATAACTTTACTGGGCCCGCTACTCCGGCGAATATATATATATATATATATATATATACACACACACACATACACAACTGTTAATAATCAGATTACTGCAAAGATATTTTGTAGTGCAGCTTGGGAAATAAGTTATAGGTGACTGACTAATCTGAAGAACCTGTACGAATTTTTTTCTTGCAATTAACTTCAACAGTCCTATAAAATATGGGCAATATTCTAAGAGGTTAAAAAAAAGGAATTCGGGAGGAGTTTGGAGGAGACTGAGAACAGAAGTTACTTTTTTTTTTGCGTTTAAGGCCAAGTTCACTTTTAAGAGCATGTTAGGGTACATCTATATTTAAGGTGTAACATGCTCCTAGCGAACCACCTCCCGCCACCAGCGCTCCCCACTCTGTGACAGCAGGCGAGAGATCTTCTTACCACGCCCACTGTCACTTTTGAAAACACACAACAGCGTCATTCATTCAGTTACCTGTGAATGAATTAGACTACAAGTACTGTTGGGCGACGGCTTGTAGTTCTCAATGAATTCAATGGGTGCTGGGGAGCGTCCTTATAGATTGTTGATGCTTCCTGATATTCAGTAACTGCCTGCCTGAAGTATGGGCAGACAGCTTACCAAGTGTCTGCAGGATCCAAGCACTGCTGATCATGGGTGCAATGCTTTAAAAGGCTGTAATGTAATGCACATTTTTTTTTACCTGCAAAAAGATGTGCATTTTATTTTTATAAAAATACAAACTTGAGTACAATTATTTTTAAGCCCAGGTTCGCATTGGAGCGATTTGTCATGCGATTTGAGAGATCAAATCGTATGACAAGTCGCATCCTATTGGCAGCAATGGCACTGTTCCAATCGGTGCGACACTGATTTTGCGGTGCTGCTCCGATTTGCAAAAGTAGTTCCTGCACTACTTTTGCCGATTTCAGGTGCGACTTCAATAGACATCTGTGTATTCAAGTGGAGTAGCGTGATTTCAAAGTAGCATCAATGTGAACCAGGGCTAAACCAGAAATTTGTCACTAAGACTACAGATACACGGACAGCAGACATAGGAGACTGACATTCCCAGAAGTATCAGTCTCCCAGCAGATTTTATGTGGATGACACTTCAGCAATGGCGACACAGGCAGAAGGAGAGGTGAATATTTAAACTCATCTTTTTAGTTAACATGTTAATTTTTTTAGATCTGATATTGGCAGCAGGGTCACTTGAAAAGTGAAAAAAAAAAAAAAGCACCAATCTGTCTTAGGTAGTGATGGTTTAAAGATCTAGTCTCTATGCTCTTTGGTAAGGATACATGTAGGATGAAGAATACTAGCACCCAGTAGAGTGAATATGGCACTTCTACTTCCTGTCAGAAAGAATGACCGACACACATTTCCCAGACATAAGTTGTACTCGTTGGAACAGCATTAACAAAAGGTCTGACTCAGCCCACAAAGCTCTACCTAAAAAATCAATTCAGGGTGGAATTGCACTTTACAAATTCCTGACTGAGGGCCAGCAGGGGCACTGGTGTGGCTTAGACCAGGGGTTTCAAACTCAATTTCATTGTGGGCCACATCAGCATTATGGTTGCCCTCGAAGGGCCAGTTGTATCTGTAAGACTAAATGTCCAGGGAAAACCCACTACCCCTTACATCAGATGTCAAGAGCTCTCCCCCCCCCCCAGAAGTAAAAAGCTGTGGATGGAGCTGGGAAGCAGAAAATGCAGGGTCTGGGAGGAAGACAAGAGAAGGGCTGGCGTTTGCTGAATGCTGAGACCAGGGGAGGCAGAGTCGAGGGGGTGCTGCAGCTGCATAGAATCTGTCTGTTCTGTCCTCCTCTTTGCTGCCAAATGCTGAGACAAGGTGGGGACAGAGGTGAGGGGGTTGCAACAGCTCCAAGGGCCTGGAGGGCCACATTCAGCCCGCCGGCCTTGTGTTTGACACACGTGGCTTATACTTTTCATGGAATGCAGCAAAATGGACCAAATCATTATCACTTATGGGTGTTGCTATATTCTTTTCAGGGCCAATATGTAGAGAAAATGCAGGTTCTTTCTAAATGCGTTTCCCAATCAGCACTTTCCAGTCATATTGCAATCCTATTTTTCACTGTATGGTTAGGAACACGATGCTGTGTCTGATCTTTTGTTTGACAAATTTGTTAGGAAGATTCTACAACTTTATCTTTCACACAGCAAGTGAAAAGATTCAGCAACAATCATATACAATAACTCTATTCAGCATATAAAATTCCCATTCATAAGTCACCCCATCCAAAAGACTTACCCATTTGCTCCACAATCTCTGGAGGGAAGACTCTTGAAGCAAAAGCTCGTCTGAAAATATCTGAGAACTCTTTGTCCAGACCACCAATACCCATCTTCTCAAAGTTCCAGTCGGGGTTGATGATAGACTGACGGTCTTGCTTGGTCTTTGATTTACCTGAATTTAGAGACAAGTCACAAGCAGTCAGGACAGCAGTGCCATTCACAAGGTTTTAATTAGAGAGTAAAACAGCTCTGTTCATTACAAACTGGAGAAAGGATTTCATTTACAGTGCATCCGGAAAGTATTCACAGCGCTTCACTGTTTCCACACTTTGTTATGTTACAGCCTTATTCCAAAATGGATTAAATTCATTATTTTCCTAAAAATTCTACAAACAATACCCCATAACGACAACGTGAAAGAAGTTTGTTTGAAATCTTTGCAAATTTATTAAAAATAGAAAATAAAATGAAAAGAAAATCACATGTACATAAGTATTCACAGTCTTTGCTCAATACTTTGTTGAAGCACCTTTAGCACCAATTACAGCCTCAAGTCTTTTTGAGTATGATGCTAAAAGCTCCATCAGGTTGGATGGGGAGCGTCAGTGCACGGCCAATTTCAGATCTCTCCAGAAATGTTCAATCGGGTTCAAGTCTGGGCTCAAAAGGGCTTTTGCAGCAAAGGGAGAAATCACTCACCAAGGACATTCATTTATACTTGCTATTTCACACCAATGATTTAGATTTGTCATTATATCAAATTTTTTTTGCACATTGCACTTTATGGATACAGTGGAACAGGCTGGAGGATAGCATATGCACTTATTACTGTTGGTCTATAAGCTTATTATTTGCACTTTGCTGTTAAAAATTGAGAACATTGCACAGGATTTTGGCATCTACACTTGGTTGATTTATTAACTGACATTTTTTGGGAACATTGCACATAGTGATTTTAAAGATCTTTTGATATATTAGTATTTGATTTGTTTGGCACACTATATTGATTAAAAAGTAGGCATTGGGAGCACTAGTCGTAGGGATTCCCCACAAGAGGCAATGAATATTTATACACATATGCATTTACGTTTTTTGGCACGATAACCAATCATTATTTAAATCGGACATAGTAGTCAGCGCAATCCACAACTGGTTATATTACACTTATTCCACTCTAGGGTGGCATATCTGATTGCAGCAGACTGAATCAATATAGATCTTTTTGTTTTTTTTGTGCCGGTAGCATTTCTTTTACAATTCCTTGGACTTCATGGCTTTTATTGTGCTCTGACATGCACTGTGAGAACCTTTCCAAATCATGTGCCATCAACTGAATTTACCACAGGTGGACAGTTGTAGAAATATCTCAAGGATGATCAGTGTTAACAGGATGCACCTGAGCTCAATTTTGAGTGTCATGTCAAAAGGCTGTGAAATACTCATGTACATGGGAATTTTTTGTTTTTTATTTTTAATAAATTTGCAAATATTTATAAACAAACTTCTTTTGTGTTGTCATTATGGAGCATTGTTTGTAGAATTTTGAGGAAAATACTCAATTTTGGAATAAGGTTGTAACAACAAAATGTAGGAAAAAATTAACTGCTGTGAATACTTTCCAGATGCATTGTAAATAGAAATTCTACATCCCTATTAATACAGCTATATATTAAAAAGCTGAACTTGCCTGATCTGTCTTTTTATTTTTATTTAAAGTGGAAGTAAACCCTCCTATTGTTTTCAGCCAAGGAAGCTGCCATCTTGGCCTCTGTTTAATCTGCAACTGCCATGATGCTGCACATGTGATCAGTTATGACACCGGCCATTGGATGGTTTGACAGTTTGGTTGAGAGCACAACCAATGTGACAGCTAGCATTTCCGGCATGCCGGGAATGTTAACTGTTTTTTGAAACTATAAAATAGATGGGTTTACTTCCGCTTTAATCTCCAGGCCCGTGTAATAGCTCAGTCCTTATACAGACTTATCACTGGTCTCTGCTGCCCTCTATCAGCTAGATGTAATGACTGCTAGTAAATAACTAAACAGGAGCAGATTCATTGCTGGTCTGTTCCCTTATGGTTGAATTTAAAATGACAGCTAAATTCTTTCAATGTCAAAATGGTTTTTCAACTACAAGCATTGGGGACATGTGTCCAGGCATGTACTTGCGTATTTACACATATTAGCCCACATATGTAATCAAATACTCATTTAATCTGCATTAGGAAGGAGCAATACTATATGAATATACAACACATACACAACCATTAAAAAAAAAAAAACTGTAAAATAAATGTAGCAGGAACAAAGACAGCACAAGATAGAGATGGAACTGGAAAACCTCCCGTTTACAGCCAACCTGTCTTACAAAAAAATGCTGTGAACAGCCTCCGCTTATTTGGTGTTTAAGTAGCTTTCATTTTTCATGACAATGTGATGAATATTTACTTAGCAGCTTGTAATGGTTCTGTTAATTGCCGCTAATAAATCGCCCAGGCTGGGAGGCTGAATGATGCAAACCAGAGCATCCAATCAGATTTTAGCTGTCATTTTTAAATAGATCAGAAGATGAAAGCCGTTCTCAATGTGGAGCACCAAGGTAGTTCATTGATTCTTCCTATCAGATTGTATCTGCTTGGATGTATGGGATGTACGGCACACAGATACACTGACAGGTCTGTAGGAGACCTGCGTGGTACCAGCGTTCTGCTGATTGCTGGTGCAATGCTTTACAGGCGCCAAAGAAAAAAAATTTGCCTGCAAAAAAAGAAAAATGTGCATTTATGATTTTTTTCTAAAAAGTGGAGACTTCCTGTAAAAACCAGTGTCGAGCCCCCTTGAAAACACCAGGGTCGAGCCTTCAGATAACCCCAGTGGTCACCCTCCCAATAACCCCAATGTTAAGCCTCATCTTAAGCCTCCATAACACCAATCTGCCCTGTAATCACTAAAACTCCTTTATGTCAAATTAACTCTTTGACTGTGCCAGGATTCACTGCAACAAAGGCTATCCCTTCTGCAATAAAATATTTTGGCGCAGTAGTCCAAGGCTGCATTCTCACCTAAACGTAGAGATTTACTGGCGTTTTTTTTTGGGGGGGGGGGTTGTTTTTGAGCATTTTTAGAAGTTTATTACAAGCATTTTAGAAACATATTATAAGCCTTTTACAGCTTCAGACGTTTTTGTTTAGCCAATAGAAAGTACCAGGGGGAGGAGAGCTGGAGGAGATTAGGGGTCGAGAGCTGATGTTTGAGCAGAAAACAAAATGACAACTTGCTCGTAAAACGCTCATGTCGCACAATTTCAGGCATCCCCACTGAAATCTATGGGGTCCAAGCTGCCAAAAAGAAGCTCATGTACTTTTTTGAGCAAGAGACATTTTGCTTTAAGCGACAGAACACTGTGAAAAGGGGCCATTGAAATGGATGAAATTTGGCTTGTGGAGCGTTTTAGCGCTACTATCAGAAAATCGCTCAGGTGTGAACGGGGCCTTAGAACCAAAAATGTCTAATTTTGCAACACAGTCACAATAACTCACCTGTGAGATTTAAGGAGGAGTTGTCTGCCTTTTCAAACACAACCTGGCTGTTTCCCACCACCAGACCCGCTTCAATCTGCAGAAGAAAAAGTACACAGATCAAACGGGGAAATGATAAGCTATGCCTTACATATGTCTTATCTTATGTGCTATGCCATTGTATGATGGTTGTAGTCAAGTCTTTTTTTAGGAGTATACACGTAGAGTAGAGCTGCCACGACGCGTCGACTACGAAAATACGTTGACGTGCGTGAAAAACGTCGAATAGTCACTCCGCGGCCTCGGCCTTAGGAAAGGCCGCGGCTTCGGCCTAGCTCCGGAGCGGCGGCCATCTTGGTACACCCGGCGGCGGCGGCTGCCTAGGTGCGCGCTGAGGTCATCACCCCTCACTGGCATCCCCTACCATGTACAGTACAGGCATCCCCTGCACCCCTCACCATATACAGAACAGGCATCCCCTGCACCCCTCACTATACAATCTCCCCCACTCACTGTAATATCCACAATCTCTCCCACTCGCTGTAATATCCACAATCTCCCCCACTCACTAATATCCACAATCTCCCCCACTCACTAATATCCACAATCATTGTGGATATTACAGTGAGTGGGGGAGATTGTGAATAATACAGTGAGTGGGGGAGATTGTGGATTTTACTTGAAGTATTTTTTGGAAAAAATGTAATAAAAGTTGAAATATTTATATTAGAAGTTGTACTTATTTTTTGTAAAGTTATCCAAAGGATTAATTAGCTAATCATAAAAAGAACACACTAGATTAATATTTTTTTTATTAGTCGTGACTAATCGACTAATCGAAGAAATAATCGTTAGATTAGTCGACAGACAAAAAAATCGTTAGTTGCAGCTCTAACGTAGAGAACTATTTACATCAGTGCCACTGAGGAACTTTCAATCTACTGACACACCAAGCCCAACTTGAGTGGAAGTCAAGTAACCTGCCAGTACATGTGTAGACTGTACAAAACATATGGAAAGAAACTGAAGAGACAAGCCCATAGGTCCAACAAATAAGGCCACAATGCCACACAAACCAGGTGGATGGAGGAATTCCACCGCCGCCACCACCTACCCTTCACTTATTACAGAGAAATTATATTTTGACAGTAGCACCCGCCACAGTCAGAATACACTGCCTGGGGGGGGGGGGGGGGAGGTATAGTGGCGCTTGGGGACAGATGGGTGGGAAACAAAACTATAGGTAAGTGTGGTTATGATAATAAAATCCAGATGGTTAGGGGTGGCTTGGACCCTGAAAAAATCAGTTCAGGCTTGAATGGATCAAGAACAAGTTTGATGTGTTAAGGATGTATATAGCGCTCTAAAAAGGTGCAGCCAGCTGTGGAAGAGGAAGCAGCTCTGAAGATACATAATGTGGAGAACAGCGGCACTCATCTGAATGCAGTATATTAAAACGATTAATGATGAATTTATTAAGATAAAAAATTTAAATAAGAATCAACTCACCGGTAAGGGTTAAAAAAGCTAGTCACAAGGGGAGGGTCGCTGTGTAGTTCTGATACAGATAGCCGGCGATGTGGGGTGCTGCTTCTGTCTCACTAGCTGCAGGGGTTTCCAGACAGCAGCAGCACCCCACACCGCTGGCTATCTGGATCAGGACCACACAGCAGGCCCCCCCCCCCCCCTCGTGACTAGCCTTTTTAAACCTTACCCTCGAGTTAATTCTTATTTACATTTTTTATCTTAATAAATGCATCATTATTTGTTTTAATATACTGCACTCAGATGAGCGCCTCTGTTCTCCACATTATAAAATACACTGCCTAGCAGCTGCAGCCACTGATCAATGTAAGATGTTCCAACAATCAGTGTATGACCCGCTTTAGAAGGGTGTACGGGAACAAGATGGGTAGTGACTAGTAATCACCTTCACTTTTTATTCATCAAGGGCAGTACAGAAGAATGAAAGGGTGAACCCGATACAGATAACCAGAACTGCTCTTCAGACACTTTCGCAAAAGGCAGACAGTTTCTAGTAGATCTACCTTTCTCAAACTTTTTAAAAAGCAGGCACCCTAGAAATTACTTTTAGGTCTAATAATAATTCCATCTACAGCTCACAAGACATTAGTGTGAACACCTGTGCATACAAGAATAAATAAAATTAGACATGTGGCTTACTTTGCATATTTAACTTACACGGCTGCCCTATACATTTATTATCTGAAAGAATGAGATTCATTATTTTCTGTAATAATGAAATGCATATTTTCAGTAATAATAATGGTGATCAGTGGGAGGAATGCTTCTGTTACATTGATGGCAATAAGAATTCTCCCCTTCTAGATAGCTGAAAGGATAACTGATGTCAAGCCTCGTACACACGGGCGGGAATCTTGTCGGGGGGAAAAAAAAAAGTTGGTTTTCCCGACGAGATTCCCGGCAAGCTTGCCTTGCTCACCAAGTGTACACACGGCCATTCAAAAGAACTGCCGTTCTTTTGAATTGCAAGAACGCAGTGACGTCATCGACTAAGATGAGCCTGCGCTCGTCATATTCGATGCCATCGCCGCCATCTTGCTACACACTACACTACCCTTGTATGCTACCGCGCATGCGTCAAAGTCTTTTCGAGCATGCGCGGGTTTACCATGGACAGGTAAGCATACACACTCATGGTTTTCTCGTCTGGAAACAGGCCGACGAGAATCCCGACGAGAGAATGGAGAGCAGGTTTTCTATTTTTCTCGTCGAGATTCCCGGTCGTTTTCCAGACGAGAAACCATACACACGACCGGTTCTCTCGGCAAAAAGCTCTCCCACCAGTTTTCTTGCCGAGAAAAACGGTCGTGTGTACGAAGCTTTAGTTGTAACTCTGGTTGGGAAATACTGTTGACATTTTCTCTATTGGCTACTACACAATTATAGGAAACAAACTGACACATTTTTAACAAGTAAGACCCCTTTCACATGAGGTAGACTCCACCAGCGAATCCGCCTACTCAGCAGGGGATCTCTCCACTGATCCCCACTGAGCAAGCGGATGACGGTCCATGTATGCTCCGCTGATGCAGAGCAGACACGGACACAGCCCTGCTGTTCTCTAAGGGGCGGTCAGATGAAAAACGGACTGTGTTTCCATTCAACTGTCATCTGATCAAATAGACAGATAGGGAACAGATCCCCCATCTGTCTGCTTTTAGCGGATAGGATTGGATGTCGGTGGGTGTCAGCAGACACGTCTGCTGATATCCGCTGTTCCGTAGAGAGCAATGTGTGAATGGGGCCCTAACGTGGATGTAAACCCAATTCATAAAATTTGAGCTGGGCACATATATCTGCATTCTTTTTTTATCTCTCTTCAAAGAGCCAAGTCCCGTAGCTCTCTCCTGACCCTTTCCTGTTATCAGCCAGATAACTCCTGACAAATTCTCGGACACATCAGATAAAAGCGGCCTGAAATTCCTGTCCGGGGAGGTTGCTATAAATAGATTAGCAGGCAGCTGGCCCTGTTACAAAACCCCTTTGAGAGTCTCTGCCTATGATGAGAGGGGGCATGTGCCTTTCCTCCGATCAGCAATTTTAGCTATCTTGGCTGTATGCCCAGACATCAGAGAGCAGATGTACATGTAAAACACATGTAGGGAGATTTGGTTCAACCCTGTGTATCATCTGAGGCTGTTCACTTCACTGGGTGTATGGAGGGTTTACATCCACTTTAAAGGACAGCAAACAAAATGTTGGGTAAGAAAGATTAACAAGCACAATTATCACAACAAAAATCATTATAACATTTTTAAATGACAAAAATCTATATATGACCTCACCTTCTGTTTTTTGCCAGAGGGCTGCTCCCCCCTCAGGATGCTTGGGTCCATTGCTTCAATATCCTTTACTACCAGCCCAAAAAGTTTATCGTTGAAACTGAACACCAGCTGCAGACAAGGAACAAAGCAGATGTTTGCTGATGAAAGAACACATTTTACCAGGGAAACCCAAGATATGTCTAAAAAAGTAGAATTTACAGGAGGGAAAAAAGTTTAGCAGCTTAGGCAACATTGTATTGGTATCATCTATAGAAGATTGAATACTGAGCACCAAACTGGTTCCATAATAAAAAAATAAAAAAAAATAAAAAAAAAACAAAAAAAAACTTTAAAGCAGACCTTCAGTTATTTTTTTTCAACTTTCCATCTATTAAATCTTCTGCCCTAAGTTTGGATAGTAAAACATTTTCTGCCATTAAATAGCTTAAAACAGCCCACTTCCTGTTTCTTGTCTGGTCATTAGCCTAGGCTTATGACATCATGCACAGCTCTCACTCCTGTGAGTTTGCCAGGAAGAGAGGGGGGTGAGTCATAAGAGGGCCAATGAGAGCTGCATGGCTGGTGGAGGGAGATTTATGCAGCATATTTGGCAAGTACAGAATATTTTATATATATATATATATATATATATATATATATATATATATATATATATATAAAATATGCAAAGTGGTTGGAGGGAAGCTTTAGAATGGCAAAGATGTTTTTTTTTACAAATTATGTGAGCAGACTGCAGTTCCTCATTAATGATGGGAATCTCCAAGTCTGAATCTTCACTCATGAATGGTTATAAAAGTAAAGCCTCACTTCTAAGGCCCCTTTCACACGGGACGGATCCGTGAAGATCCGCCCCGTGAACCTCCGCTTGCTCAGCGGGGATCGCTCCGTTGATCCCCGCTGAGCCGGCGGATGACAGGGCGGTCCCCGCACACTGTGTAGGGACCGCCCTGACAGATCTCCGCTCTCCTCTATGGGGGGGGGGGGGATCGGATGAACACGGACCGTCTGTCCGTGTTCACCCGATCCGCTCTGCAGACGGATAGAAAAATAGGATTTTCCTCCGTCTGCAGAATCAGAGGATTGCGGACCCGGATGAGATCGGGTGTCAGCGGATGTTCATCCGCTGACACCCGCAATCTCCTAGGGACCAATGTATGTCCCTTTTTTATCCGTAAACGGACGGATGAAAAAGCAGACATACTTTCGCACAGGCGGATCATTCAGGTCCACCTGTCAGTTTTTCGGGCAGACCTGAACGGACACCCCATGCAGGTCTATGGAGCGACGGATGTCAGCGGTGACATGTCCGCTGACATCCGATCTGTTAAATTCAGACGTATGGCGATACGTTCGCCATCCGTCTTGGCGGATCGGATATGATCTGATGTCCGTTTTCGTCCGATCTCTCCCTAGGAATCAGCGGCGCTTGACAAGCCCCTCCCCGCTCAGTGAGCAGAGATGGACCCGTCATCCGCCGGCTCAGTGGAGATCAACCGAGAGATCTCCTGCTTAGCTGGCGGACTTCACTGCAACGGATTCGCCTCGTCTGGAAGGGGCCCAAGAGGATACTTTTTTCTTTTTAAATACTGGTATTCACTCCTTGGCAGAGCAAAAATATCAGACTAAGGCTATCCCATCTCTTGATAGCAATGTTAGGACTCATGCACACTGCATTTCAAAGAAGCGGCTCCTACAGATTTTGAGCTAATTTTTCTGGAAACTCCCCTCCATGTTAGTCAATGTGTCCATGCACACTATAGCTTTTTTCAGGAGTTTACAGGAATATGCTCCTACAGGCAGAAAAAACCCCCAAACTCATGTGTTTGAGAGGAGCTTTCAAGCAGAAAAGACGTCTAAGTGCCCAAAAACATGTGAAAAAGCTCAAAGAAGCTAGAAAATACACAAAGAAAAAAAAAAAAGATAAAAATTAGCTGAAGGGAGGGTTTATAAAAAAAAAAAAAAAAAAAAAAACAAAACACTTGGGCCCCTTCACACTGAGGCGTATTTCAGGCGTTTTAGCGCTAAAAATAGCGCATAAATAATGCCTGAAATAATCCTGCCCCAGTATTCTCAATGTGAAAGCCCGAGGGCTTTCACACTGAGGCGATGCGCTGGCAGGAGAAAATAAAATCTCCTGCAAGCCACATCTTTGGAGCGGTGAAGGAGCGGTGTGTATACCGCTCCTTCCTATTGAAATCAATGGGACACCGCAGTAATACCGCCCGCAAAGCGCGGCTGTAGCCATGGTTTGCGGGCGTTATTAACCCTTTTTCGGCCGCTAGCGGGGGTTAAAACCGCATCGCTAGTGGCCAAATATCGCGGTAAATACGACGGTATAGCGGTGCTAAAAATCTCGCCACTATACCGCCACTGCACATGCCCGCCCCAGGGGCCTTATGCTCAAAAAAGCTTGAAGAAGCTCAACAAAAACACGCAAAACAGCACAAAAAAGTACAAGCTTCAAGCTTTTAGGCACAGAAATAAAACCTCAAATGTCTATTAAAGTAGCTTTTTTTTTTAGCTGCAGTGTGCATGAGCCCTTACAGTTATGATTGCCTCAAACAAAAGGCTTTACTGACAGTTCTGTCCTCGTACAGTATCCTAGAGAGAATAATGTAACTTGTAGCCGATTGATTGCCAGCATCCCTTAATTGCATACTGAATAGAAAGAGAACCCTCAAATATGGGGTTTTAACCACTTACGGACCGCGCATCGTGGATTTACGTTGCTACTTTGATGTTAAATGTCGTTATGGCAGATTCTTCATGGCAGTGTTTTCTTCAACGGCGGGCGGCCCGCTTTAAGATAAAAGTGGTCTCCATAAGATCACTTTTATTGGCGGCGGGAGAGGTGCCCCGAGGGTCGGCTTCAGGTTCCGACATCGCGGGCTCCCTGGACAGGTAAGTAAGTGTCCATATATTAAAAAGTGTATTTTTTCCCCCAAAAAAATTGGAAGACCGCTGCGCAAAAACGGTGTGACAAAGCATTGCAACGACCGCCATTTTATTCCCCAAGGTGTCTGAAAAAAATATATATAATGTTTGGGATTCTAAGTAATTTTCAAGTAAAAAAAAAATAAAAAATGATTAACTTGTAAACAAAAAGTGTGAAAAATAGGCGTGGTCCTTAAAGCAGAGGTCCTGCCTAGTCCTCTCCTATAGAACAGGAACATAACCCAACTGTCAAGAATAGGGGAAAAGGGGATAGGAGTTTCAAGGCCCCCCTTTTCCTCATGGGATAACGGCAGCATGGAGGTTTCAAGTGTCCCCGCAGGTCAGGGCGGGCTCGCGCTTTAAGGGAGCCTTGTAACTGCCTGTGAGGGGAGCCTTGAAAAGGTAATGGAATGTTCCAGAACCTCTCGAGGACCCCCTATATAAGGGGGGTCCGGACTGGGTCCGTGGCCAGTCGCCAGCGGACGGTATAGCTGTAGGAGCTCAGGCAAAAGAGCTTCCCTTTGAGCCCACAGCTTCCTACCTCCTAAAGCGGCATGAAGACGTTGCTTCGGCAGCTCCTCGAGCGGGCGGAGGCAGAAGGCGGAGAAGGCTGGCTCCGAAGATGCCTCTCCTTACCTCCGATGGAAGAAGCTCCGGAAGTCGGCGACGAGGATCCCCGTACGGATGGGCCGGCGGCCGAGGAAGACGAGGTGGATGCCGGCAGCATAGCTGTGATGCCTCGGGAAGAAGAGGTCGTGACGTCGGAGTCTTTGGTTCCAGGTCGGATCGCCGGAACTTCGCGGGGAGGAGCCATTGAGGTCGCGGGGCGGATCCAGAGGAAGAGGGGCCAGAAGAGGCCATACAGTCCTCCGGCTCCCTTGGAACGAAGCAGGGGGAGTGAAGAAGCGGCAGCATCCTCTCGCAAGAGGAGAACGGGCGACGTCATCTCTCAAAGGGCGGAGCTTCCTTCAACCAAGACACGCCCGGCGGCACGGATTGGTCACCCTTCGTCACGTCCGCCTGCGACATCAGGGCGGCATTTTGAACCTTCTAGTACAGCTGTGATTCCTATCCCAGGCTCGGTCACAGCTGGGATGTCTTCAGAGGCAGTTAAAAAAACTGCTGTAATGGATCAAGGTTCTATAGCTACTGAGCGAGCTGCTGGTAGTATTGGTGAGTGTGAACAAAAAAATGTTTTAGCTTCCTTATCCTCTACACTCATGCAGATAGCTTCTAGTTTGTCTACTATTATACCTCAGAATTCAGTTTTAGAGGATTCTAATCCGGCGGCTTCTGTATGGGCAGCTAATATAGGTAAGGTGGTGTCAGAACAGGTTGACTCTCATTTGGGGTTACATCCTTCTTCTCAGGTGCCCCCTCAAGGTAATTCTATATCACATAAAGTACCGGAAAGTTTTGGAAAAGAAGCCATGCCATGCACATTATCCCCTTTGGGTTTTCATCTATCAAGCAATATGAAAGATAAAATATGGCGAGGTGATTTTATAGATATCTTAACCTTACTTCCTTCACAGAAAGAATATTATTCATGCACAGATAAGGATAAGACTGAAGATGATAAAAAGAAAACAATAGCTAGGACGTTTAATAATTGGCTCCAAGCATTTTCTATTTATGCTAGCATTACATGTGAAAGATTTCCGGAACGGGGTCCGGGGCTTTTTCAGCATGTTGATGTTATATTAGAGGCTTATAGGTCTTTTGGGGGTTTATCGTGGTTTTTCTATGATGAATCTTTTAGACAAAAGATGGCAGTACACCCCTCAATTCATTGGGGGAATAAAGACGTAGGTCTTTGGTTAAATCTATTTGTACCTCAGAGACCGGTGGCGCCTCGCTTAAACAACACATTACCTTCTGCTTCTACGGGCTCTTATAAAAAAGGCATTTGTTTCTCATTTAATGACTCACAATGCAAACGGCCTAATTCTTGTAGATTCCGTCATGAGTGTGCGTTTTGTTCAGGTCCTCATCCAGTCACTAAGTGTTTTAAGAAACCTTCCGTGACGCCACAACAACCGGTTAGAGATTCCTTTCTTAAAGGCTTCCACTCCAGTGATTCTGGAAAACATGGAACGGTGGCTACATCTGTACCCAGACCGGGTGACGGCTCAATTACTCATTGACGGTTTCAAGTTAGGTTTTAAATTACCCTCATTTACTGGTTTTGGTTGTACTTTCGAAAAAAAATTGAAGTCGGCGGATGAATTGGCTTCAATTGTTCGGGAAAAAATAGATAAGGAACTTAAGGAAGGTAGAATTTCTGGCCCTTTTGACGTCCCTCCTTTTGAGAACTTCCGTTTGTCCCCTTTGGGGATTGTTCCGAAAAAAGAGTTTGGAAGTTATAGGTTGATTCATCATTTGTCTTACCCTTCTGATCATTCCCTTAATGATCAGATTGGGGAAGATTTGTGTTCAGTCTCCTATACGTCTTTTGAAGACGCTATTGGTAAATTACGAAAGCTTGGTCATGCAGCGTTGGTAGCAAAGGCTGATATAAAATCAGCGTTTGGGCTCCTTCCCATTCATCCGGATAGTTTTAATTCATTAGGATTTCAGTTCGAAGGTAAGTATTTTTTCGACAGATGTTTGCCAATGGGTTGCTCTCTCTCTTGCTTTTATTTTGAGAGCTTCTCATCGTTTCTTGAATGGGTAGTGACTAGAATAGCAGGCACGAATAATATTTTGCATTATTTGGATGATTTTTTGTTTTTGGGTCCAGCTGGGTCAGATCAGTGTTCCTCATTGTTAAATTCCTTTTTTGCAATATGTAGTCATTTTGGCATCCCTCTAGCGCATGAGAAGACGGTTTTTCCTACCAGATGCCTGGAATTTTTAGGTATCACTATTGATACTAAGGCTATGGAATTTCGGCTTCCCCCAGAAAAGATTGAAAAAATATGTCTGTTAATTTCTAAGGTTCTTCAGGCTAAAAAAGTTTACTTAAAAACTATGCAGAATCTATTGGGCCTCCTTGCATTTGCTAGTAGAGTACTTCCTATGGGGCGTATTTTTTCAAGAAGGCTTCATTTGGCCATTTCAGGTGTTAAAAATCCTTACTCCCATATTAGGGTGTCACTTGACATTAAAGCGGACTTATTAGTCTGGAAAAATTTTTTATTAGAATTTAATGGGAGATCTGTGTGGCAGGAAGATTTTATTTTAGATCAAGATTTTCAGTTATTTACAGATTCTGCAGGATCTTTGGGTTTCGCTGCCATTTGGCGGACCCATTGGTGTGCAGAACCATGGCCATTGGATTGGAAGTTGAAAGGTTTTCCAAAAAAACATTGTTTTATTGGAATTATTTCCAATTATTGTGGCCATTGAAATCTGGGGAGAACGGTTCAGGAATAAGAGGCTGTTATGTAGTACAGATAATAAGGGTGTTTTATATGCCATTAACTGCCTCTCGTCAAAATCTAAACCAGTTATAACCTTGTTGAGATATTTAGTCTATAAATGCTTGACTTTGAACCTATGGGTTAAAGCCAAATATGTTCCGGGTAAAATAAATGTGGTAGCTGATGCTCTTTCAAGATTTCAAATGAATCGTTTTTTCCAGCTGTTTCCAGAAGCGGACAGGAGTGGATCTGCATGCCCCCAGCAGCTTTGGAACACACTTTAGTATCGGACAACATAATCAATTCTTTGGCACCCTCAAGGTGTGGGTACAAAAATGCTTGGTGGCTATGGCTGTCTTTTCTTAATTCTTTACAACACAACTTGTGGGATGTTTCTGAGCAGTTAGTGTTATCATTTTTGAACAGTTTGATGGTAAAGAATTACTCTTGGTCTCACATAAATAAAACCCTATCGGGTGTATCCTTTTTTCTTAAAATGAATTCTTTACCATCTTGTTTCAAATTCTTCTCTGTTCGCCAAGCATTGAAGGGATATAGAAAATCTAATTATTCTATGGATAAAAGAAGTCCCATCACTCCAAAAATTTTGTTAGATTTGTGTAATGTTGCAGATAAGGTTTGTTTTTCTCCTTATGAGGCGAGCCTTTTCAGAGCCGCATTTTCGATCTGTTTCTTCGCTGCTCTTAGGGTATCTGAATTAGTACCTAGGAATGCTGGTAGTAAGACAGGCATTAAAATTCAAGATATAATTATTACCCACACATATATTCAGCTTTTTATTGGTACATCCAAAACTGATCAGCTGGGTAAGGGTTCTTGGATCACGCTGGCGGCGTGCTCCAATGAACTCATCTGTCCAGTCTTATTGTTAAAA
Source organism: Rana muscosa (assembly GCA_029206835.1). NCBI lineage: Eukaryota > Metazoa > Chordata > Amphibia > Anura > Ranidae > Rana > Rana muscosa. Next base: position 272,548,847 of record CM055128.1, read on the forward strand.
TATTATTTGAATGGTAGACCGGCTGAGGGAGAATTCTTGTTTCTGCATCAAAATGGTTTTCCATTAACTGTTTTTCAATTCCAGGCTGTTCTTCGTAAGTCTTTGTGTCGTCTTGATTTAGGTGATGCACATATATCATCTCATTCGTTTCGTATTGGAGCTGCCACAGAAGCAGCTAGGATGGGTTTGGATTCTAATAGTATTAAGCTATTGGGTAGGTGGAAATCAGATGCTTTCAAGTTGTATGTGAGACCTGACACTATTTTTTGAATCATTTTAGGTGGGCAGCGTATAATATGGATAATTGGACACTCTTATCTTTTGGGCACACAGAAGAGCATCATCTAGAAGTTATACAGAATTTCTGGATCTGGATCCTAACCTGTTCTCTATATGTTGGCATGGTAAAAGAGGCATGGTTTGGGAGGAACTCTTGTCTGAGTTGGGTGCGATGGCATACAGCCATCCTCTCCCAGATATTTTGATAATTCATCTGGGAGGGAATGATATAGGTAAACAAAACACTTTAACCACTTCCCGCCCAGTCAATAGCGAATTGACGTCCGGGAAGTGGTTACAATATCGATACTGGACGTCATATGACGTCCTGCAGGATAATGCCTTGCGCGCGCCCGCGGGGGCGCGCAGCGCGGTGATCGGGGACGGCATGTGTCCCTCGGACACAGCGCTTCCCCGATCACGGTAAACAGCCAATTTCATTGGCTGTTTACCATGTGATCGGCTGTGTCAAAGTCACAGCCGATCACCTGTCAAAACAAACTTGGCGGCGCGCTCCGTGCGCGCCGCCACAGGCTTGCAGAGTGGGGATCGGGGAAGGCGAGTGTCCCTTGGACACAGCGCGTCCCCGATCAGAGTAAACAGCCAATGAATTGGCTGTTTACCACGTGACCGGCTGTGTCCAATCACAGCCGGTCACAAATGTAAACAAACTCCACAGGAGTTACTACCTGATCCCTGCTCTCTCCTCACACACCGATCTGTGAGGAGAGAGAAGAGATCAGTAAGTTAGCTCAGTGTAGTTTGTCTACATAAGTTTACAGTGCACAACACGCCCCCCCCCCCATAAAGAGGACCTGTCACACAGCCCAGCACATCAATCAGCCCATCTGTCAATCAGCCCATCTGTCAATCAGCCCATCTGTCAATCAGCCCATCTGTCAATCAGCCCATCTGTCAATCAGCCCATCTGTCAATCAGCCCATCTGTCAATCAGCCCATCTGTCAATCAGCCCATCTGTCAATCAGCCCATCTGTCAATCAGCCCATCTGTCAATCAGCCCATCTGTCAATCAGCCCATCTGTCAATCAGCCCATCTGTCAATCAGCCCATCTGTCAATCAGCCCATCTGTCAATCAGCCCATCTGTCAATCAGCCCATCTGTCAATCAGCCCATCTGTCAATCAGCCCATCTGTCAATCAGCCCATCTGTCAATCAATCAGCCCATCTGTCAATCAATCAGCCCATCTGTCAATCAATCAGCCCATCTGTCAATCAGCCCATCTGTCAATCAATCAGCCCATCTGTCAATCAATCAACCCACCTGTCAATCAATCAGCCCATCTGTCAAATCATCTGTCACAGGCCCACCTCCATTGGCACCGCCACACAGGCTACCAGTACCGCCATCGGTACCAGTACCACCACCAGTACCGCCACCAGGCCCAGCATCTATACTGCCACACAGGCCCGCTACCAGTATCACCACTAGTGCCGCCATCGGTACCACCACCAGTACCACCACCCGTACCACCGTCGGTAGTGCCACCACCACCTGTACCACCACCTGTACCATCACCACCCGTACCGCCATTGGTACCACCACCACCTGTACCGCCATCGCTACCACCACCACCCGTACCACCACCTGTACCGCCATCGGTACCGCCGCCACCACCACCACCCGTACCGCCATTGGTACCATCACCACCCGTACCGCCATTGGTACCATCACCACCCATACCGCCATCGGTACCACCACACAGGCCCACCACTAATACCTCCATCGGTACTACCACACAGACCGCCACCACTACCACCAGCAGTACCATTACACAGGCCCACCAATAAGCACTGCCATAATGTCCCAAAGGGTTTACACACCTGAGGAGGCATATGCCATTCTTGCCATGTCGGATGATGAGAGCAGCGGGGAGCTCCCATTATCCGATTCTGGTTCGGAATACGAGCCAGTGGAGGATAGTGGCTCAGAGTCCGAGTCCCCGGAGGAAACCGTCCCTCCCAAAAGAATGCGATCGGCACCAAGATCAGCACCAAGATCAGCACCAAGATCAGGAGAACTGCCCACCACCAGCAGCGCCATACCCCAGGAAGAGGAGCCCAGTACAAGCAATGGAAATGCACGCCCAACCCGAAGAATCCAGCCCCAATCCTACCTTCCCGATGCCCTGGCAAACCCCTTATGGTTGCCTGCCAACTCAGGATCCGCTATCATCCCCCCTTTCACCGCACAGCCAGGTGTGCAGCCCGACACTACAAATTTTTCTAAATTTGATTATTTTTGTTTATTTTTCCCACAAGATTTGCTGTAGAATATAGTGGATCAAACGAATCTGTATGCATCCCAATTTATTGCTGCCAACCCCGATTCTTCCTACGCCCGCATGTTCCAGTGGCGGCGTCTAACATTGGAGGAATTTAAATTATTTTTGGGCCTTATGTTCAATATGGGGCTTACAAAAAAGAACGAAGTCCATTCATATTGGTCCAAACGCCCCATCCAACACATGCCCATATATTCCGCTGTCATGTCCAGGAAAAGATACGACATGATTATGCGTTTTCTCCACTTCAATGACAATTCACAGTGCCCTCCCTGAGATCATCCCAACTACGACAAATTGTACAAGATACGCCCCCTAATCAATGCCTTTTCCCAGCGATTTGAAGAAGTTTTCATCCCAGACCAAAAAATTTGTGTGGACGAGTCCCTCGTACATTTCACCGGCCGACTGCAGTTCAAGCAGTACATACCAAGCAAGAGAGCCAGGTATGGGTTAAAATTAAATAAATTATGTGATCGAGCCACTGGATACGTCTGCAAATTCAGGATCTACGAAGGCAAAGACTCCCAGCTCCAGCCCCGTGATTGCCCCACATATATTGGAACCAGTGGGAAAATTGTCTGGGAGTTGGCATACCCCCTGTTCGGAAAAGGTTACCATTTATATGTTGATAATTATTATACCAGCCTGCCCCTTTTTCGCCACCTTTGAAGTAAACAAACCCCGGCCTGCGGTACCTTAAAAAAAAACCGGAAGGGATTCCCACAAAATTTATTGACAAAAAAATTGCGACCTGGAGAATCGGCATCCATGAGGAACGAGGAGGTGTTGGCCATGAAGTGAAGTGGAGGGACAAGAAAGATGTCCACATCCTCTCTACGATCCACAATGACACCATGGTGGAGATCCCAAGAAGACGCGGCTCCATTGTAAAGCCTGAATGTGTCCACGACTACAATTTGTACATGGGGGGGGGGTGGATTTAAACGACCAGATGCTACAGCCCTACTTATCAACCAGAAAGTCCCATTATTGGCACAAAAAAGTTGCGTTTCACCTGTTTCACATGGCCCTTTTTAATTCGTTTGTCTGCTACCAAAAAGCAACTCAAAATCACCGACTCCACTACCTCCAATATATCGAAGATATCATCGATGCCCTCATTTACCAACAAGATCCCGCCCCAGGAAGCATTCGCTCTGATAGTGTGAGTCGGCTTCACGAGCGACACTATCCCTTTAGCATCCCCCCCACAGAATCTGGAAGAAGACGCCAAAAGAAATGCCGTGTATGCAGCAGAGGAGGAGTAAGAAGAGACACCAGCTATTATTGTCCCGATTGTCCCTCCCAACCTGGCCTGTGCATCGGAAATTGCTTCAAAAATTATCATACATCCATTAGTTCCCCTTATTATTAACAGACTGCCATTTCCCTATTTGCCTGCTACCATGTTACTAACTACCTTCCATGTTAATTAACTGACCCTGGCCTGTTTACCGACGATGCCTCTGCCTGCCGATTTAAACCACGTTTCTGACTTCCACGTGTACCGACCTTGGCCTGTTAATCGACCATGTTTTTGCCTGCCACTTGGACTGATCTTTTGGCCATCTACTTTTAGTACACAGGGGTCTCACATATGTGAGGGGCTTCAGAATAGCGTTCTGAGTAGAGAAAACCAGTTTTTCGTTTTCTGTGCTCCAAGAACAGGGTCTGGTTGCCCGGAGGCTTCAAAGCGATTTGGGTGGGAGAAGCCTCTACCCCTGTCCCCAAGCTTGATGGTCCTTCCTGCTGCCTGGACCAATAATTTGGCTGTGCTGACCATATTACTGCCTGTAATGACCCATGACATTATGGACCATGTTTCTTCCTGCTGCTTGGACCAATACTTTGGCTGTGTTGACCATATATCTGCCTGCTGCCTCTACTGACTTTGGACAGCATTTCTGCCGGGACACCTCTGCCTGCTACCTGGAACTGTGCTTTGGCTGTGCTGACAGTATCTCTGCCTGTGCGAACTATGGACAGTATTCCTGCCTGCTGCCTGGATGATTGCTTTTGCTGTCGCTGACCTCATCCCTGCCTGCTGCCTGGACCGATGCTCTCCTCTGTGGACCACTGCACTTCTAATACCACAGGTAATCTTTTGTTATTTGGTATGTACCTGCTATGTGTTAGATATATGAAGGGCCTTCAAAAATGTGATCGGTAGTCAGAAAATGATATGTGCAATTAATGCTGCTAGAATGCCTGGAGGTGCTACTTGGATGTTGGGCCTCTGTATGTGGCCAGGCTGTGTAAAAGTCTCAAACATGTGGTATCGCCATACTCAGGAGGAGTAGCAGAATGCATTTTGGGGTGTAATTTTTGCTATGTACATATTATGTGTTAGAAATATCTTATAAATTGACAACTTTGTGTAAAAAAAATGCATTTTAATTTTTTCTCCACATTTTCCAAAACCTTCTGGAAAAAAATGAACCGTTCAAAAGACTCATAATGCCTCATAGATTATACGTTGGGGTGTGTGCTTTCAAAAATGGGGTCATTTTGTGGAAAATTCTATTGTCCTGGTGCTCCAGGGCCTTCAAAATTGTAATAGGTGGTTGAGAAAGGATATGTGCGATTTATGCTTGTAGAACGCCTGAAAGTGCTACTTCAATGTTGGGCCTCTGTATATGGCCAGGCTGTGTAAAAGTCTCACACATGTGGTATCGCTATACTCAGGAGGAGTAGAAGAATGCATTTTGGGGTGTTATTTTTGCTATGTATATACTATGCATTAGAAATATCTTATAAATGGACAACTTTGTGTAAAAAAAATGCATTTTCATTTTTTCTCCACATTTTCCAAAACCTTCTGGAAAAAAATGAACCGTTCAAAAGACTCATAATGCTTCATAGATTATACGTTGGGGTGTGTGCTTTCCAAAATGGGGTCATTTTGTGGAAAATTCTATTGTCCTGGTGCTCCAGGGCCTTCAAAATTGTAATAGGTGGTTGAGAAAGGATATGTGCGATTTATGCTTGTAGAACGCCTGAAAGTGCTACTTCAATGTTGGGCCTCTGTATATGGCCAGGCTGTGTAAAAGTCTCACACATGTGGCATCGCTATACTCAGGAGGAGTAGAAGAATGCATTTTGGGGTGTTATTTTTGCTATGTATATGCTATGCGTTAGAAATATCTTATAAATGGACAACTTTGTGTAAACAAAATGCATTTTCATTTTTTCTCCACATTTTCCAAAACCTTCTGGAAAAAAATGAACCGTTCAAAAGACTCATAATGCTTCATAGATTATACGTTGGGGTGTGTGCTTTCCAAAATGGGGTCATTTTGTGGAAAATTCCATTGTCCTGGTGCTCCAGGGCCTTCAAAAGTGTAATAGGTGGTTGAGAAAGGATATGTGCAATTTATGCTTGTAGAACGCCTGAAAGTGCTACTTCAATGTTGGGCCTCTGTATGTGGCCAGGCTGTGTAAAAGTCTCACACATGTGGTATCGCTACACTCAGGAGGAGTAGCAGAATGTATTTTGGGGTGTAGTTGCAATTATGCATATGCTGTGTGAGAGAAAAAAACTGTTAATATGACCAGTTTGTGTAAAAAAAAATAAAAAAAAAAAAAATTTAAATTTTCCCAAGAATTGTGGGAAAAAAATACAACTTCAAAAAACTCACCACGCCTCTTAGTAAATACCTTGGACTGTCTACTTTCCAAAAAGGGGTAATTTTGGGGTATTTGTACTTTCCTCGCTTGTTAGTGTCTCAAGAAATGAGATATCCCTTCAGTACATCAGGCGTGATCAGATGTGATAAATTTTCAGTGATTGCCACCATAGTTTGTAGACTCTATAGCTTTCACAAAGACCAAATAATATACACTAATTTGGGTTCATTTTACCAAAGATATGTAGCAGTATACATTTTGGCACAAATTTATGAAGAAAAATTACTTATTTGCAAAATTTTACAATAGAAACTAAAAAAAAGTGGTTTTTTTTTAAAAAAAATGCTGTTTTTTTGCTTATATCGCAAAAAATAAAAAACCCAGTGGCGATTAAATACCACCAAAAGAAAGCTCTATTTGTGAGAAGAAAATGATAAAAATTTTGTTTGGATACAGTGTAGCATGACTAAGTAATTGTCATTCAAAGTGTGAGAGTACTGAAAGCTGAAAATTGGTCTGGGCGGGAAGGTGCATAAGTGCATGGTATTGAAGTGGTTAAATTTGATTTTTCAGATTAAACATTATATTCGTTTTATTAAGGCATTGTATCCCGGCTCGATTTTAGTTTTCTCTGAAATCATTCCCAGACTGAAATGGTTGGGATCTGCAGTTTTTCGCCCTTTTGAGAAAATAAGAAAACGTATTAACAGAGTTATGGAAAAATTAATGGCCCTTGGTTATGGTTTATCCTTTCGTCATTTGGAATTAGAGGGGAGTGTTCCTAGAGGGGAGTGTTCCGGGCCTTTATCGGTCGGATGGTGTCCATCTGTCCGATATCGGTTTAGATATACTGAATAATGATCTCCAGACATGTATTGAGCGGGCCGCGGTGTGGGTGTAGCCAGAAAGGGCTTTTAGCCCTGTCTGTCTCTTTGGGGACAGTTTAATAAATACTGAGGTGGTTTTGTAATACAGCTTGAGCTGTAATAGCTGAGTAAGTGGTCGTTATTTATATTGAGTTGGTTCAAAATTTCTATGATGAATTTTAATGAGTTATCGTATAATTGTTATTAAAACCAATAATAAAGGCCGTGGCCATATATTTATTCCAAAAAAAAAAAAGTTTGATTTATTTATTATAAGGAACATGTCTGGTGATCATTTTAAGTATTTGCGGCCTGTTGTCCCATAGGGGAAAAGGGGATAGGAGTTTCAAGGCCCCCCTTTTCCTCATGGGATAATGGCAGCATGGAGGTTTCAAGTGTCCCCGCAGGTCAGGGCGGGCTCGCGCTTTAAGGGAGCCTTGTAACTGCCTGTGAGGGGAGCCTTGAAAAGGTAATGGAATGTTCCAGAACCTCTCGAGGACCCCCTATATAAGGGGGGTCCGGACTGGGTCCGTGGCCAGTCGCCAGCGGACGGTATAGCTGTAGGAGCTCCCCAACCCCCCCTCCCTGTCGCGGCCTTTATTTATGTGGTGGGTCACCTTTCGTAAGAAAGGGGGACAGTTTAATAAATACTGAGGTGGTTTTGTAATACAGCTTGAGCTGTAATAGCTGAGCTGAGTAAGTGGTCGTTATTTATATTGAGTTGGTTCAAAATTTCTATGATGAATTTTAATGAGTTATCGTATAATTGTTATTAAAACCAATAATAAAGGCCGTGGCCATATATTTATTCCAAAAAAAAAAGTTTGAGTGATTTATTTATTATAAGGAACATGTCTGGTGATCATTTTAAGTATTTGCGGCCTGTTGTCCCATTAAGGAGCTGTGTCCGTCCATGGGCGAAAAGAGAAAAAACACTACACCCCCAATCGCATTCTCCGATCAACCAACCAAAACCTCCTCCACATCCCCAAGTCCCGCTACAAATCGAAGTGAGAACGAAGATTTGCAGTCCAAGGACCACGGCTATGGAACGCGCTACCCATCAACATCCGCATGTAAGGAAACCATCGGGCCTTCAGGAAAAAACTTAAGACCCACCTCTTCTGAAGGATCAGGACGACACTGGATGGAAATAAGCACCTTGAGGCGATTTAGTTCGCATTTGCAGCGCTATACAAGTTATTCACTCACTCACTCAACACTAGCAGCTGTTAAGATTTTTTAAATATTTGTTTTAGTTTTGCTGTGCTTTTAGAATTTTTTTGGGGAATAAGGTGCCATTTGCATACTGCACTATGAAGTTCTCCTCTTTTTGTTTCAACATTGCACTACATAATGAACTTCTTTGAGTTGAATGCTCACGGAGTGGCAACACTCAATTATCCTTACGGAAAGATTAGAGCAGCTGATCAGAGGTAAAAAAAACAGATAACCGCCCAAAGGCTACACCATACGAATGATCCCTGCATGGAGGTGTCTGAGTAACAGACTGGCTGTCGGTGCGAACATCTGAAGCCGTTTTTTTTCTCTCTTGGTACAAGGCGAGTCAGACTCCCGTGATAGGAGTCCACCATTCCCGGTAAGGGGCCATCCGGCTGTTTACATTACTCTCTCTCTCTCGAACAGGGTACAGCCAATGCTGTATCCTGGCCTAGGCCAACAAGGCCCAGCGCAGCACTTTGCAGGGGGGCAGCACGGAAAGAGCCCCCGACAGCTTGCGCTACACTGTTAGTGTTGCTCCAGTCTTATGGGGCAGACTGGGCTGAAAGGACAATTAGTCTAGCGCCTCCATAAAGCGGCCGCACTGCTTCCGGTATGCGGGCGGCCGGCATTCCGCAAACTATGGGGGGGCGACGCTTCTAATTTTGACTGTCCTATCATCCTGGACCACAAACCTTCCTCACTGTGCTATATGTTTTCTCATGCACCATTGGCATGGTTATATCTTCTTAGTCCTCTCCATAAAATTATCAGAAATTTGTGCTTAAAGTAGAACTATAGGCAACACTTTTTTTTTTCATTTTGGATAGAGTAAGGGAGGGTTAGAGCCCCTGTCAGTTTATTTTTTACCATCCCTGTACCATTGCAGAGATTTCCCCTCACTTCCTGCCCCATAGTCAAACAGGAAGTGAGAGGAAATCTATGCAAATTAAGGGAATCCATTGCCCCCCCCCCCCCCGGGCCCTCAGAACTAGTGTACCCACTCGAAAATTTTAGGGTGGGTCCTAAACAACAAGGGGTGTGGCCTTGACAGGAAGGGGTGGGTCATATCTAAATAAGGGGGGGCACGAGTTTAGTCAGGCCTAGGGCAGCACAAAACCTAAATACACTACTGGGTACAGCATTGGAAGTGTTGAAACTGATCTATGGTCAAATGCATGATATCCGATATGTATGGATTATCCAACATAAGCAGGCTGTCTGGCAAGTGAATAGCGCTGTACTCTGGAGACTGCAACACCTTTAATATTTGTCAGATTTACAACAGCATTTTTTAATTTTATCCTCTTAATGATTTGTGTTTCTAAACACTGTTAAAACACTGTTATTGTAGGGACTATATATACACACACACACACATTTTTTATTTTTCTCTTTTTTTCAAAAGAACATTTCACCATTTGTCTTTTTGTGTTTTACCTATTTTTTTCATTTTTTAGAAAAATACAAAGGGTCACGTTTTTCACCGAATTTAGAATTAGTTGTTATACTAATTTTTAGTCAGTGTTCAATCACTTTCAACCACCGAGAAAGGGTTGTGGGGATGAGGCCCTTTTCCCCGTCAACATGGGGACATCCTCCCCATGTTGAGGGCATGTGGCCTGGTACGGTTCAGGAGGGGGCGCTCTCTAATCCCTCCCCCCTCTTTTCATGCGGCCATGTTGCGTGCTCGGATAAGGGTCTGGTATGGATTTTGAGGGGGACCCCTACGCCATTTTTTTTTAAATTGGCACAGGGTTCCCTTTAAATATCCATACCAGACCTGAAGGGCCTGGTATGGAATTTGGGGGGACCCCCAAGCATTTTTTTTTTTAAATTTTGGTTCGGGGTTCCCCTTAATATTCATACCAGACCCAAAGGGCCTGGTAATGGACTGGGGGGGTAACCCATGCCGTTTTTTTCAATGACTTTTATCTGTATTGCCGAGACCCGACAATTCATTATAGCCGCGAGTAGTTTTAAATTACTTTTTTTTCCTTTTAGAAATGTCATTTTGTGCAGGGACTGTTCTAAACACAGGAAAAATGCACCACTTTACATGCACCCCCCAGGTACGAAGTTTAAAGGAATATTTCACTTTTATTGTTTCACTTTAAGCATTATTAAAATCACTGCTCCAGAAAAAACTGCAGTTTATAACTTTTTTTTGTATTGATACGTGCAAAAAATGCATGGGGCAGGACCCAGGTCCCCAAACACTTTTTATGACAATACCATACATAATAACCCACTCCATTTTTTTTTTTAAATTTTGGCGCGGGGTTCCCCTTAAAATCCATATCAGACCTGAAGGGTCTGGTATGGATTTTGAGGGGGACCCCTACGCCATTTAAAAAACATTGGTGCAGGGTTCCCCTCAATATTCATACCAGACCTGAAGGGCCTGGTATGGAATTTGGGGGGACCCCCCACGCATTTTTTTTGTTTTTTAATTTTGGTTCGAGGTTCTCTTAATACTCATACCAGACCCAAAAGGGCCTGGTAATGGACTGGGGGGGGGGAAGCCATGCCGTTTTTTTCAATGACTTATCTGTATTGCTGGGACCCGACAATTCATTATAGCCGCGAGTAGTTTTAAATTACTTTATTTCCTTTAGCAATGTCATTTTGTGCAGGGACTGTTCTAAACACAGAATATTTCACTTTTATTGTTTCACTTTAAGCATTATTAAAATCACTGCTCCTGAAAAAACTCCAGTTTTTAAAACTTTTTTTTGCATTGATACATGTCCCCTGGGGCAGGACCCAGGTCCCCAAACACTTTTTATGACAATACCATACATATTAACCTTTAAAATTAGCACTTTTGATTTTTCACAATCGTGTCCCATAGACTTTAAACGGTGTTCGAGTGTTCAAACAATTTTTTTACCTGTTCGCATGTTCTACTGCGAACCGAACCGGGGGGGGGGGGGGGGGGGGGGGTGTTTCGCTCATCCCTGGTCTTGATGACACATCCTAGAGAGTGTTGCAATTCCATACAAAAGTGGCCACGCACTTGTGTCAATCCTCCAAACAGTTTATTTAAAACATGCACACCGATAGTCACTGCCTGTAGCCACGCCCCGATGATGCGTTTCGCCCAGATTGGGCTTAGTCATAGACAGTGTGTTAGACATCAGCTCTGAGCTCACCATATGAGGGGGGGGGGGCTGGGGTCTGCCTAACTTTCACTGCATTTTATGCAAGACGATTAATTATTTTGAGATGTAAGTCGATAGAACCATCTACTCGAAACTCTTGGATACATTCTATTAACTCAGTTCTACCCCTTTATAGTATCACATACGAGAGCAGACAATGGCCAAAAAAAAAATTGACAAAGTTTGGTCGCAGTGGATAGATGCCTGTGGTTAGCCTATGCGGTTAGAGTATGTGCTTCTAAGATGATGCATACATAATATGGATGTATTTCCTTCTCGTCTCCTTCTCCCCCCCCCCCCCCCCCTACACTTTTTCCTTCATTTCATACCCTCAAAGTATACATGTTAGTTATCAGGCTATAGAGTTCTGAAGTCTACTGATAGAAACGATACATCTGTTTTCTAAGGTCCTTAATGTTTAGCATTATTTTGCATGCTGTATAATCAGGGATTAATCTTTATGAAAAATTAATTCTATTGATAATTATTTTGTCATGCAATTGGATGGATTTCTTTTGACATGCGTTTTGTTTGACTGATTTGTTCAATAAACTTTGTGAAAAAAAAAAAAAAATTCATGTACTGCCCAGCAAAAGCTTTTGTCTGGGGCCAACACAATGCTTTCTATATACAAGCACCAAAAATCAAAGCTTTAGGATTCCCCTAGGCTACAGGAATCAGGATTAGTCTGTACTGATGCTGCAACCTCTACAGTACTTTTGCTTAAACTGCTAAAACATGGATATTATAAAAAGGGTAATGACCACTTAGAAGAAGAAATAACTGAACAATAGTTTGGTGGTAGTCTACCAACAGTTGTACCTGCTGCCCGACAGAGAAGGCCTGGTTATTAAACTGCTGGATATACTCTCCGGCCATCCTGTCTGTGTCGTAAGGGTTGGAGTCCACACTCTTCTTTTGAAGGAAGTCGATCTCGATGGTCAAGGTTCCAATACATTGTTTGGTCTTGTCGAAGTTATACAATGCAACTGCAAAGAGATAAAACATGGAGCTATCAGTATTGATCAGTGTATGCCACAGGAGGGGGTGGCCATTGTTGCTGGATTTTCTAAATATCTTCACTTTAAATAATATATTAAATACTTAAAAGTTAAACTTTAGGCAGAAAACGAAGCCCTGCTAGATGACTTCAGGTTGGCCCCTTCTGCAGGTATAGATATGTGAAACATTAAAAATGAGTATCTATACTTTGTAAAATCCAGTAATACACGGTCTCACCCTGCTCTGCACATGCTCAGTTGCTCTCCATTTTTAGGCACTGCCAAGTTTGTAGAGGGATTTATTTCCACTTTATGATTACTCTACGCCTGGGCTTGAGCAAAATGGAGGCCTCCAGCAAGAAGAAAAAGGAGCAATGCTGGAGGCAATTTATAGCACACACTTATTTTGGTAGCATAAATATTAATGTGGAATGTATGTTTCTTGCTAAAGAACATTATTTTTTTTAAAAGTTGTTATGGGTAAAGTTCCGCTTTAAGTTGCCCATACAATAAACTGATCTAATGCAATTGCAATTTCTGTATGATCACTCTTAGAGGATGTACCTAAATCTATTTATTTTGTATAAAATCAGACAGGTTCTTGCACTACACAATTGATGGTAGAGGAAATTGTACAATAAAATTGTATAGTGCATGGTCAGATTAAAAGTAATTTTCAGCTAAAACGTTAAAGTGTAATCCCTTAGAGGAAGTTGTGTGTCAGCACTTACCCCATTGGTGATCCTGACGATGGGTGGAGTACAGTATTTTTTTTGTTACTTTCTCTGTCTTTTGTAGACAGACCTTGTTTGTAGATTTGTATTGAATATTTTTTATGTTATTTTTTAGAAAACTCAATAAAATAGAATTTATATAAAAAAAAAAAAACCCACACACAAAGTAAAAAAATATTTAAAACTGTAGGCCTCATTCATATGGACAAAAAGTGCTCTCCTGCGGTAGGTATACTGTGGATACTTGCAGCCAGGATCCCAAGTGTTCGAGCTCAGCCTGTAAAACTAAAAACGACAGCCTGACAGGAGTCACAGCTCTCAGACTCTGTAAGCATCTATATGCATGCGTCTCCAAATCCAGCAGTTACCTGTGCTTATGGATAGATTTCCACCTGTGGACGGCAATGGATTACATCCAGGGGAGGACATCTATCCCCAAGATCCCTTTCACACTTGGGCTACCCGTGCGTTAGCGGTAAAGCGCTGCTCGTTTAAGCAGCGATTTACATCCGTTTTAGCTGCACTTTTAACCCCAAACCCTTTTAACGTCCATGTCGTGGCACTTCAGAAGCGCTTCCCTTTCATTAAAATGGGCGGGGGAGTTTTGGGAGCGCTGTGTACAGTGCTCCCAAACCGCCCTGAAGATGCTGCTTGCAGGACTTTTTCTAACGTACCGCAAGTGCACCGCTCGAGTGTGAAAGCACTCGGGCAGCATGGGAGGCAGTTTTCAGGCACCATTTCTAGCACTAAAATGCCTGAAAACTGCCTCGGTGTGTAAGGCCCCATTGTACATGGGACGCTGCTAAACGTACGTTCAGAGGCAGTTGGACGCTTTTTTCAACTGCCCCTGAACTCATTCAATGTTATCCTATGTGACCATGTACACAATCTCGTTTATTGCCATTTTTAGGCAGTTGCGTTTAACAGCGTTTCTTTGAAAGCAAAAAAATGGGTTCAGACGCCAAAGATTTCCACGTTTCAGACGTCAAATGTGACTAAACGCTGTAACTCACGTTTAGCAGCATTTCGTTTATAGGAGTTTTACGTTTTTGGCCATTTGAAACTCTTCTAAAAACGCAAACGCGGCATGTAAACGCGGCAAAACTGACGTTTTAAAAGTGGGTTACCATCTGTCAAGTTAAATCGTTCAGGAGCAATTGTAAAAACGTCCCGTCTATATGAAGCCTAAGGGGTCTAACTGCTGGATGTACGGATAAATGCATATAGTGGCAGGGAGTCTCAGCTCCTGTCATTGAGTTTTACAGGCTGAGCAGTCGCTTAATGGAACATTTGGGATCCCAGCTGCAAGTATGAGCAGAATACAAAATGAACCCTTTTAACATGATAGACTATTGAAAGCATCTTGTCACACAAGTTATTTTCTCTTCCCATTTTACTAATGATTTTAAAGGGACACTAAAGTTTCCCGTTAAAAAAACAAAAAAAAAACAAACATGTTATACTTGCCTCCACTGTGCAGCTCGTTTTGCACACAGATCCTGGTCTTCTGGGGTCCATCAGCGGCTGTCTCGGCTCCTCCCCGCAAGAATTAACCCCCTTCATGGGAGCTCTCTCCCATGGGGGTTAGTTCTTGCGGGCGTGCTCCCTTGATACAGCTGGAGGCTATAGCCGCAGACTGAATCACTCGGCCCCGCCCCCCGGCGCGCCACGTCATTGGATGCGATTGACAGCAGCGCGAGCCAATGGCTGCGCTGCTATCAATCCATTCAATCTAGCCAATCAATGACCAGACTGAGTGGAGAAGAGGACGTCGGGGGCGAGCGCAGCAGGTGAACAGGCTCAGGTAAGTAAAACGGTGGGGGGGGGGGCTGGGGGGGACGTCATTGCCAGGTTTTTTTTTCACCTTAATGCATAGGATGCATTAAGGTGGAAAAAAACGAACCTTTACAACCCCTTTAATTATTGGGCTCGGCCTCCTTCATTGATTGGGCAGTAGATGCTAGAATCCATAATAGTTGTGATCATTTTGTGCTTTATTATGCTATGAGTAGGGCCTCAATGGCCGAAAAGCGTTGGTTGTTTTACTAGATGTACTTGTGTAGCCAAAAAAGATAAGTAGAATCAGAGTTCAGACTGGTTAATGCTGCCATTCCATATAGATCATGTGACCAAATGCCTAGGTTTTTGGTTATATGAGGCACACCATGTAAAAAAATACCTTTAATTTATTTATTTTAAAAATTTGTGATGGAAGGACATAAATACAGTACTTTCTTTGTCAAATGAGGAAATAATGAAATAAGACTGCTTTAAGTCAGAAATTTTGCCTGACCTTACCATGACCAAAATTGCTATTAGGCCTCTTTCAACTCGCTGTATTTCCAAATACCTGCTATTATCTAATTCTGGTTGACACGATTGGTGGATACGGAGAGAAACGTCGCACCAGCCCTGAGAGTAGCTCTACGTGTGCATGTGCACCTATATATTGCATGGTCATCTTACCAGGAAGTGTTTTCAGAGCCTAATCAACTGCCTCCCAATATTCGCCATGCTGTGTGCTTTCCCATTCCTTGCATATTCACTGTTGCTATATCATTTTTTCTTATGTACTTTTATATTAGATTATACAGCCTATCTTCAACCCCTGAAGAAGGAATTTAACAATCAACTCTGAAACATGTTGGGTCTTCTGAAAACTAAATGATTGATTTGGGCCTCCTACACTGAGACCTTCTCTCACGATTCAGAATTCAGATGTGTATCAAATTGTATATATGAGCATTATCATTGTTTTTATAATAATGTTTTCTATGTACAGTGGAACCTCGGATTGCGGTTAACAAGCGTTTTCACAATACGAGCACTGTATTTTAAAAAATTGTGACTCGGTTTGCGAGTGTTGTCTCACAACACGAGCACGATTCAGGCCAAAGAGGTGTGCAGTACCGCTTTTGGCCTGAGGTGGGGGGGGCGCCGGAGCCGAGCGTCGCCGATGACAGCGATCGGCGCCGTTCGGAAATGCATGGAAAGACCAGAGGACAGCACGGCTGACCTTGGCAAATCTCGGGTAGGAAGTCTTTCCGAGGTCAACCCGACGTGTCCTCGGGCCTTTTCGGCCGTTTCCAAGGCTCTCCGGCCCCCCGCCTCTGGCCACATGCGGTATTGCATCCCATTGAAGTCAATGCGGAACAAATAATTTGAATTTCCATTGACTTCAATGGGGAAACTTGCGAGTACTTTGGATTACGAGCATTCTCCTGGAACGGATTATGCTCGTAATCCGAGGTTCCACTGTATATTATATTGTTCAAATAAATTTGTAAGATTTTTCTATATACTCTCCCCACTTTACTCAATAATTAACCCTTACCCGTACAATCCCTGGGGCATCCTTCCCAATTTGTAAGCCTCTTTCAAATGGGGCGGACTTGTCAAGTGTCTCACATCCCGCTCTTCTCTATGGGGCGGTCGGATGGAAATGGACTGCCTGGCCATTTTCACCCAACCGTCATCCGATCCGATCCGCCAGATGGATGGGAAATGTTTTTAAGCGGACATGATCGGATCGAATACTGGCAGCCGTCAGCAGACACATCCGCCACTCCATAGAGAGCCCAGTCTGTCAGTGTGAAAGGAGCCTAACAGAATGCAATGGGAGGAGTGAGACTCCCCTCCCTTAGCTTCATAACTGTTGTAGTAAGTGGCAGAATGATTTTAACAAAATGTCTTAATAAATACAAGAGGCTAGTGAGGGAATTGGCTCATACCCACTACTGACATATATCAGTGTTTGGTTCCCACAGATTTTTTTGTTTAAAAGACTTCTGAGTGTGTTTTGCCATCATTCACCATGACCACGTACACTCTCAAGGTCAAATACCGTAAAAACAGCTGCTATCGGGTATCAGACATTCACACACAATCCCAAGCTGTACTGTCCTAAACAGTAAGCACTTACATCAATTACTTAAACAAAAACCCTATTGAAATAGAAAATAAAGTTCACACTAACACGGTTTTTCATTCGAATTTGTCAATTCCTTATACGCCTGCACAGGACACACTTCTGCCAGCGCAGAGCTTAGTAGCCTTAGGAGACACAGGCGCTAAATCAAGACACACTAGCTCCAGCAACTTAATTTGCTGAATGCTCTGTGACATGATAAACACTCTCATTGAGGCTTGTTTATTGATGTGCCATAAAAAGCTTTAATGAACGCAGATGATCATTAGATATTTAGCAAGGCGGCAGTACAGTTGTGTGATTTCACACGGGAGGGTCCTAACAGACGATGCGCATATTACAGTTCTACAAACCACCAGCACACGGAAACCCAGGTGTTCATTCTATTACCCATTATACTTATTATCCAGCACAGCTGACACCCACATGCAGGTGCCATTTACAAAAATCTACTTGTTTAGAGTTTTCCAGCTTCAGAACTTGGTGGCATGCTCAGAAGGAAAAGCGATTTTCACAAAAAAATCAAATATTTTTTTTTTTTTTTTTTTACAGGAGGACAATATTAAAGACATCCAGTTTAGTTTAAGGTAATCCCTGGGTATTAGGCAAAGAGTACCCTTGCAGTGGAGTTGGCCGCACTGCAAGGGTTAATTGCTTGTTACGTGTAGGGTGTTGGAAAAGAGAAATACCTTAATTCCCAGCTCCAGCGGGCTCCTTCAATTTGTGCGACTAGATCAATCCTTTCTAAGGCACTTCTAGCCACACTTGCACGCTTACTGCCTTCACGCACAATACAGGGTTAATATTCCTGAACTGTATGAGGACACTGAAGGAGGAGACCCACAGGCTGGAGCTTCAGAAAGAAGAGGAGAGGGTCAGAGCCAGCTGGAGCAGGGCATAGGGTAAGCAATTAAACAGGAGCTTCACCCTGTAAACAAAGATTTAAAAGTCAGCAGCTAGGCGCATGCGCAGCCGGACGGAGCAGATGAACATCTGACCTGCTCCGCTCACCCCTCGGCAACTTCAGCCTTAAACAGCGGTCCCGCACCTCGCCCGCAGCTATAAATAGCTTGACCCTCCTGTGGACAGATCTGGGCACACGCCGGATGGTGAAGAAACCCCGGCACAAGCCTAAAAACGGCTCCCGGAGCTCGAGCCGCGCTACACAGGCCGGATCCAAGATGGCGACCGGCTATCTCACACGAGGCACGCAGGCTGCAGGAAAGGGGAAATCTCCACCTCATCATCCAGCACAAGCCCCACGGACTGAAGATGCTGATTACCCAACACTATGCTCCTCAAGATCTCCCCCTGATAAAGGTGAGCTGATGACCATAGACTGCCTGTCACCTAGCCCCCCTGCACTGTCTCCCTCTCAGACTGCAGCTAAATCGCCCAGCATGGATTCACACACATCCTCCCTCCTGGATAGGGAGATAGCAGAAGCCATATACAGCCAGCCCAGCAGCCAAGAATCTGCATTAAATTGCAATGCTGACTCTCCTGCTGTACCCCCTGTTCAGGGACAATACTCAGGAGACCCGATCCTAATAGCACGCTTTGCTGACTTGCTTCAAAGAGAGCTAGCCAAAGCTAATGATAAACTAGCTCTGGACATAAAGCGAGATTTCCAGGAAATGGGACATAGATTGGAAAGTATTGAATCAAAGATGGACGACACAGTCCACAGAGTTTCCCAAAATTCAAATATGATTACTGAATTACACGATCGACTTGAGGACGCTTACTCAAAGATCGACGACCTTGAAAATCGCGCCAGGCGCTATAACTTTCGCATGCGTGGTATACCGGAAAATATTAAAGATATTACCACTATCACACAATCCCTGATGCAAGCTGCTGTACCAAGCATTGATGAGATCCATATGGAGATTGATCGAATACATAGAGCTTTGACTGCCCCTAAACCTGACGGCCCCCCCAGGGATGTGATTGTGAAGCCACATTTCTTTAAGATTAAAGAAGCAGTGATGCGGCATGCCCGAGAAAACCCAGATCTGGAAATAGATGGCATCAAGATTCAAATATTTGCTGATATATCCCAGGCCACAATCCAAAAGAGACGATCGCTTAAACCTTTACTAACACCATTGACCCAACGTAATATTCGATACAGATGGAACTACCCTTTTAAACTCCAATTTTCCTTCAATAGCAAATCTTATACCTTTTCATCATTTACTGAAGGCGAATCGATCCTGCTGAAATTGGGATTTATATCCCACAACTCATCTTCACGGAATCAACCTGGATCCAGGGGCTCCCCTCCTCCTCCACTTTCCCCCTATGGTCGTCAAAATCATCCAAGAAAACTGCCCAAACGCCCCGTGCTACCTGAAGAATGGGCTTTATATTACTGAACTGGTCCAAGCCCGCAGTGGTGTCTTCTCAGCGGTCTCCTAAAGGGACATTAGACGCCACACAGGGCGACTAAAATTCATTAGAACAAGTTGTTCTGGTTACTTTTGTTTGAAACGCCCGAGCCGACCTCTAAGTCATTACATTTATGAATACCTGCATTTTTGATACTGAACTGGTCCCCCTCCCCTTTCCCTCTTCCCCCCCATCCCCCTTCCCCTTTTTCCTCTTCCCCCCCTCCCCCTTCTCCCCTCCCCTTTCCCCCCCTTCTCCCCTCCCCTTTCCCCCCCCCTTTTTTTTTTTTTCCTCATCTTTATAAAATCCACAATGTTCGATCGGGTGCATAATCCTACCAATATTTTAGGGCGAGACACTGGGTCCAAAGAAGTTTTTGTTTTTCTTCTTTTCTACGAAACATTTTTGTTGCTGAGGGGTGGTCATGCGCACTCCTTATTTGAGGGACTCTCCTCATTACTTGTTTTTGACGGAGACTCCTTCGCACCTGGGGTTTATCTCTGGGACACTTTCACTGTTTACTGTTTGTAATATTGATTGATCGCATGTTTAAACTATGTCACTCGGTACCGGGAGTTTCCTGGTCCGACAGCTTAATTTTATTTTTCTCTAATCTTGTTATCCTCTTTGCTATCTCTGACCCTGATCTTCTCTTTTTTTCCTTCTTTTTTAACCCCAATTTTAATTTTTTCCCAAACTGTTCTTTCCTGAGGGTCACCTGGAAAGTTCCTTGGCGCTTATGGCCTCTGGATCCTACAGACCGGTGGGTGAGTCTGCTTATCGCTGTTCATAACTGTATCTCATGTCTTCCATAAAACCGACGCCCCGAAATATCCGCCTACTCTCACATAATGTCCAGGGTTTTGGGTCGCCTGCCAAGCGAATCAAGGCCCTCACGCACTATAGATCATTGGGGGCGGACGTTGTGGCTCTCCAGGAAACGCATTTTATTTCCTCATTTACCCCCCGCTATCTTCATAGAGATTACCCTCTGTGTTTCTACGCGAACGCTTCAGAGAGGAAGAGGGGGGTAGCCCTCTGCTTCTCGAAGCATATATCGTTCACAGAAACTAAAACCATTAAAGATAAAGAGGGTCGTTATCTTCTAGTAAAGGGCCACCTAGGGGAAACCTTAATCACCATACTTGTCTACTATGCCCCCAATACTAATCAAACACGCCCTTCTAGCACTCTTAGAACCCGAATTTGAGGGTGTTGTAATCATGGCAGGTGACTCTAACCTAGCTCTAGATTTAGCTAAAGATAGATCACACACTTCAGGACTTCGGGCTCCCCCCAGGCAAAGTCATAAATTCGCACAACTGCTATATAAATATGATTTGGTGGACGCTTGGCGTGAGGCCAATCCTACCGCTAGGGACTACTCCCACTATTCAAGGGCACATGGGCACTACTCCCGCATAGACCACGTGTTTCTCCCCTCGGGGGTGATACTAAAATTGAAATCTGCAAAAATTTTGTCAACACCTTGGTCAGACCATGATCCTGTTACGATTCAACTAACTGATCTTACTAATAAGACTATGGGATTCCATTGGCGGCTGAATGAATCTCTCCTCAGCGACGAATCTCACTGCATAGAGATTTCCAACCATATACAAGCCTACTTTGAAAACAATATTCCAGGGGATACGTCCCCTGCCATTAAATGGGCAGCACACAAGGCCACTATTAGGGGTTCCTTCATTCAACTAGCCTCCAGACTGAAAAAGGCTCGCACTGAGCGGATTTCTGCAAAGGCCAAGGAGTTTGAGTTTCTATCCAAACATAAACGCTCCCCTTCTCCCAACTTGTTTAAGAAGCTAGAACAATCCCGACTAGAATTAAATATCTGCCTCACTACAAGGGCCGAGAAACAATTGCGGTGGACGAATCATAAATTTTTCACTTGGCGGGACCGCCCAGGATCCCTACTGGCGCACAAACTCACTCCTAGACATTCCCATCGTACACTCCCTAAAATAAAGCTATCCGGGGGCCATCTCTCCCAGGATCCCCATAAAATCCTCGATGAATTCCATAACTTCTACACAGACCTATACAAGAAACCCCAAGCTGTAGCTCCCCCGTCCATCAGGGAATTCCTGGGGGCTCTTCCCCTCCCAATTATCACTGATGATCACAGAGAATTAGTGGACCAACCATTCACAACCGAAGAGGTTACTGATGCTATCAAATCTCTCTCGCATCATAAATCTCCAGGCCCGGATGGGCTTCCTAACATCTACTACAAAAAATTTGCTACGCATCTGGTCCCACACCTGGCTCTCTATTTTAACTCCCTGAGGGACGGGGGAATGGTCCCATCTGACGACAAGCCTACATTAGCGTTATCCCCAAACCTGGCAGGGATTCCACTGATGTTCGCAATTATCGCCCAATCTCCTTAATTAATTGTGACCTTAAAATTTTAACCAAAATTCTAGCCGTCCGAATCAATTCCTTTCTAGAACATTATATACATAAAGACCAATCGGGATTTATTGCAGGACGTCAGACCTTAGATCAAATTCGCAGATCTATCGCTCTGATCTCAGCGGTACGCTCTGTGACAGCAGGAAGGTAAAGTCACCTGGTTGCATCCAGGGGGGTAGATATATTTCGCCCAGATTCAGGCTTTACGCCGACTTATACAACTAGGTGGAGAGTTGTATAAGGCTAGTGGGCTCATGGATGACTCATACCTCTAGGGAGAGTGTGGGGCGTCGTGCAGACAGAGATGAGGAGACCAGCTGAACCTTGTCAGCTCATTTAGGCCTCTATAAGAACTCCCAGCTTCATTAGATGTTAGCTCATGCCTGGAACCAGACCTGTGTGGACTGTCTAGGGAGAGTGAACCCCTGTGCGGTGAGGCAAAGCCTGTGTGGCTATTTGTTTGGACTTTTACTAAACCAGGGACTTAGGGACTAGGACAGCACTAGGCTGATCCCAGTTGTTAGTTAGGAAACCTGTATGTTTAGTCAGAGGTCAACTTGACCAGGATTTATTTTGGTTATGTTTCTTTTGCTTTGCTGTGTTTTGTCACTGTAAATAGAAAATAAACCGCACCTTTTTTTGATTTTGAAAACCACAACCTCCGTTTGCTGGGCCTGTTTTGTGTGGGGAGCCCATCCCGGGGGTCACACACACCCGCTGCCGAGCTAACCCCCTCACAGTTGGTGGAGAATGCGGGCAGTTTTTTTTAAGCCAGCATGGAGGAGATACTGAAGCAGCTGGCTCTAGCAAATGCCAATCAACAGCAGACAAATGCAGGTTTGCAAAGGAGCCTT
The DNA here is from genome assembly GCA_029206835.1 of Rana muscosa. NCBI lineage: Eukaryota > Metazoa > Chordata > Amphibia > Anura > Ranidae > Rana > Rana muscosa. Next base: position 272,571,659 of record CM055128.1, read on the forward strand.
GCAGCCCAGCAGCAGACAAACGCAACTTTGCAACAGAGTCTGGAGGCTCAGCAACGAGCCCAGCAGCAATCTGAGGCCCGCTTCATAGACCTGTTGCAGAAGCAAGAGCAGAGACTACAACAACAGATGGAAGCAGTAATGCAGCAACGTCCGCAGACCAGTGAGGAAAGCCGTCCCACTAATACCGCGTCCTTTGGGGTGAGTCGTTTATTGACAAAAATGACTGGAGAGGATGATCCAGAGGTATTTTTGACCACATTTGAAAGGACCGCTGAAAGAGAAAAGTGGCCTGAGGAGCAGTGGGCTGGACTGGTGGCTCCTCTGTTAACTGGTGAATCGCAGAAAGCTTACTATGACCTAGAGCCTAACCAAGCAAAAGACTATGTGATGCTAAAAGCTGAAATATTGGCAAGGCTGGGTGTCACCCAGGCTGTCCGGGCTCAGCGTGTGCATAACTGGACTTTCCAGCTTGGAAAACCCCCCAGGTCTCAAATGTATGATCTCATTCACCTGAGCAGAAAGTGGCTACAGCCAGAGACTTTTTCCGCACCAAAGATTGTGGAACGTGTTGTAATGGATCGGTTTTTGAGAGCTCTTCCTACTGCCATCCAAAAGTGGGTAAGCCATGGAGACCCAGAGACGGCCGATGGTCTTGTGGATCGTGTGGAGAAATACTTGGCTACAGAGAACCTGACGGCCTCTTCCAGAGACACTCGGACTTTCCACCCTAAGACCAGACCATCCCCAGGGGCGGATAAGAGGATTCCAAGGGGTGAGGGTGGAGAGAGTGAGAGGGTGGGAGCTCTACCCCAAGTTTGGCGAGAACAGCCGGGGAAATCAGCGGCTCAAGAGGCGGCAAGAAGGATCGTTTGCTACCGCTGCCGGCAAGCGGGACATATTGCAGCCAATTGCCCGGTTGTGGAGGAACCCATGCAGTGTGACTTTCTGACGGGCAGACGTCAGTCGCTGTGTGCGACAGTCGCATGCACTGCCATTCGAGGAACTGAGAAACATTTATGCAAAATGTGTGTTAATGGTAGAAATGTTGTGGTATTGCTGGATTCAGGTAGCCTTGTGACCCTGATAAAGGCTGAGTTAGTTAAAACAGAGGTCTCTGGGAATAGCAAGGTAGCTGTTATTTGTGTGCATGGGGACACCCGAGAGTATCCAGTGACTACAGTGTGTTTCGAGACCCCCAAAGGTACCCTCTCTCATCCAGTGGGCTTAGTATCTCAGTTACCGCATGACGCCATTGTGGGAAGGGATTTTCCGAAGTTCTGGGAACTGTGGGATGATCCTGAGCCCCTCACTGGTGCCCCTATGTACCAGGAATGTGATAGCCAGAACTCCCCTGAGAGTGGTGAGGACTCTCCGGAATTTCCCTTATCAGTATTGGCAGGGGAGACTCAAGAAACTGGAGAGGAGCCCACCTCCTCAGACGAAAACCTACCGTCTGTGGAGTTTTCTGATCTTGAGGTTCACAGGGAAAACTTTGCCACAGAACAGTTGAAAGACCCCGCCCTAATAAAGGCACGGGAAAACGTAGTGAAAATAGATGGTGAGTTAGTGAACCCAGATAATACCTGCACTTACCCATACTTCAGCGTAGAGAAGGACCTACTGTATCGGGTGGCAAAAAGGGCAGAAGAAACTGTTGAGCAGCTTGTGGTGCCCAAACCTTACAGGAAGTTGGTGTTGGAGTTGGCCCATGGGCACATTCTTGGAGGTCATCTGGGGACAGAGAAAACCCGAGAGAGGGTATTACAGAGATTCTATTGGCCGGGGGTGATGAAGGACGTAGAAAATTATTGTTCCTCCTGCCCTGTGTGTCAGAGGTTGGCCCCGATGCCACATTTCCGTAGCCCGCTGGTCCCTCTACCCATCATTGAGGTCCCGTTTGAGAGGATCGCCATGGATTTGGTAGGTCCTATAATCAAGTCCGCTAGGGGGCACCAGTACATATTAGTTATAATGGACTATGCCACCCGTTATCCAGAAGCGATCCCTCTCCGAAATACCTCGGCCAAAACCATAGCCAAAGAGCTATCTCTTGTTTTTAGCCGGGTGGGTATTTGTAAAGAACTGCTTACGGACCAAGGTACACCCTTTATGTCCCGGGTTATGAAAGAGCTGTGTAAATTTTTCAAAGTGACGCAATTGCGTACGTCTGTGTATCACCCCCAAACCGATGGGCTGGTTGAAAGATTCAACAAAACCCTAAAACAAATGTTGAAGAAAGTGGTGGATAGAGATGGAAAGGATTGGGACTGTTTACTTCCTTATTTGATGTTTGCTATTAGGGAGGTGCCCCAATCCTCTACGGGATTCTCCCCCTTTGAGTTACTGTATGGGAGACACCCAAGAGGGCTGTTGGATATTGCCAAGGAAACTTGGGAAAGTGAGAGTTCTCCCCACAGGAGTGTGATTGAGCATGTCGCCCTGATGCAAGATCGAATTGCACAGGTAATGCCCATCGTGAAGGAACATTTGGCCCAAGCGCAGTTGGCACAGCAGAGAGTGTACAACCGTGGAGCCAAGACCCGTACCTTTTCCCCGGGGGATAGGATATTGGTACTTGTCCCTACGGTTGAAAGTAAATTCCTTGCCAAATGGCAAGGCCCCTACGAGATAATGGAAAAAGTGAGCGAAGTGAATTACAAGGTCAGACAACCAGGAAGGCGAAAGCCCGAACAGATCTATCACGTTAATCTGTTGAAAGCCTGGAGGGATAGAGAGTCCCTAGTCGCAGACACTTGGTCACCAGCTCAAACTGGTTGCGTGATTCCTGAGGTTGGAATAGCAGCCACCTTGTCACAACCCCAACAACAGGAGGTTAAGGAGTTTGTGCTTCGCAACAAGGAGGTATTCTCTGAGCTGCCGGGACAAACATCTGGGGTAGAGCATGACATCATTACCCCGCCCGGTGAAAGGGTGAAGTTAAAACCCTATCGGATCCCAGAGGCTCGACGGGAGGCAATACGGGAGGAAGTACAGAAAATGCTGAACTTAGGGGTGATAGAGGAGTCCCAAAGTGATTGGTCTAGTCCCATCGTGTTGGTGCCTAAACCGGATGGGAGCTGGCGATTTTGTAACGATTTTCGTCAGTTGAACAAAGTTACAAAATTTGACACCTACCCCATGCCACGTATAGATGAGTTGATCGACCGGCTGGGAACAGCCCGATACATGACGACTCTTGACCTCACAAAAGGGTATTGGCAAATCCCCCTGGCCAAGTCGGCCAAAGAGAAAACCGCATTTGTAACCCCAGACGGGGCGTTCCAATATAAAAGAATGCCGTTCGGGTTACAGAATGCGCCGGCCACATTCCAGCGGAAAATGGACCAGATGCTGAGGCCCCATCGGAAGTATGCTGCGGCTTACCTGGATGACGTAATTGTCCATAGCACAGATTGGGCCTCACATCTGCCAAAAGTGCAAGCAGTCCTGGACTCTGTTCGGGAAGCGGGGTTTACGGCTAACCCCAAGAAGTGTACCATTGGGCAGGAGGAGGCCAAATATCTTGGGTACACCATTGGGAGGGGAGTAATAAAACCCCAACTCAACAAAGTCGAGGCCATCCAGAGTTGGCCACGTCCCAACAGCAAGAAGCAGGTACGAGCCTTTCTGGGAATCGCTGGGTATTATCGGCGATTCATTCCCCACTTTGCTTCTAAGGCTGTGCCCCTAACCAACCTGACGAAGGGGAAAGGGTCGGTCATGATTAAATGGACCCCAGAGGCTGAGGCAGCATTCCAATTCTTGAAACAAGCCTTATGTAGCCAGCCAGTGTTGTACTCACCCGACTTCTCTAAAGACTTTGTCGTACAAAGTGATGCGTCAGATGTGGGGTTAGGAGCAGTATTGTCCCAGGTCTGGAACGGGGAAGAGCACCCAGTCATTTACCTCAGCAGGAAGTTGAAGTCCCATGAGGTAAATTACGCCACCGTTGAAAAGGAGTGTTTAGCGGTGAAGTGGGCTCTAGATTCCCTTCGGTACTACCTGCTAGGTAGGCACTTTGACATGGTTACGGATCACGCTCCGTTAAAGTGGATGGCTCAAAACAAGGAAACAAATAGAAGAGTGAATAGGTGGTTCCTGGCCCTCCAGGAATTCAACTTCACAGTAAAGCATCGCCCTGGCGTTCAAATGGGGAATGTGGATGCTTTGTCTCGAGTACATGAATGCCTGATTGCTGGTGTTCCAACCCCGAGGTTAAAACAAGAGGGGGGGGTATGTGACAGCAGGAAGGTAAAGTCACCTGGTTGCACCCAGGGGGGTAGATATATTTCGCCCAGATTCAGGCTTTACGCCGACTTATACAACTAGGTGGAGAGTTGTATAAGGCTAGTGGGCTCATGGATGACTCATACCTCTAGGGAGAGTGTGGGGCGTCGTGCAGACAGAGATGAGGAGACCAGCTGAACCTTGTCAGCTCATTTAGGCCTCTATAAGAACTCCCAGCTTCATTAGATGTTAGCTCATGCCTGGAACCAGACCTGTGTGGACTGTCTAGGGAGAGTGAACCCCTGTGCGGTGAGGCAAAGCCTGTGTGGCTATTTGTTTGGACTTTTACTAAACCAGGGACTTAGGGACTAGGACAGCACTAGGCTGATCCCAGTTGTTAGTTAGGAAACCTGTATGTTTAGTCAGAGGTCAACTTGACCAGGATTTATTTTGGTTATGTTTCTTTTGCTTTGGTGTGTTTTGTCACTGTAAATAGAAAATAAACCGCACCTTTTTTTGATTTTGAAAACCACAACCTCCGTTTTACTGGGCCTGTTTTGTGTGGGGAGCCCATCCCGGGGGTCACACACACCCGCTGCCGAGCTAACCCCCTCACAGCTCCAATTGGGACGACCTCCCAACTCGGGAACTCTTGCTCTTGTCATTAGACCTCAACAAAGCATTTGATAGCTTGAACTGGGACTATCTTTTTATTACCCTTGAGACTATTGGATTCGGCTCTATGTTTATCTCATTGATGAAAACACTTTATAGTTCCCCGACAGCTCAAATTTCTATCAGAGGACATAAATCATCCATTTTCCCAGTCCAGCGAGGTACTAGACAGGGATGCCCACTCTCTCCCCTACTATTTGCTCTGGCAATAGAACCCCTTGCAATGGCTATCCGCTCCCATCCCAATATCCACGGTGTTTATTGTGGTCAACAAGAACACAAATGTGCACTATTTGCCGATGATGTCCTTATGTACATCACCAAACCCCAAACCTCACTCCCAGAACTCTTGTCTTTGCTAGATCGTTTCTCGCTAATTTCGGGTTTGACCCTAAATTCGCAAAAAACCCTGGCACTTAATATCTCACTGCCTCCCACGGAGGTGCAGCTCCTCCAAAACGCATACAGTTTTAAGTGGGCTACCCACTCCCTTCCATACTTGGGAGTCCATCTGACCTCGTCGATAGGTACGTTATATAAAGCAAATTATCCTCCTTTATTTAAGAAACTCAAGGAGGATCTTCGCTCCTGGGCAGAATACTCTCTCTCTTGGTTTGGCAGAATCAATTCGATAAAAATGACTTTTTTGCCCAGGCTCCTATATTATTTCCGAACACTACCGATAGCAATTCCGAAGGGAGACATGCAACATCTACAAACTGAAGTTTTACGCTTCATATGGGGTAATAAGAAGCCACGGATACAAAAAAAACACTTTATACACCTAGACCCATGGGAGGACTTGGTCTTCCCAACCTACAAGCTTACTATAACTCGGCTCAGATAGCCCAATTGACTCACACAACAGTTGGGGGGGGCGGCCCCTCTTTGGGTTTACATAGAAGCACTTGCGTGCCACCCACTGGCAATAGGAGCCTTGATGTGGCTTCCTAGTCGTAAACGCCCATCTATTTTATGTCCTACCTTATCACATTCTCTAGCGGTATGGGATAGAACAAGACACCGAGCGTCCCTTATGTCGCACCACACACCTCTAGCGCCCATTTTTTGCAACCCGGAGTTTCCTCCTGGCCTTGTTCCACAACAATTCCAATGGTGGCTCAATAAAGGATTCATGAGAATTGGGGACTTCCTTAATGGAAACCAAGTGCATACGTTAAAATATTTCAAAGACAACTTCTCAATACCTCCCATTGAGGTATTCCGATATAACCAAATTTCTTCATTCATTACTTCCAAAATTAGACAAGTGGGGGGCCCCATGACACTTACCGCATTTGAACTAATTTGCCAAAACAGAGACACACAGAGGGGTCGGATCTCTACCATAAATTCTTCTATGACTGAACCAGACACTAAACTCACCTATATGACCCAATGGGAGAGGGACTTAAACCTCTCCCTAGAACTGTCAGACTGGCAAGGTATTGCCTACCAACTCTCAAAAATCTCTATTAACACTACCCTTATTGAAGCCAACTACAAAACGCTTTTACGCTGGTATTTAGTCCCCACGAGAATAGCTAAAATGCATCCTTCCTCCTCGCCTCATTGTTTCCGACAATGTGGGCAGTTGGGTACCATGCACCATATTTGGTGGCAATGTCCACTAGTAATCAGGTTCTGGATAAGGATCTTTAATCTGATTCATTCAGTGACATGTTTCAACATCCGTCGGTCCCCAGAGAGCGCACTTTTTCATAAACTACCCGACGGGATCCCCAAAAAATCAATACGCCTCATAACCTATATCTTGTTGGCAGCGAGAATAACAATTGCTAGGAACTGGAAATGCTCAAGAATACCCCTAGAACAAGTTAAGGATAAACTCAACTGGATTATGATTAATGATAAGTTCACTTACACTCTTCACAATAAAGCGGAAATGTTTAACAAGATCTGGGATCCATGGATCGAATATATCTCCGCTTGATGAGGAAATCCAGGTGACCCTCTCTCTCTTTCTCTCTCCTCTCTCTCTCCCTTTCCTTTTCTCCTTTCTCTTCTCTGCGCTTTTCCTCTCTCCCTTGTTCTCTTTCCTTTTATTCTTGGCAATATATTTTTTTTATATATACCTTGGTTATCGATATACGGTGTTGGAACGTTACTAATGAGGCAGGAAACGTTATAGTAGGGATCCACGGCTAACCTTGAATTTATGCTCAGGGTCCACTGAAACCCTGGACCATCCCTACCCCCCCCCCCCCTAGTGCTGGTATAGTCTGGAACTACTGGTTTGGGCACTTGCACACATAACAGGTCCTACATGAGGGCCCTAATAATCCTTAGGATAACATTATGCATATGCCTCATACCTCCTGACAGGTTCTAGGTGGAGTAATACATACCATGTTGTCAGAAAGTTCAAATGTTGGCCGAATGTAACCTGGCTATTTGTTCCCCTGTTCCTCCCCCCCCCCTTTTTTCTTTTTGTCTCTCTTTTTCTTCCCGTTTTGTTATTCTCCTGTTTTGTAACTACTTAATAAAAAATATTGTAATATAAAAGTCAGCAGCTACAAATACTTTTGCTGCTGACTATTAAAAAACACACATATACCTGTCCCAGGATTCAGCGATATCCTCACCCAATGACTTGGCTCTTTGCAAGTCTTCGGGTCCAGGTGCTGGCATAATAACTGTGGGCAGCTGACTGACTTGAGGTTTCATAACCAAGCTGCCCATTGTGCGTGCCCCCCCAAAAAACATATCAAAATTATGGAGGGGGGGGGGAGATAAAAAGCGGAGTTTTGCCTTTTGGGTGACTTTGCCGAATTTGCTGTCCCTTCAAAATAACTCAACACACAGCCATTAATGTCTAAACTGCTGGCAACAAAAGTGAGTACATCCCTAAGTGAAAATGTCCAAATTGGGCCAAAAGTGTCAATATTTTGTGTGGCCACCATTATTTTCTAGCACTGCCTTAACTCTCTTGAGCATGGAGTTCCCCAGAGCTTCACAGGTTGCCACTGAAGTCCTCTTCCACTCCTCCATTACGACATCACGGAGCTGGTGGATGTTGGAGACCTTGCGCTCCTCCACCTTCCATTTGAGGATGCCCCACAGATGCTCATTAGGGTTTAGGTCTGGAGACATGCTTGGCCAGTCCATCACCTTTACCCTCAGCTTCTTTAGCAAGGCAGTGGTGGTCTTGGAGGTGTGTTTGGGTTTGTTATGTTGGAATACTGCCCTGCAGCCCAGTCTCCGAAAGGAGGACATCATGCTCTGCTTCAGTATGTCACAGTACATGTTGGCATTCATGGTTTCCTCAATGAACTGCAGCTCCCCAGTGCCAGCAACACTCATGTAGCCCCAGACCATGACACTCCCACCACCATGCTGGACTGTAGACCAGACACACTTGTCTTTGTACTCCTCACCTGGTTGCCACCACACACACTTGACACCATCGGAACCAAATAAGATTATCTTGGTCTCATCAGACCACAGGAAATGGTTCCAGTAATCCATGTTGCTAGTCTGCTTGTTTTCAGCAAACTGTTTGCAGGATTTCTTGTGCATCATCTTTAGAAGAGGCTTCCTTCTGGGATGAAAGCCATGCAGACAAAATTTGATGCATTGTGCGGCTTATGGTCTGAGCACTGACACCCCACCCCTACAACCTCTGCAGCAATGCTGGCAGCACTCATATGTCTATTTCCCAAAGACAACCTCTGGATATGACTGAGCACGTGCACTCAACTTCTTTGGTCGACCATGGCAAGGCTTGTTCTGAGTGGAACTAGTCCTGTTAAACTGCTGTATGGTCTTGGCCACCGTGCTGCAGCTCAGTTTCAGGGTCTTGGCAATCTTCTTATAGCCTAGGCCATCTTTATGTAGAGCAACAATTCTTTTTTTCAGATCCTCAGAGAGTTTTTTGCTATGAAGTAGTTCCATGTTGTAATTCCAGTGACCAGTATGAGAGAGTAAGCGCGATAACACCATTTATCACACCTGATCCCTATGCACACCTGAGACCTTGTAACAGTAACAAGTCACATGACACCGGGGAGAGAAAATGGCTAATTGGGCCCAATTTGGACATTTTCACTTAGGGGTGTACTCACTTTTGTTGCCAGTGGTTTAGACATTAATGGCTGTGTGTTGAGTTATTTTGAGGGGACAGCAAATTTACACTGTTATACAAGCTGTACACTCACTACTTTACATTGTAGCAAAGTGTCATTTCTTCAGTGTTGTCACATGAAAAGATATAATAAAATATTTACAAAAATGTGAGGGGTGTACTCACTTTTGTGAGATACTGTGTATTATATATATATATATATATTCTCCCTTTTCTATAGTCTGTCCCCAACACCCTCTAATATATATGTATATATTTACTGCAAATAATAATTACTTAAAGAGTAACTTCACATTTGTTGAGAAAAAAACTAAAAAAACATTCCCCTCTGGGTGATGTACGATGAAGGGATTTTAACAGATAATGTTTCAGATTCCTACCTTTTGTTATTGTGAAGATTTTGCCATTTGTTTGTGTGTCCATGTGTGAGTGATTGTGAATGGGAGTGACTTTATATTTCACAATCAGCTGCAGGGTTTTAATTTTGAAAGTAGCAGGGTCTGCATCCCTTTAGAGGCGATTTCCCTTTAGTAGCTTCTCACCAAAAAATTTCCATTTTAGTCACATGGGATGCCTGAAATCTGACTTGTACCTTAGGGCAGACTTCTGGCAAAATCAGTAAACCAATCACACAAGCAGGAAATTTAATTTCTGGGGGTGTTCTGTACACAGATGGTATACAGAACATCTCCAGGTTGCCATATTGCATTTTACAGAAAATTACAGCCCTGCGGATTGAGAAGGAAATATATTTTTTTTTAATAACTTTGAACTGCATTATCACTTTTGTAGCAATTGTATACATGTTAAATGTATATTTTATTTTATTTGCCACACTCCAAAGACATGCTTGTAGGTTTATTGGTTCCTGTCTAAATTGGCCCTATTATGTGTATGTATGCATGAGAGATAGGGACTTTAGATTGTAAGCTCATTGAGGGCAGGGACTGATGTCAATGTACAGCATGTATATCGCTGCATAAATTGTTGGCGATAAACATATTTTCCTGCTTTTAAGGTCAGGTTAATCTCGCGGTCGCTCAGCGCATGAATCACACAACTATATAGTTTCCATGGCAACCAAAATTTTTCTTCTGCACACTGCTATTCCTAAACCAGAACATCTCCATTGTGCGCAACGGAAATAAATATTTTATGTATATCAGATTCTGCACTTAAAACATACACTTGGCTATCAGAAGAAGAAAAAAAACTAAAGACTAAAATAAAAACAGAATGGGATTGTCAGGACACCGCATCCTCTCCTAGCTCAAAGACAATCACAGTCACTATAATTCATTGTAATAAAATAAAGGCCAGCCTATATAAATGGTGCCCTCTACTGTCATCTGGGGATAACTGCAGGTGCATGGAGTCTCATTTATCAAAGTGTCTGAAGGAAGTGTCTGTGTTGTTGTGGCAACCAAATGACAGTCTCCTTTCTGCATTCAGTGGGCTGCAAGCACAAAATGACGGAGCTGAGCAGAGATTACACCGATCATTCACACACAGAATGAGTGTCAATGGCAGAGAGTGTAATCAGTAAACAGGCACTAAGGTGGAGGGGGATGGGGGAGGGGAGAGGGTGAAATACTCCGCTGCCACAGCTGTATGAAACATCTCACTGAAATATAGAATAAAAAAACATCTGCAGACTAAGCCTTTCCTTTTTTCTTTTTTTTTCTGCAACCATCTACATTCACACCCAACAATTTGTTAATGACTGCAGGCACAGAATCTGAACTGAAAGTCCACCCACAAGTTATAGGTGGAGCCCAGTGTGATTTATCAGCCCCTTACTGCTAAGATTTCTTGGGTATCCATCATAATGGCCATAGTGGGTGTTTAGACATAGGGGGGAAAAAATGGCTTAAAGAGCAACTTCACGCCACCCTGTGTTAGTATTTTTTTCCCAAACCCCTCTTACTTTTTCTTGGCTATCCTCAGGCATACAATCCCAGCAAATCCAGCGTTGTTCTGTTGTAATATGTGCATATACCAGAAAGCTGCGGGCAACTAGGGGCTAGGTGACAAATATGGAATGACAGATATGGGAATATTATTATTATTATTATTATACAGGATTTATATAGCGCCAACAGTTTGCGCAGCGCTTTACAACATCAGGGAAGACAGTACAATCACAATACAATTCAATACAGAGGGATCAGAGGGCCCTGCTCGATAGAGCTTACAGTCTAGAAGACAAAACAAAGAAGAAAAAAAAGAATAGGATACACAATTCTGTCACAGGATAGGGTAAAAGAATAAAGTGTAGCCCCACTTTTGAGGGGGAAAAAACAAAACAAAAAAACACAATCCCCTCTGGGTGATTAGCATACATTTATGCTGTGAAGAAATAGAGGTTTGCTTCACCATGCCCTTTACAGACTGATTGTGATTGGGAGGGGTTCATTATAATCTCCTGGTGCACGCTCAGTGTTCTGATGAGAAAAGCTGCAGTGTCTGCATCCCTTTAGAAGTTTTTGTCTTTTGACTTGTATCATGAAGCCAATCACACAAGAAGGAAATTACATTCCTTGTCACGCAGTTGGTGTTCAGAATGCCTCCAGGTTGCCATACTGCATCAAGGTTGTAAAAAAAATAAAAAAATAAAAATATAGCAGCTACAGATTAAAAAAGGAAAAAAGGTATTTTTCAACACCACTAAATTACATGGCTTGTGTAGCAATTGTATATGCAAGATTATGTTTTTTTTTTTTATCTTAGAAAGCGGACCTAAAATGTTACTAAACCCAGGGTCCTGCATTCCCTATATCTGGTCTCCCACAGTACACAGAACATGGAAATGCAATTATTTTAGTAAATATAAACTGCTAAAAACTTATCAGCAGAATATAGCAGTCTTGTGACTTCCATCAGTTCCTGCTAAAAGCTTGTAGGAGGAGTTTTCATACTGCACTGAGCTGTCCTATCAAGATCCAAAACCCCTGACCCTCTGTCTGGACAGTGCTGATCACATGTATTCTCCCAAGAGTAAAAAAAAACGCTCTAGCAATATACACCAAACTGATCATGTACAGCCTGACTCCAATAACTCCATCTTATCCGGACCTGTTCTGGAGTCAGTGGAAGAACGGGCGGATCAGAGAAGACAGGATCAAACAGCCTTTTTACACGATGCAGAGGATTAACCCCTTAGGTTCCACAGTGAGTAAAACAAGCATGCTTTGCTACATATACAGACTGATTTTACTGTTGTGGGTTTAGCAACACTTTAAGGAAAGGTGGGTGATGGTCCGCTTTAAAGCCCCTGCATGCACCAAAAAATGAAATGTCTTTTTTTTGTGGAATAGCCCTTTAAATAAAACATATTTACACCAGGTTATCTAGTAAGAGTGAAACTTTGATCATTCAAGCAGAGATCTCTGTAACGGGGGTGAGAAGGTATGACTATATATTATAAAAAAAAAAAAAAAATTCCTGCACTCCTCCGCTTGATAACAGAATCTTTAATCAGTGCATTTACATAGTAAGGGACAGAGAAAAAGTCCCCTGACCACCATAGGAGGTTTCATGTAATGCTTCATGTGATGGTACACACTTCTATTTTAGGAGAACAATTTAGAAGGAACCCATAAGAGGGCCAACATTCAGAGCAGCTCTCATCTGCTTACTACAGAGATAATAGAGGCATAAACAGGATTTTCTGTAAGCAGACAAGGTCACACAGCTATGAGAACTTGTCCTTAGTGGTCAGTCCACCCAAAACTGAGCAGTTTTTTTTTGGTAGATGCTGGAGGGTTAACACACCCACCACTACCACTGCAAGGGCAGTCTCTGATCATTGCTTACCTGATATTATAAGAATCCAATGGGGCACACCAAGGTGGGTGAAGACATCACAGCTACAGGGAGTACAATAAGAGATACCAGATATACGGTATAAAGATCCCACCACTGGGGAACTAGGAGTGCCTTAGTCCACCAAACTCCACCTATAAAGTGTATTACCTCTCAGAGATCACACTACCCCCCCCCCCCCCCCCCTGACGATACCTTCATTGGCTTTTCTGGCCAAAAGAATAGAGCCATCTTTATTCAGGCACACCATCATTCAACCTGGACAAAGTCACTAAATAAATATCAAGGATGGCTATTTAATAATAAAAAAGGTGACTTTTTTTTGGAGACCTTTGCTTTGTGCACTGGTGTGCAGTCATGTTGGAACAGGAAGGGGTCATCCCCAAACTGTTCCCACAAAGTTGGGAGCATGAAATTGTCCAGAATGTCTTGGTATGCTGACACCCTAAGAGTTCCCTTCACTGGAACTAGGGGGCCAAGCCCAACCCCTGAAAAACAACCCCACACCATGATCCCCCCTCCACCAAATGATTTGGACCAGTGCACAAAGCAAGGTCCATAAAGACATGGATGAGCGAGTTTGGAGCGGAGGAACTTGACTGGCCTGCACAGAGTCCTGACCTCAACCCGATAGAACATCTTTGGGATGAATTAGAGCGGAGACTGCGAGCCAGGCCTTCTCGTCCAACATCAGTGCCTGACCTCACAAATGCGCTTCAGGAATAATTATCAAACATTCCCATAGACACTCCTAAACCTTGTGGACAGCCTTACCAGAAGAGTTGAAGCTGTTATAGCTGTAAAGGGTGGGCCAACTCAATATTGAACCCTACGGACTAAGACTGGGATGCCATTAAAGTTCATGTGCGTGTAAAAGCAGGTGTCCCAATACTTTGGGTAATATAGACCATGTAGGTGGGCTGACTAAGTTAGTCATGTTAACAATACATACTGATGCTAAATTTGACCTGAGGATCTAGGCTTCAATGACCTCTAAGCACAAAAGGCCATTAGTCACTGAAAATACAACGTAGCTTCAGAGTCAGACAGGGACACAAATGCAGGATAGGAGCAGTGGCTGGAGATGAAGCAGAAGGTAAAACATTACCGTAGTATGAGATGGGGATTATCGATCTGCATAGAAACCATAATGACCCACAAGGGATAAGCACACTTTGGCTGCACCATATGACTGAGCGCTGCATCACATGCCGCAAGTTCCCATCATGGAAATGCCTGCAGGAAACCCCAACAGGCAGGCCTCATTAATAAGCCGTTACTTTGCCAGAAGAACAGACGCCAGGATTTATCATGGGTACAGCCAAGACATACATCACAAACAGCGGCTGTAGGTGTTAACTCTTGCACTGTTTGACAAGTATACAGTATATTCCACACCTTAGAACATCTTCTCATGAGGTGTAATGCGTATAATCATATCCTCTTCCTAAGTGTGCCTTATACGCTTAACCACTTAAGGACCGCTCACTGTATATATACGTTGGCAGAATGGCTCGTACAGGCACAATTGCGTACCTGTACGTCCCCTTTAACTGCCTGACGTCGGGGTCGCGCCGCCGCGCTCGCGACCCTCTGCCTTCCCCGTGAGTCGGACCACACGTCCCGCGGACTCGATCGCCGCGGGGATCCCCGTGATCGTCTCGCGGAGGCATGGAGCGGGGAGATGTTAGTGTAAACACAACATCTCTCCGCTCCCCTACTGACAATGTCACTGATCTCCGCTCTGTGTAATCAGAGCAGAGATCGGTCACGTGTCACTCTTAGCCACGCCCCCACACAGTAGTAATCACTCCCCTAGGCACACTTAACCCCTTCAGCGCCCCTAGTGGTTAACCCCTTCACTGCCAGTGTAATTTTTACAGTAACCAGTGCATTTTAATTGCACTGATCGCTGTGAAAATGACAATGGTCCCAAAAATGTGCCAAACTTGTCTGATGTGTCCGCCATAATGTCACAGTCAATAAAAAAAAAAAACGCTGATTGCCGCCATTACTAGCAAAAAAAAAAAAAATTTAATAAAAATGCCATAAAACTACCCCCTATTTTGTAAACGCTATAACTTTTGCGCAAACCAATCAATAAACGGCGATTGCGATTTTTTTTGACCAAAAATGTGTAGAAGAATACGTATCGGCCTAAACTGAGGAAAAAAAATGTTTTTTTATATATTTTTTGGGGATATTTATTATAGTAAAAAGTTAAAAAATATTGTATTTTTTTTTCAAATTGTCACTCTATTTTTGTTTATAGCGCAAAAAAATAAAAACCGGCAGAGGTGATCAAATACCACCAAAAGAAACATCTATTTGCGGGGAAAAAAAGGACATCAATTTTGTTTGGGAGCCACGTCGCACGACTGCGCAATTGTCAGTTAAAGCGACGCAGTGCCGAATCGCAAAAAGGGGCCTGGTCTTTATGCTGCGTATTGGTCCGGGGCTTAAGTGGTTAAGGGTTAGTCTGGTCTATCATGAAAAAAGTCCTCAGATTTATGGATATTTTTCTGCATTTTAATTTAGACAAAGCTCCACGTTTTAGAACGTGTTAATCTTATACACGATTGGATATAAACCTTGTGGTTGGGTCCTTAAGGCTCTGTTCACATCTAGGCATTTTTGGGCGTTTTTCTGCTCTAAGGCCTCATGTACACTGTTGCTGGTAAACGGACGTTTAGGAGCAGTTGGGCATTTTTTTCAGCTGCTCCTGAACTCTCCTCTGTTATCTTATCAGTACATGCATACAGGATTGTTTACAGTTGTTTCTAGGCAGTTGAGTTTAGAGGCTTTTTATTTAATGCAAAAAAAAAAAAATGGGTTCAGAAGCTGTGTTTAGAGGCATTTCAAGCACCAAACACTTCAAAATGCAGTAACTTGCGTTTAGCCGCGTTTCGTTAACAGGCGTTTTTCATTTTGGGCCATTTAAAAAATTATATATATATAATTTTTTTTTTTTTTGATTTAAATGCTTCCAAGCAGCATTTAAACATGGCAAAACCGACATTTTAAACGTGGGTTACTATCGGTTAAGTTAAATCGTTCAGGGAAGGTTGTAAAAACGTCTTGCGTACATTAAGCCTAAGCCTCAGCTCCAAAAACGCCCAACAAGACAAATCTCTCTCATTTCAATGGCACCTGTTCACATCTGAGCGTTCTGTTGCATAAAGCGAAACGCCCGTCGCTCAAAAAAGTACACAAGCTTCTTTTTTGTCAGATTACAAGTGTTTTTACTGCTTTTACATTGGTGAACTTTTGAACTTCAAATGCCTTTATAAAAACGTTGCAAAAACCCCCGAAAACACCCCTGTAAATTAGCCAGGCCTAGATATGAATGGAGCCTTATGACCCATACAAACGATCTGAAAATTGGACGAAAAAATACCGCTTTCGACGCGATCGTACGATAATCGGATCGTTAGTACAGAGCTTTCGAGAGCCAATCACAAGTCATCCGATATTATTTGATCTGACAAGCACAAAAATTTTCCTCGTACGATACCAGATAGTACGATTTTCGTTTAGTCAGTATAGTTGTTGTCCAAAAATACAATACAAAATACACTGACACACATGACATTCCTTCTGATTGTTTTTTTTTTCTGTCGTAGGAGAATTTTTGTGACTTTAATAACCTATTCAATTTCTACTTGCGATCTGTCGTCCGATTTTCGGATCGTGTGTACGATCCATAAAGCAGGGCTGAGAGCTCCTTGTATGAGACAATGCACTGGAAATTGTTACTTTATCTACTGTGAGGCTAATCTATACAAACTGGCACAAGGTGGTTTGCATTCCTCACCCTGTACTAGTATGAAATACGGAATCTGACTGACTATCTTGGCCAATAGCGACAGATTACTTCATCCTGCCATCCCAAATGTTTTACCCAATAGTGTAAATAAGCCAAAGAGATATCTCTTGGGGGCTCCAGTGCTGGGAAATCTGGGCTTGCATCCTCAGTTCTGGCCATCTGCTGCTGCAAGTGGTTCTCTCTCACTACTGGATTTTTAGTTTTTCTATGGAAAATGCAGCAAGTGGAGCAAGACTTTTGTGGGAAAGGCAGAAATTAGACAGGAAAATCTCACCTCTGATATCATAATAAGACATAAGAAGTCAGCAAATGTGTGAGACAATGTTAATTCAAGAAAAAAAAGTTAAAATAGATCAGGTTTGTTAACTGAGTGACCATCATGAAATCATTCCCATCAAATTATTCTCTGCAGCTATTACGAGCAGGGCCCTCCTGTACCTTTTGTATTGAACTGTAATTGTGC
This sequence comes from Rana muscosa, assembly GCA_029206835.1. Lineage (NCBI taxonomy): Eukaryota > Metazoa > Chordata > Amphibia > Anura > Ranidae > Rana > Rana muscosa. The sequence goes on from CM055128.1 coordinate 272,588,780, forward strand.
TGTCCCCCTTCTACATTGTAAAGCGCTGCGTAAACTGTGGGCGCTATATAAATCGTGTATAATAATAATAATAATAATAATATTGCTGATATGATTCCTTTACAAGAACACCAAATACTAATATGAGGGTAATAAGATAAATATTTTGCGATGCACAAGTCCTGTGGCTGCTACCATGACAATGCAGCCTGTTCAGCACCTCGGAGAGCTCAGTCCTCATATGACTGGATTGTGCTGCAGAACTAACCTCTCTGCTATGGAGGAGGAGGCAGCGAGCTTTGATATTGCCAGTGACTCTTCCTCTGGCTTGGCTCCGATTAAGAGGCTTTGCGCTTCGAAAGGCGTCAGCGGTAGTGTCTCCCATCACGTCCTTCATGATCGGCCGGAGTGTGGTTTGGGTTTCACATGTTGCAGCCATCCATGGTACCATTTGTACATTGCGAACCATTTTACTACCTTTGTGAGTACCTTTTCGTTGTTTTTATACAATTAAAATATCCTAACGATAATACACTAGGCTGGTGTGCCCTTGTTCTCTTTTTTTGTTCATTACCAGGATACCCCTATCCATTAAGGGCAGCAAAGCCAGTGCCATCGTTATAAACTATGGAGTGCTTGACGGTCAACTCGTGCGCACGAGTGTTTGTTGTTTTTCTGTTATCAAAAGTACTCTTCCTCTGACATCGCAACATGAATCCCATTCATACTGTCCTCTACAAGCCAAGAGAAAATGACTGAATAAAGTATGCTAAAAAGAGAACCCCGGAAGATCAGTAATAGTAATGAACATGATGCAACATAAACATTACAGCTGTCAATTTTCAAGCATGGTTGCAGGATAAAAGCGAGTATCGGGTAAAACTGTTCCCTTTATTTCAGTTATTAGAAATCCACCGCACACGATTACCTGTGCGTCTGATATATGCAGAAGGGACTTTTCATTCTCTAAAACAGCAAAAAGTAACAAAGCCACAATAGTTATAGTTCACTTGGATCTTTCCGATCCCACAGACAGCAACTCCCCCAACAGGAGCCGTATATACTTGTTTATAGTCCTCCCCAACCAACGGTTGGAGATAAATTTAAAAAAGTGTTTGTATGTTTGTAGTTGACATACTTAAAAGCGGAGCTCCGCCCTAAAGTGGAACTTCCGCTCATCGGAAACCCTCCCCCCCTCCGGTGTCACAATTGACACCTTTCAGGGGGGAGGGGGGTGCAGATACCTGTCTAAGACAGGTATTTTCACCCACTTCTGGGAGTCCTCTCTGCGGGAAATCTGCGGGAAGCACATCACTTCCCGCAGAATACCCGTAGTGTTCTGGGAGACACTCGGCTCCCAGAACACAGGAGGACCAGTCAGAGCGGCGCGGCGCGACTCGCGCATGCGCCGTAGGGAACCAGGCAGTAAAGCCGCAAGGCTTCACTTCTTGGTTCCCTCACCGAGGATGGCGGTGGGGGCAGCAGAGTGACGAGCGATTTCTCGTCCTCTGCTGCGGACGTCGCTGGACTCCAGGACAGGTAAGTGTCCTAATATTAAAAGTCAGCAGCTGCAGTATTTTTTCGGCGGAGCTCCGCTTTAAGCGTTTTTTTTTTTTTTTTTTTATCAGCCGGCCAGTTAAAACTGAAAAAACTGAGCCAAATGCCCCAACCAAACCCCCCCCCCCCCTGTTGCCAGAATACACTGATCAGAGCTGCAGTCTACTAGCCTTCATTCGCTTATCGAGTGGAGATTTTCCAATAAGCCCGATCATCAAAAGTCAATCAATAGGTTGACCTCTCATAAAAGGGAAATGCAATATATGGATTGAAAATTGTCTAGTTCCTGCTGAACTGTCAATTTCAAACCATGTATGGCCATCTTTACTAGTAATAGAGCTTAAAGTATCTTGACCCAAAAACCCAAATGTAATATTGCTGCTTAAAGCAGCTTTCTTTCCCCTGTTTTTGCCTGGTGATCTGGCCAGTAACACACCTCCTGTATTAGAATGCCCCCATTCTGAATGAAGAAGCAACAGAGACCCCTATGGACAGCAGCATTGTAAATCTGGGGGGGCTTAAATCACACCGCACACTCCCTTTGGAAACTCACTAGAAACGGATCACATGATGCTTCTGTACAATGCAATCCGATGTGAGCAAACATGCACACATACACAGCAGCTATGCCAGCCCCTCATCTCTGATGCCCATTCACAAAAAACGTTGTAATTTGTTCACATAATAAAAAGGCTTCTGTGAATGGGCAGAAGGAGGTGAGAGGCAGGCATAGCAGTTACAGAGACTCTCCTCTTGAAGGAATTAAGACCACAGTGAGCAGCATCAGGGCTCCGGAAGTTATCTTTCTGGAGCACAATAACCCTGAAAGATGTGAATAATAGAGATAAGTCTACAATGCAGCAGGCACCTTGTTAGACTTACCTCATAGTATGCTTGCATATTTTACAAAGTAGCTAAATTTCTGGAATTCAGCTTTAATATTGGCACCCGCTTCAGATAGCAACTGCAGTGTACTTTTAACACGCATGGAATGCGGGTATCCTGCACCACGTTCTGATGTGAACTGGCTTACTGTGTCCACTACTGAAGTCATCGTAGCTCCTACACAAGGCAAGTCTGCCTTATAAAATGTTGATGACTGCATGAAAGAACTAGGTTTATAAGCATGTGTGCACAGGTACCCATAATTTGGAAACTCTATAGGCTATAGGTTATTTTTACATAAAGAATGTTATACTAAATAAAAACTGACAGGAGGGTCACTTTGGACACAGGGTGAGCCAGGAAAGCATGGACATTAAGAATATGGCTTGGATTGCTTGAAATTGAAATAGTAATATTAGTCCACAATATTGTTTTATTCTGAACTTAACAGGTTAATTGAGAGATACTGAGGTGTTCAGCCTCAATCACCTGTTTGCCTAGTGTAATGCTAATGAATTCAAGCTTCTAGAACACCTGTTCATTGTTTGTGGTGATGTGGATTGGGGAAATTAAGTCTGTCCTTGTGTGTATTGTAAAGTACCAGGCAGTCTGGTGAATATAAAGGTCATGCATAGTTATTTAAACATAAAGGGGATTAGAACCTGTTGTCTCCTAGCAGACGTCAAAATAATGTGTATTGGCTCTTGTTATGTTGTGGGTGGAGCTGGACCATTGTTCATTTTAGGTTAATGCAGTATTGGATGGGTATAAAAGTTACAATGTTTTTCTCAAAGTCATTCAATCCTAGGACGATACAGAGTGTGTCTCGTTCTTCCAGAAGGATTAATTCCTATGGGAAGGGGTCGTCTGACTGTGGAGGATCGACAGTGAATTTGTGTCCAGGAGAGGGAAGAGATCTAAACGGCGTTACCCCCTTTCGTATTTGGGGTGCCGTTACAAAAACAAAGGGGTTATGTGGCCATTTCATTTTGTACCCAGTGCTTCACTTTCCTTGAAAGACATCCATTAGTTGGAGACAATTAGATCAAAAAGAAAATACAAAAACCCCTTTGGAAATTACAGTCACCTTGCACGCGGTCTTCCGGCACTGGGCAAGAGTTTTTAGTAAAACCATCTGTTACCCACAAAGCTCTGAAAACAGACTCCACATGGGCACTGCCATCTGTTTTGAAGGCAGCAACGGGTTACAACTATAAGCACAATGTAATCTGTTTGGAGAGAGGACAGATTGATGTACTTCAGAGGAAGGCCCAAAGTTCAGCTCATCAGCTGATTGCACACAGTTCTGCAGATTAGAAATTATTTCTGAACAACCCAGTATACCCTATTCATATTACAACGCTCCGCTTTCCAGGGGAATTAAATCACCTGAGCGTTCATATGAAGTATGATCACACAGAAAACACTTTGTAGTATTGTTTATACATTTCTTCCCATTATGCAAATGATCAGAGAACATTTTTTTATTTGAATCTATTAGCAACACCCATCTTAATCCCTTTAATTATCATCTTTGGGAATTGTAGAAACTGGGTTGGAACTAATGCAATAAAAGCTTCCGTAGCAACTATGGCACCCAGAGGCAACATAGCCCTGGGTAGAGATTTCTTCATTCATCACACATTTGTATGTACAAACACCTCTATGGACTCTGAAAGCATAGGCAGGCAGCCCCTGTGGTGTTGCATGCTTTAATGATGCTGCTTGCTGTTTATTCATGCCTGAAGCTCACACAGACTCCATGTGTTTTAAAGATACTGTGACAAACTGCAAAGGGGGATGCAGGATGCGGTCATGAACTGGGTATATCCTGCACCCAGACTGTGGCATTGGCACACATGAAAGTATCTGGAGGGAGAAAGATGGATAGACAGGCAGGAAGTTCAGTTTGTTTAGGACTCTGGCCAGTCTGGAGAGTGGATGAGCTTCCCTTGCCATCATCACTCCACTTTGTGTATGGTACGTAGCTGCAGGGCCGCTGATAAGGGGGTAGCACCTACCCTCCTGTACAGGGCCTGGGTCCCATAATTTCAACCGGGGGGCCAAGAGTAGGAGTGGGTGCAGCTACTGGAACCTTTCCCCCTTTTGCCCTCCCTGTGTTTACAATGCTTCAGTTTGTGAATGAACAAGTAGCCTTTGTACAGAGCACTTCCTGTTAATTCACTCTGCAGCTGAGGTTGCAGAGAAACAATTGAGGAATATGTGCCTTCAATTTTTCTTTGTCTCAAAAGTGAGAGTTTGGGTATCTGTTTAGACCCCGGATATTTCATCAAGCCCCACAGGGCTCTTCAGAAAAAAAACAAAAAAAAAACTAAGGGCTCATTCTCACAGGTATTCTGGTTGCAGGAATGAGTGGTTTGTCCATGCAGCTAAAGCTGTCTAGTAGGTTTGGTTCACTGTTCCTGTCAGCTAGGCTGTATGGGGCCTAATGAGATCTAATGGCAGCTCTGGCTAGCTGAGAGCCCAAGGTGCCTGAATAAAGGTGGGGCATTGTATTGGGGGAAATCACCCTTTCATTTTTGTAATGTAGGCTTTTATTTTATTTTGTGAAACTTTCAAAGAATTTATGGTCTTGACGGTGTGCAGGACTGATATGCAAATATCCTTGCCTTGTACCCTTGCCAACTGATACGCATACACTTGTATATATTTGCTGTCCCCTCAAAATAACTCAACACACAGCAATTATTGTCTAAACCGCTGGCAACAAAAGTGAGTACAAGTGAAAGGTCCAAAATTGGGCCCAAAGTGTTAATATTCTGTGTGGCCACCATTATTTACCAGCACTGCCTTAACCCTCTTGAGCATGGAGTTCACAGGTTGCCCCCGGAGTCCTCTTCCACTCCTCCATGACGACATCACGGAGCTGGTGGATGTTAGAGACCTTGCGCTCCTCCACCTTCCGTTTTAAGTTGCCCCACAGGTCTGGAGACATGCTTGGCCAGTCTATCACCTTCACCCTCGGCTTCTTTAGCAAGGTAGTGGTCGTTTTGGAGGTGTGTTTGGGGTCGTTACGTTGGAATACTGCCCTGTGGCCCAGTCTCCGAAGGGAGGGGGATCATGCTCTGCTTCAGTATGTCACAGTACATGTTGGCATTCATGGTTCCCTCAATGAACTGTAGTTCCCCAGTGTCGGCAGCACTCATGCAGCCCCAGACCATGACACTCCCACCACCATGCTTGACTGTAGGCAAGACACACTTGTCTTTGTACTCCTCACCTGGTTGCCGCCACACACGCTTGACACCATCTGAACCAAAATAAGTTTATCTTGGTCTCATCAGACCACAGGACATGGTCCCAGTAATCCATGTCCTTAGTCTGCTTGTCTGCTGAAGATGTGTACAATACTACTATATACACAACATATAAAGTTGACCAATCTTTCTGCCTTACATGATTAAAACAGAAATGTAAAATTATGCTTTAAAAGTGAACGGTTTACAAAAAAACCTGGATAGACTTGTGAAGGAATTGTGTTTATCACAAACATAATTCCCACATCAAGTCTTGTTTCCTTAATCCTTCTGTCCTGGACTTCTGCCTGCAATACATTTCTCTAATGAATTCACTCCTTGTTGTTGGCGGTAAACCACATCACCGACTGTATGTTCTGCTTTTAAAATAAATAAAAGACCAAACAACAAAAATGTAAGTTTACAGCCTTCTTGGTACAAAGCATCCCTTTTCCCTTGATGATGTACAGTCACGACAGCATACTTATAAATATAATTTCAGCAAACTACCGCCAAGATTGCTCAGGTGATCCGAGCGCAAGTGGAAGCGGGTAACTGTCAAAACTAGGTACTCCCTGAGAAAAAAAAAAAATCAAATATATTAACCACTTAAGCCCCGGATCATTTTGTAGCTAAAGGACCAGAGCTGTTTTCAGAATTTTGCACTGCGCTGCTTTAACTGTAAATTGTGCAGACATGCAATGTTGTACCGAAACAAAATTTGCGTCCTTTTCTTCCCACAAATAGAGCTTTCTTTTAATGGTATTTGATTGCCTCTGCGATTTTTATTTTTTGCGATATAAATGGAAAAATACCGAATTTTTTTTTAAAAAATTATATTTTCTACTTTTTGTTATAAGAAAAATCGAATAAACTCAATTTTAGTCATACATTTAGGCCAAAATGTATTCAGCCACATGTCTTTAGTAAAAAAAATGTCAATAAGCGTATATTTATTGGTTTGCGCAAAAGTTATAACGTCTACAAACTAGGGTACATTTTGTGGAATTTACACAGCTTTTAATTTATGACTGCCGATCTCATTTCTTGAGGTGCTAAAATGGCAGGGCAGTACAAAACCCCCCCAAATGACCCCATTTTTTTTGTCTCAAGTGATTGAATAATGACTAAAAACAAAAAAAAAGTTCTCACTAAACGATATATTGCTGACACATGCCATGGTTATATGTGGAATTGCACCCCAAAATACATTTTGCTGCTTCTCCTGAGTACGGGGATACCACATGTGTGGGACTTTTTGGGCGCCTAGCCGCGTACGGGCCCCCGGAAACCAAGCACCGCCTTCAGGATTTCTAAGGGCGCAAATTTTTGATTTCACTCCTCACTACCTATCACAGTTTCGGAGGCCATAAAATGCCAAAATAGCACAAAACCCCCCCAAATGACCCCATTTTGGAAAGTAGACACCCCAAGCTATTTGCTGAGAGGCATGGTGAGTATTTTACAGCTCTCATTTGTTTTTGAAAATGAAGAAAAAAATTTTTTTTTTTTTTTCAATTTTCAAAACTTTGTGACAAAAAGCGAGATCTGCAAAATACTCACCATACCTCTCAGCAAATAGCTTGGGGTGTCTACTTTCCAAAATGGGGTCATTTGGGGGGGGTTTGTGCCATCTGGGCATTCCATGGCCTTCGAAACTGTGATAGGCAGTGAGAAGTGAAATCAAAAATGTACACCCTTGGAAAGCCTGAAGGCGGTGCTTGGTTTTGGGGTCCCGTACGTGGCTAGGCTCCCAAAAAGTCTCATACATGTGGTATCCCTGTACTCAGGAGAAGCAACGGAATGTATTTTGGGGTGTAATTCCACATATGCCCCATGACATGTTTGAGCAATATATTATTTAGTGACAACTTTGTGCAAAAAAAAATTAAATAAATAAATAAATTGTCTTTTTTCCGCAACTTGTGTCAACATATAAAATATTCCATGGACTCGACATGCCTCTCAGTATATAGCTTGGGGTGTCTACTTTCCAAAATGGGGTCATTTGGGGGGTTTTTGAACTGTTCTGGCATTTTATACACAACATTAGGAAGCTTACATCCACTCTTCTAACCACTTGAAGACAAAGCCCTTTTTGACACTTTTTGTTTACATGAAAACATATTTTTTTTTTGCAAGAAAATTATGTTGAACCCCCAAACATTATATATATTTTTAAAGCAAAGGCCCTACAGCTTAAAATGGTGGGTGTTGCATTTTTTTTTTTTACACAGTATTTGCGCAGCGATTTTTCAAACGCATTTTTTGGGGAAAAAAATACACCTTTTTTTATTTTAATGCACTAAAACACACTATATTGCCCAAATGTTTGATGAAATAAAAAAGATGATCTTAGGCCGAGTACATAGATACCAAACACGACAAGCTTTAAAATTTCGCACAAACGCGCATTGGCGACAAACTACATACATTTTTAAAAGCCTTTACAGGTTACCACGTTAAATTTACAGAGGAGGTCTACTGCTAAAATTACTGCCCTCGATCTGACCTTCGCGGTGATACCTCACATGCATGGTGCAATTGCTGTTTACATATGACGCCAGACCGACGCTTGCATTCGCCATTGGGCAAGAGCAGGGCAGGGGTGCTTTTTCTTTTTTTCTTTTTTTTTATTATTAATTTTGCTTTTTTATTTTATTTTTAAACTGTTGCTTCCATATTTTTTTTTTTTTATCATTTTTATTGTTATCTCAGGGAACGTAAATATCCCCTATGGTAGCAATAGGTAGTGACAGGTACTCTTTTTTTGAAAAAACTGGGGTCTATTGAACCCTAGATCTTTCCTCTGCCCTCAAAGCATCTGACCACACCAAGATCGGTGTGATAAAATGCTTTCCCAATGGCGCTTTTTATATCCGGGGGGGGGGGGGGGGACATTCCCTCCCACTGCTTGTAAAAGCAGTCCAGAGGCTAATTAGCCACTAGGATTGCTTTTACACGAAAGCCGGCCGCTGGCTGAAAAGAATGATATCAAGATGATACCTAAACCCGCAGGCATCATTCTGGTATAAACATTCAAAGTCCAGCAACATACCAGTACGTTGCTGGTCCTTGTTGGACATGTATTGTAATCTTTTTTTTTCATGCAGCCTGTTGGCTGAACGAAAAAAAAGAGATTGATCGGTGGGTATGCCCACCATTAGAATACCGCCCTTCATCCACCCACTTCTAATGATGGGCATACATGCACCATTTATATATGCCGAAGCATGGTGGCATCTTCCCGCAAAAGTTATGCCGCACACACATGGTCAGACTTTTCCACGGGCAAGCCTCCGTCGGAATTTTGACCGTATGTACGCGGCATTAGGAGCAAAAAATTGCTCCTCCGCCCCTGCTGCCCCAATGCTTCGGCATATATGCTTTTTTTTTTTTTTTTAACTGTGGTGGTGAAATCACCTCCTACAGCACTGGAGTCGCAGGGATCAGGCCTGTCTCTGCGAACGCTGCAGTTATGTGTGTTGTGTTTTGCAAGTGACAGTGATCGATCAATACTGCACTTGGGTGGCCTGGGCTGGACGGAGGGGCAAAACGCAGGTGCTAGCAGGTATCTGGGCTGATCCCGCTAACACTGCGTTTTTGGGAACCCTAAACTGCTGGGGACGCTAGTATAGATCTTATCAGATATTGATCTGTTCAGATACTATACCTCTAAGGGAGGTGTATGCTTCACGCATGGATGTTAGCGTTACTGGCACTAACCTGACGCTGCCTGGGGTGTGACGCAGACCCTCTCTGATGCTAAAACCTAATTGATATCACCCGCCGGGCGATCAGGGGGTTAAACCTTTATTGGGTTATATACGGCGGGTGCCCTGACACTATAAAAAGCAAACTAACTAACCAGCGTCACCCATAACACTTATATGGTGATCACTGGTGAAAGGGTTAACTAGGGGCAATTAGGGGGTTAAAACCTTTATTAGGTAATATATGGGGGTACCTGACGCTATATAAAAACCTGACGGCGAACCTAAAAAAAAATTACTGGCTACCTATCGGCATCACCGACACTAAGACAGCGATCAGAAAAACGATCGCTTAGCGACAGTGGTGATAGGGGGTGAAAGGGTTACCTGGGGGGTGATCAAGGGGGTTAAACCTTTATTAGATAATATATGAGGGTACCTGACGCTATAAAAACCTGCGGCGAACCTAAAAAAAATTACTGGCTACCGATCGGCATCACCGACGCTAAGACAGCGATCAGAAAAACTATCGCTTAGCGACAGTGGTGATAGGGGGTGAAAGGGTTACCTGGGGGGCGATCAAGGGGGTTAAACCTTTATTAGGTAATATATGGGGGTACCCGACTCTATAAAAACCTGCGGCGAACCTAAAAAAAATAACTGGCTACCGATCGGCATCACCGACGCTAAGACATCGATCAGAAAAATGATCGCTTAGCGACGGCGGTGCTAGGGGGTGAAAGGGTTATCTGGGGGGCGATCAGGGGGTTAAACCTTTATTAGGGGGGGGGGGTTAGGGGGCTACACTGGACCTAAAACTAACTTTAGTGACACTTTTACAGTCACGAATGTCACTGATTGCAGTGATCAGTAAATAAATGGTCACTGCAATCAGTGACACTGTGACTGGGGGCTGGGGATTGATCTCGGGTGCCATGGGGGGGCGATTTATGTGCCTATGTGTCCTGGTGTCAGTGTAGTGTTTTGTGCACTAACCTGCATCTTCTCCTGTACGGCGCTCGGTATATGTGAGCGCCGCAGGAGAGATGACATCACTTCCTCTGCGTGTGTTTACATTACACAGGCAGGGGAATGATTCGATTCGCTGGGAGCGATCGAGAGGGGGTGGCCGGAATCGAACGGCTGTCCCCTCATCCCTGATCGCTCCCAAAGTAATAACGGCCGCTCATTGTAAAGAAGGGGGGTCCGATCGGACCCCCCAACTATACAAAGGCAGTCACGTAGATATACGTGATTCTGCCTGTCGGTGCCATTCTGCCGACGTATATTTACAGTGGGCGGTCATTAAGTGGTTAAAGGAGTTGGGAATAGGAGAAGGAAAAACAGAGCTTCCATTTTTAGGTAAAGTTTCATTCTTTAAAGAGTAACTCCACTTTTGGCGAGGAAAAATCAAACTCCTCTGGGTGATCAATGTACACGGCAAGGATTTTAACAAACTTTGTTGCAGATTCCTACCTGCTCTAAAGAAAAAGCAGTTTGCTCTATTATGTCCTTTGGATACTGATTCTGAATGGGAGTGACTTTTAAATTAATCAGCTGGTGCACTTTTTGTGTTCTGATGATAAAAGTTAGTCTCTGAATCCCTTTAGAAATTATGAATACTCAGGCGGCATCTCACCAAAAATGACATTTTTGTTGCACAGGATGCCTAAAACCTGACTTATATCACAGTGCAGATTTGTTCACCCAAGCACGAAAATTACATTTTTGGGAGCGTTCTGTACACACCTCCATGTTGCCATATTGCACTGAATCTTAAAGAAAATTAGAGTTACGCTTACCGGTAACGTCTTTTCCAGTAGTCTTTCAGGACAGCCACAAGAGACCTAGGCTCCTCCCTTTCCACAGGAAACACTGTGCCAGCATACATAAATTCTTACTTCCCCTGCCGGCCTTCAGTTTTTATGAGATCACCTCCGGACAGCTGGGGAGACACAAGAACACATTAATAGCATACTATTATTATCATCTCTATCATGCTGCGTTCCGGTCTTTAGTAAGACCCCCCAATTTTAGGGTGGGTACTAGGGCTGTCCTGAAAGACTACTGGAAAAGACGTTACCGGTAAGCGTAACTCTAATTTTCCCTATTCGTCTTTCAGGACAGCCACAATAAGAGGATAGACGAGCACTTACCAACTAGGGTGGGACTACGGCTTGCAAAACCTTTCGCCCAAAGGCTTGCTCACCTGCCGACACCAGGTCCACTCTGTAATGCCTAACAAAGGTAGCGTAGCTGGACCAAGTTGCTGCCTTGCATATTTGTTCTGGCGTTGCTCCAGCCTTTTCTGCCTGAGAGGCTGCCAGAGCTCTGGTGTTGTGTGCCTTTATTCCTGTAGGGACCTCTTTACCCGCTAAGGAATATGCCTGTCCTATGGCTGTTCTGAGCCATCTGGCAATAGTGCGTGGAGATGCCTTTTAGCCCTTTCTGACCCCAGAAAATAAAATAGAGAGTCTGACTTCCTAAAGACTCTTGTCTGTTCCAGATAGTGCAGGATGCATCTCCTGACATCCAAGGTGTGAAATTTCCACTCCCCTTCACCTGAGGGGTTTGGACAAAAAGAAGGCAAGATTACTTCCTGATTCCTGTGGAATTTTGAAGTAACCTTGGGCAAAAATGCCGGATCGGTCTTTAAAACGACCTGATCCGGAAAAATAATACAAAAAGGGGGTCTAATGGATAGAGCTTCTAACTCACTGACCCTCCTAGCAGTGGTCACTGCAATCAAAAAAACTGTCTTTAAAGTTAGATCCCTTAGTAGACACTCCAAGGGTTCGAAGGGAGCGCCCGTAAGGGTCTGCAAGACCAAAGACAGGTCCCAACTGGGAAATGGTGGATTCTGAGTTGGTCTAAGTCTTGATAGGGCTCTGAAAATCCTGATAACCCAGGGATCGGAGGCCAGAGGTTTCTCTAAGTAAGCACTGAGTTCTGAGATCTGACTTTTAAGGGTAGCTATGGAAAGTCCCTTATCTGCCCCACATTGAAGGAATTCCAGGATGGACGTGGAATTATGGACCGAACAGGAACAGTCCGCACACCACTTGTTAAAGCGGAGCCAGACTCTTCTATAGATCTGGCGAGTCTCCTTTTTCCTACTATTAAGGAGGGTGGTAACTAGCTTTTCTGAAAAGCCCTTGGCTTTTAACATGCCCTCCTCAGTAGCCAAGCCGCTAGCCTCCATCTGTGTACCTGGGGGCAAAGGACTGGACCCTGTGAGAGGAGATCCTCTCGAGGTGGGAGGAAGAAGGGGGGTTCTACAGCCAACTGTTTGAGAACTGAGAACCATGCTCTCTTGGGCCAATGTGGTGCCACTAGAATCAGGGAAGTGTTTTCTACCTGAAACTTCCTTAGAACAGCGGGCAACAGAACCGGTGGTGGGAATGCATAACACATTCTGAATTCCCAACTTTGGGTTAGTGCGTCCACTCCCAACTCTCCCTCTCCCCTGTTTAGAGAGAAGAAACTGGATTTTCGTGTTTCTTCTTGACGCGAAGAGGTCCACCTCTGGTGGGCCCCACCTCCTGGTTAAGAGCAGGAAAACCTCCTGATTGAGGACCCATTCGCTCTCTCTCAGTTGTGTCCGACTGAGGAAGTCTGCTATGACGTTCCTCTCGCCTCTCAGGAAGATTGCTGAGAGTGAGAGTGTGTTGATTTCGGCCCAGCCCAGAATGTCTGCTGCTAGGGCCGACAAGACTCCGCTCTTTGTGCCGCCCTGCTTGTTCAAATAGGCTACGGCCGAAGAGTTGTCTGACCTCACCTGAGTGTGGTGACCCCGGAGTTGTTCCTGGAAAAACTTGAGAGCTAGACCCACTGCTCTCAGCTCCTTCCAGTTGGACGACCTGTTTAGTTCCTGTAACTCCCAGGTGCCTTGTGCTGGAAGGGATCCCAGGTGTGCCCCCCAGCCTCTGCCACTTGCGTCCGTGGTTACCACCCGAGATACCGGGATAAACCACAGACGCCCCTGCGACAGGTTTGAAACCCTCCTCCACCACCAGAGGGATCTCTTTACCTGAGCAGGTACCTGAACCAGGTTGTCTAGAGCTTCTAGACTGTGGTCCCAGATCTTCAAAACAAAGGCCTGTAGTGGGCGAAAGTACAGTCCTGCCCATTGGACTGCTGGGAGGGTAGATGTCAACAGACCCAATGTCGACATCAGATATCTTATTGTCACTTGGAGGTTGCTCTGAAGGGACGTCACTGCCCTGTCTAACTTTAGGATCTTCTCCATCGGGAGGAATACTCTCAAAAGAGTTGAATCCAAAGTGTACCCTAGGTATGTTATCCTCTGTGATGGGACTAGGCTGGACTTCTCTAAATTTAGAAGCCACCCTAGGTCCGTAAGAACATTCTTTGTCCTTTCCAGATCTCTGGATAGCTGTTCTGGGGATGCTGCGAATAGAAGCAGATCGTCCAGGTAGGCTATGATGGATACTCCCTGAAGTCGCAGAAACGCCAACGGTTCCGCCAGAACCTTGGTGAAAATGCGGGGCGATGAGGATAGCCCGAATGGCAGAGCTTGGAACTGTAGGTGCACTACTGTTCTGTCTAGGTTGACTGCTAGACGTAGAAAACTTTGAGAGTTTTCTGCGATTGGGATGTGCAGGTATGCGTCCCTGAGGTCCAGGGACACCATGAAGCAATCGGGGGGGAGGAGGGCCCTGACAGAAAAAATTGACTCCATCCGGAACCGTCTGTATACAATCGATCTGTTCAGGGGCTTTAGATTCAGAATTAGTCTGAATCCTCCGGAAGCTTTCTTTACCACAAAAATGTGAGAATAGAATCCCCTTCCCCCCTCTGCTTCTGGAACTCTGCGTATTACGTTCTGACTTTCCAGATCTTCCAGAGCTCCCAAGAAGGCTTGGGACTTCTCCCTGCACTTGGGAAGAGATGTGACAAGATATCTCTGGGGGGGGGGGTCTTGCAAACTCTAAATGGTACCCCCTTATGATCCCCAGAATAAATTGGTTGGGGGAAATTGTCTCCCATAGTGGGAGGAAGATCCCCAGTCTTCCTCCTACCCTGACTAGAGAGTCGGGGGTTTTTCCCGGGCTGTTGAGGAGGGCGAAAAATTGCTCCACCTCTGCCTCTGCCTTTAGAGGTCCAAGTCTTTTTCTGTCTTTCAGACCTGGGAGCCCCCTTCTAACCCTGCGGACGAAACCCCTTTTTTGATAATACTGGGGTCTTCCGCTTAGGGGGAAAGGACTTATTTTTATCTGCCGTCCGGTCCAGAACAGAATCGAGACCGGGGCCGAAAAGTAGGTCTCCTGTTAGGGGTATCCCACACAGCTTAGCCTTGGAGGCACTGTCACCTGGCCAAGTCTTCAGCCAGAGGGCTCTTCTGGCAGAATTGGCCAGGGCTGCCGACCTGGCTGACATGCGGACTGATTCCGCAGAGGCGTCCGCTATATAAGCAATTCCTTGCAGGATAGTCGGAAAGGAGGCTAGAATTGTTTCTTTAGCCGTCCCAGCCTCAATGTGCTCCTGTATTTTAAGGAGCCAATGTTCCAAGTTGCGGGCCACAACTGTCACGGCCATCTCAGGCTTTAGATTTCCCATAGTAGAGTCCCATGTTTTCTTTAGTAGGGAGTCTATCCTTTTGTCCACGACGTCCGCCAAGGCTCCCATGTCCTCGAATGCTAGGTCCGTGTTCCTAGAGACCTGGGAGAAGGCGGCGTCTAATTTGGGGTTCTTATTCCAAATGGACGTTGGGTCATCCGAGAAAGGAAACCTTTTTAGAGATGTAGAAAAGAAGGGCTTCCTCTCGGGGTCCTGCCATTCCCTTTTGACAGTGTCAATCAGTACATCATGTACAGGGAAGATATTTTTCTTCTGTTCACCCAGACCCTTATACATTTTATCATGAAGGGTCAAGGGCTTTTTATCGGTCTGTATACCGAGGGTGGTATAAATTTCCCCCAAGAGGTCCTCTACCTCATCCAGGGACAAATTATACCTGGAGATTTTCCTGGACTCCCCGTCCTGGGCTTCTCCGTCTGAGTCCTCTTGAGACTCAGAGGTGACAATATCTGGATGTGCCTGTCGTACACCGGAAGGGCCTGAAACCTCCTCTGCCCTTGAAGTAGTGGCAGGATTAGCCGGTACAGAGCCCTGAACCGGTGGGGGGGGGGGGGGGTTGTATCCTGGGAAGTGGGAACAGAGGGGAGTTGAAATCTTTCAAATAGACTTTTGAAAGACGAAAAGGTGGACGAGAGCTCCTTTACGGAAGCTGCCAGTCCAGACTCCTGCTCTGAATCCCTCTCTTTCACCAGGGTGTCAATACAACTTTTACAAAGGACCTTCCCCCATGCCTCCCCTAGTGTGTCCCTACAGGAGGCACACTTATTTTTAGAGGTATGGGTAGATCTTGATTTCTCTGTAGCCTTCTAAAATACAGGAAGACAATAAAACCATACAAAATTTTTTTTGTAAAAAATGTTGACAACAGGTACAACCCCCGGAGTGCGCTGAACCTTCTAACATGTAAGGAACCAGTGCCTCCCCCCCCTGACCACCCAGGGGGATTACCCCCCCCATGGACAGGAACCATGCATGGAGGGGTATTCCTAGGTAGAGAGGAACCCACCCCAGGGTACTCTTACCTTAGGAAGGCTGGAGGTGGTGTCAGTGTGTGCCGCTTGAGCCTCTGCTTCCGACATGCTGACTGCAGGTGGCTGCCTTCCCTGAGTCCCACGCTGCCTGTGCGCGATATGGACTCTCTCCAGCTTCTGCCTGGGCCCCTATCAGCGCCGCGACCCGGAACCGGAAGTCACGGGTTAAAGGGAAAGCATCCACCCTCCGCCGGAAAGGACGTCGCCACGTCGTCCGGCCCGTGGGTTTCAAAAATGCGGCATGTATCCATATACACGGAGGGCGGATTGCCTCCTTGCTGCGGCCCTGTGGACACGATAGGGGTCCCCCTCAGCCTTCAGCCGCACTCGACCAGGCTGGGGTGGCTCACGGAAGGTGGGTGACCAACCCACAACAATACCCTGGAAGCCCCTGCTTCCTTTCAGGTAAGAAAATGCCTCAGTCCCCTGACTGATCTAGTCTGGCTCCTGCACAGTGTCTCCCCTCCGGAGGAAACACTAACAACTGAAGGCCGGCAGGGGAAGTAAGAATTTATGTATGCTGGCGCAGTGTTTCCTGTGGAAAGGGAGGAGCCTAGGTCTCTCATTGTGGCTGTCCTGAAAAACGAATAGGGAAGATTACAGTGGTGCAGCATTAAAAAAAAGGAAAGGTAATTTTAATATCATTAAAATACAATATGGCTTGTGTAGCAATTGTGTATGCTATATATTTTTTTTTATAGTATACGAGATAGATAGATAGACAGACCGATAGCTAGAGACAGAGATAGATAAGATAGATACATTTGTTTTTTGTGCAAAACTGGGGTTTTCCTTTAAGTGGTTCTTCAATCACCTGCACACTACTCCTAGCAAACCTCCATGCTGTACAATACCCAGAACGGCAAAACTTCATAAACAAATCACAAATGTTCCCCTACCTCTTGCTAACAGGCTAATAAAATATCAACGTTTAGCCAGGGGAGCGGGGGCACCACAGAGGAGTTATATATAGCACACACAGAGGGATTCTTAATTCTCCAGTGCCTTAATTATTCAGGCATGGCCTTCTGGTTCTGTCAGGCAAAGAGCAGAATAAATGTGGGGAAGGCAGGAAACAACCAATTAATTTATATAATTTTGCATCACATTAATGGGGGCGTGAAGATGACCTAAATGCCATCTAAATATTCTATACACAAATACAGATCCTGTATATATCAAATTATAAAAAGTCACTGCCAACTAAAAAACACACACCAATTTTTTTTTTATATAATCCGCATATAAATTAAAGATAATGTCTCAAAGTAAAACTAGGTAACTCAAACTGAGCAAAAATGATGAAAAAAAAATAATATATAAGCACAGATTAACTGATTAACTTTAGTAAACCCACATAACTAAAAAAGCCCATAACTGAGATACAATGACATTATATAGAAATTGGAGGTGCACAGAATGGAAATTTTGCTGCAGAAATGCAGGATGCAATTGGCCGAAAATGACAGTTTTTAAAAAATATTTATATTTTTATATATAAAACTGTATTTTATTCAACTTTTTAAATAATATCATGAATTTAAATGAACATGAATTGGTCGGCCATTATTGGCACCTTTAGCGCAAGAAAAGCTCAAGTAAAACATATCCCTTAAATTCTATGCATGTCTTCACACTGGTTCGTTTGCCGGCAATGGCATTGTTCGCCACACCGATTTGCAAAACCAGTTCCTGCACTACTTTTGCTAATTATGGGTGCGACTTCAATAGATATCTGTGCATGAAGATGCACAGATGTCTTTCAAGTAGCACCTGAAATCGTGCAGATCTGCGACTTTAGCACGATTTCAAAGTAGCATCAATGTGAAACAGGGCTAAAAAAATAAAAATAAAAGGAATTATGACAAAACTTCCCTGTTGAAATGCACTGAAAATGCAGCAAGAACGCATCAATAATGCACCCGTTACATTTCTAATGCGTTTGAGTCATGTGACCTATGAAAAACAAGCCATAAGCACAGTAAAATCATGGTAAAAATCGCTGCAAATTTGCGGCAAAACTGCCATGAATTTGCTGCAAAAATCACATTTTCGCCACCTTTTTCTCTTATCGGCAAAATGGCGATAACACCATTTTCGCCCGATATGTGTCAGTGGCCGATGTCTTTGTTTAACAACATCTGCCTTCATTGTGTGTGGGTAACAGGTATTTATAAACCATGCACATTTCTAATACTCAAGAGAAAAAAAAATTAATAATGATCTCACCTTCCACGTCCTGACCAATGGAGAGCCCAGCCCATTTCCTCTGAAATAAATAAGGCAAAAATTATGTTTAAGTACTTAATCCAAATCTGTGAATACAATAATAAAATGTATCCTATTATATAAATTATTGTAGAAATATAAAGTTTAACCTACAGCTGGCATAGAATTCCATCCAAGGGAAAATCCATTGAAATAGCTCTCTATTAAAGTGGAATTAAAGTTCCACTGTAAGAAACAGAGCAGACAGACTTATTGCAGAAGAGACATGTTCTATCTCTTCTGTTCTCTGGTGCTGTAAACTAAACTGCGCATGTGCAGTTCAGCTTACAGTGCCGGGCTGGTCTCAGAGTGCCAAGCTGACCATCTTCTGCACATGCGCAGGAGTGACATCACCCCCCGCCAGCCAACGAAGAGGCCCGAAGACTGCTACCCAGAAAAAGATGCGGGTGCCGGTGAGGTCGTTGGATAGGGAAATATTCACTCTTTCATTCCGCTTTAAATAACAGTCATATACAGTATATCTACTGTGCTGTGTCCTCCCTTTACAACAGAACACACATAAAAGTTTTTAAACTATACAGAATAAAATGAAGAAACAAGGTTTACAAAGCATTTAGGGAAACCTGTGCCAAAGAAAATATGCACAGGCTGCCATCGCCAACTTTGGCTTCGGAAAATGCTAGCTGTCATTCAGATCCTCTGGCTTCAGTTCTTTGAATCATTAACATGAAACCAAAATCAAGAACACGGAGACATGACCTCAAACTAACTGGGATAGTTTGAAACTAATTTTATAAAGTATTTTATTGAAAAAGTAGTGGAATAAACTTCCAGTAGAGGTAGTGAGACAGTTAACAGTATATTTTCTTCAAACATGTTTGGGACAAACAGATCTATACTCAGACAAAAAAGTTAAAGAATAAAAAATTAAAATAAAAAAGGGCAGACTCGATTGACTACTCAAACTTTTTCTGCTGTCACTTTTCTAGGTTTCTATGTAACAAAGAACAAGTATCTAAAAAGAGGAATTCTGACTTTGCTTGCCGCATTTGCATTTCGAGTCAGTGACTTGAATTGGACTGGATCAACATGACAGCCAGGCAATAAGCAGAAAAATAAAGAGACTTTGGGGGAACCAGTAGCACAAAAATGAGGAAACCTACAAAAGCAAGGCAAGTAGAACACCCTATTATTCTTCACTTAGGCAAAACAAGTGGCAAACCCTTGCAGGGGGAATAGAGACCAAACCTCAAGAGTAATGCCTCGTACACACGACCGGTTTTCCAGTCAGGAAAACTGCCATGAGAGCTTTTGGCCGTGAATCCCGGCCGTGTGTATGCTCCATCACAGTTTTCCCCGATAGGAAAACTGCCGGGAATCCCGGCGGGGAAAAAGAGAGCTGTTTTTTTTTTCTCGTCGGGATTACCAGCGGGTTTTAACCCGGCAGTTTTCCTATGGGAAACACTGCGATGGAGCATACACATGACCGGGATTCCCGACCAAAGCTCTCATGGCAGTTTTCCTGTCGTTACCGTGCAGGTTCTCGGTTTTCCCAGCGGTCATTTTACCGCCGGGAAAACCGATCGTGTGTACTAGGCATCACAGTTTCTTCATCCCTGGCGTTCAGCTTTAAGCGGATTCTTAAGCCGGCCATAGACTCATTTAAAATTTGGCCAGTTCAGTAGGAACCGGACGAATTTCCATACATCTATAGGCTGGTTGTACTGAAGTCAATCAATCCATCGACATCAGTAAAACCAACCTGTGGGTTTTTTTTGTTCGATCACCACTGGAGGCTATAGCCCCCAGCAGCGATTTTTATATTCTTACAAATGGGAAACCTCATGCAGTCAGAATACAGTAGCGCAGGAGAGGGGGGAATTCCCCAGCAACACTGACTAAGTTAATGGGGGAATCAAGCAATTTTCTTTCCTTCAACCCAGTGTAAAAGGAAAGAAAATTGCAATATGTATGGCCGGACTTACATTGTACAGTATATGAATAAAATATTAGAGATTTCCTTCAATACACAAATGGCAAGTGAAGACCACTGCTTCTTTCTCCACTATCTGACATGGCACACTTCACGCTTACTTGCTTCTTTCCCAGTTATACCTGCCAAATTCCTCTAGACTATAACTGTACACAGGAAACATTAAAATGTCCACACCTTTTGTACCTGGATTTGCTCTCAATGTGTTACCTTTCAACTGGAATTCTATTACTTCCAGTGCCACAGGAAAATCGGTAGCAATAACAAATAATCACAAGACAGCAGAAACAAAACAGACACTTACTTGGGGGAGACTGAAAGCAATAGTCCCCGGCACTACTGTGTGGTGGGTCTTAACGGTGAAGATGTAGCGATGGTTTGGTGAAGTCCTCACGCTCACATGCCTGGTTAGAAGAATTAAAATTGTGTATATTAACACAGATTGAAACAGAATTTAAAGTGTTTGTTTCCACAGCATTTCATCTTCCTGATATGTGCCTGCTGTACCATGTACTTTTATGAGAAAGTATCCTGTTCTTTGAATTGCTTCCTTTGTGTGAAATGCCTGGTGTTCCTGCCAGTCCCTCTGCTTTTCTATTAAAAACCGACCACACTAAGCAGGGGAACACACAGTGGTCAGTTCCCTAGCTCTGCTGGGAACTCCTGTCCTCCAATGATCAGACTTGGCTTGACATGCCCCCGCTGCACAGCAATTCACTGGGAATCTCAGTGTACTGCCGCTTCTCCTCCTACCCCAGCTCGTATGCAGCTGAGAACAGAGAGAATGTGATGATCACTTATCAAAAAAAAAAAAAAAAACTACATTTATGTTTTTTTTTTAGATCTATACAAAGTTTTGTTTTTCATTTCAGTTTTAGGCCCCTTTCACATGGGGTGGATCCGCTTGACAGACTCCACAAGCTCCGGATGACAGTTATGTCTCCACTCACTGTGCAAGACAGAGCTGTTAGAGCCCCGCTGTTCTCTGTGGGGAAAATTGGATGAAAATGGACAGCCTGTCTGTTTTCATCCAATCCGATGGACGGAAGGCGAACGTATCGCCATCCGTCGGTTTTCAGCGGATCTTGTCGGATTGGATGGCAGGCGAGTGTCAGCGGACACATCTCCACTGACATCCGCCTGCCCATAGGAGTCAATGGATGGCCCGCTCAGATCCACCTGAAAAACGGACAGGCAGATCCGAGCGGGCCGAACGTGTGAAAGGGGCCTTAAACTGAATGTAAACAATTACCTTGTAAAACAACCCAATCACTTTAAATTTTTAGGACTTATTTTTGAGGAGTCTGAATGAACATCTTTTTCTTGCTGGTCATAACAACCAAACAGATCCTCTCCCATACTGCACTGGCAAAAACAAACATTTGATTGCCAATGATAAAAAAAAAATTCTTTCAATAACATAGCAGAACAGGAAAACTACAAATGCATTGTTTTTCCCCTTTTTCACACCGCTGACCTATGGGATGCTTCAGAAGAGTAGCTTTACACGCCTCTAATTTTATTATATTTTTTTTAGGTGAATCCTATAAAGGGTTTGCCACAAAAAAAAATGTTTTTCCTGAAACTGCAGTCAAGTCCCATGGCTAGATTACATGAGTATAGTACTTAGTGGAGCTGTGGTTTGAAGGTAAATCAAGCTTAAAAGTCAGAACCATCCCCACTCTGTACTCTTAGGGCTCTTTCACACGGGACGGATCAGTCATGATCCGCCCCGTGAAGCTCCGCTTGCTCAGCGGGGATCGCTCAGTTGATCCCCGCTGAGCCGGCGGATGGCTGGGCGGTCCCCGCACACTGTGCAGGGACTGCCCTGTCAGAGCGCCGCTCTCCCCTATGGGGGATCGGATGACGACGGACCATAGAGTCCGTTGTCATCCGATCCGCTGCGCCGACAGAAGGAAAAATAGGATTTTTTGTAGTCACCGTAAAATCCTTTTCTCTGACATCCATGGACTGACACGGTGTCACTTTACACGTGGGTTATGTCCCTGCTTGCAGGAGAAGACCTAGGCAGAATGTGAAATGTTATACATACATTCCAAAAGCCAGAGCTGAACAGCCCCACCCAGGGGGCGGTCCCTCCGTATATAACCCTCCCACTACAGTCAGCAGACTTCAGTTCGTAACAAAGCAGTACAAACTTAAAAGGAAGGGTGGGTGCCGTGTCAGTCCATGGATGTCAGAGAAAAGGATTTTACGGTGAGTACAAAAAAACCTATTTTCTCTTACCATCCATGGACTGACACAGTGTCTCTTTACACTTTACACGTGGGATGTCCCAAAGCAGTGTCAAGAGGGATGGGAGCAGTATTAATGGAAAAACCAAAACTTCACTCCAATAAGGCAGAGCTCCTCAACGGAGGAGTCGCAACTTTAAACAGCGGCCTGCAGCACCCTGCGGCCGAAGGAAGCATCCGAAGATGCAGCCACATTAACCTTATAAAACTTAAAAGGCATGAACAGACTACCAGGTCGCCGCCTTGCACACTTGTGCAACCGACGCTTGATGTCGGGAAACCCAGGAAGCACCAATTGTCCTGGTGGAATGCGCCGTAACCGGAAAGGGAGGCGCCCGCCCTTTGAGAGCATAGGCTTGAATGACGGTTTGTCTGATTCCCCTAAAAATGATGGCAGACGAAACCACTTGGCCCTGTTATGGACCAGAGACAGTCACAAATAGTGAGTCGGACTTCCGAATAGAAGCAGTAGCAGACAGGTTTACCCGTAAGGCTCGTACCACCTCCAATATGTGCAGCGCAAACTCTCTGGGATGCGATGGGTGAGGACACAAGGACAGGAGGGTAATGTCCTCATGTAGGTGAAAGGTCGACACCATCTTTGGCAAAAAAGGAAGGTCGCGGATGCAACACCGCCTTATCCTTATGGATGACTAAACATGGCGACTTGCAGGACAAAGCCGCCAACTCAGACACTCGTCAAACAGAAGTGATTGCCACTAAAAAGGCCACCTTCTGAGACAAGACAAGAAGGGAATATCCCGGATATTCCCAAAAGGAGGTTCCTGGAGGACCGAGAGCACCAAATTCAGATCCCACGGTGGGAGAGGAGGCTTGACAGAAGGGAGCACATGGCGAACCCAACACAAGGTGCTAACCAAGAAAATGACCCGCTAGAGGTCGCTGAAAGAAGACGGCCAAGGCCGAAATCTGATCCTTGATGGTACTCAAAGCAAGCTTTGGGTCACTCCACACTGCAGAGGACGCAGGATTCTGGGGACGGAATACGTCCGAGGACGCCAGTCCAGCGCTTCGCACATGGCGATATAAGCTTTCCAGGTACGGTGATAGAGCTGCCTGGAGGAAGACTTCCGTGTCCTTAACATGGTCAAAATGGCCGAGTCCGAGAGACCTTGGTCCCTCAACACCTGGCTTTTAACAGCCCTGCCGTTAAAGCCAGAGACTGTAAGCCGGATGAAGCATAGGACCTTGAGACTGAAGGTCCTCCCCCATCGGCAACCGCCAGGGAACGTCCGCGACGAGAGGTACCAGATCAGCGTACCAGTGATGCTGCGGCCAATCCGGAACAATTAGGATCGCCGTAGTTTATATCAGGCGATAAGGACCCTATGGGGCCACCAACGCATCCGAGGCATCGCCCAAGGATCCCTGGATCTGGCCACAACCTCGACCCTTGCGATTGAGTCGAGAGGCCATCAGGTCCACATCCAGCGTGCCCCACCGTCGGTAAAGGAGTTGAAATATGCAAGGACCACTCTTCTTGGTCCGGTGTCTGGCGATTGGCGACTCAGATAGTCCGCCTGCCCATTGTCTATGCCCAGAATGTAAAATGGCCTACAGAGCCGACACGTTTCTTCCGGCCCACTTCAGGATACGGACTACCTCGGAAGCCGCAGCTGAGCTCCGAGTTCCCCCTTGATGGTTTACATACGCCATCGCCGTGGCGGTGTCCGACTGGCTCCTGATGGAGCGACCCCATACTCTCTCTGACCTGAGGAGAGACACAGTCCGATGGCCCGTATTACCAGAACAGTGATTGGTAAAACGGGCTCGTCCGGAGTCCAAAGAATGAGCCGACAGGACTCCCCAGACTTCACCCCAGCCCGTCAGGCTGGTGTCCGTCGTGAGTACCGTCCAGTGGATGGGAGGGGAACGCCTTTCCGGACCGAAGATCTCAACCACCATGTCAGGGGCGCCCTGACCAGGTGAATCACCTGGATCTGAAGATCCAAGGACAACGGGGATTTGTCCCAGATGGACAAGATCTCCTTCTGCAATGCCCTGGTGTGTGATTGGGCATACGGAACGGCCGCGAAGGAGGCCACCACGAGTCTCGGGACTCTCATGCAAAAAACGGGATTGACAACCATTTTTGGGATGTCAGCACCCGCACCGCAGACTGAAGTGTCAGCAACTTCTCCAGAGGTAGGATACCTTTGCCTCCAAAGAGTCCAGAATCAGAACTAGATACTCCAGACACTGAGTCGGGACCAGGACTGACTCCTGAATGTTCAGGAACCACCCGAGTCCCTGAGGGTCTAATTGATTATAGTCACCTTTCCTCTAAGTCTGATCCACTTTCTGCTCTTATCAGAAGATCGTCCAGATAGCCCACGACAGCAATACCTCGCTGTAACAGAAGGCTAGAACCGGAGCAAGCACCTTGGTGAACACCCTTGGTGCCGAGGCTAGGCCGAAAGGAAGACCCACAATCGATAGTGGACTTCGCTGATCGCAAAGCGCAGAAACTTCCGGTGACTTGCGCAGATCGGAACATGCAAGTAGGCGGCCTTGAAGTCCAAGGACGCCAGAAGAAAATCCCTTTGGTGGAGTGTAGCGATCACCGTGCGAATGGATTCCATGCAGAATTTCTGCACCTTCTTCGAAGGCATTCAGGGCCTTGAGGTCCAGGACAGGTCGAACCACGTCCTACCTTTGGGACGACAAACAGATTCGAGTAGAATCCCTGAAAACTCTCCTGTGACGGAACCGGCGCAATCACTCCGGACCTGATCAAATCCTGTACAGCCCCCAAGGGGGCTGCCCGACAGGTAGGAAGGAGAGGAAGATTTGAGGGAAAGAATCTGTCTGGGGGCCAGGATCGGAATACTATCCTGTGGTGACCTCCTCGCACACCCACCAGTCGGAGATTCGGGAGGACCACCGATTCGTGACCTGCGAAGTCGTCCCCCCACCCCAGAGTCGGGCGGAGGCAAGACGTCACGCGGAGGCGGGCTCGGGAGCCGCTTGTTTGGCTTACGCACCCAGGGGCGCTTGTGCCCACCAGCCGCACTCCGTCAGTTTGGGAGGACCTACCTGTGGACTCGACTGACGAAAAAACCCCTTGTTTGCTGGAAAGGAAAAGGCCCTGTTTGCGGCGGGCCCCCTTACCCTTGCCAGTCTAAGGAAGAAGAGTGCTTTTACCTCCCATGACATCCTTGACGATGACATCCAGAGCAGCACCCAAAAGTCTACCACCTATAAAAAGGTAGATACGTCAGGAGCTTCTTAGAGGCTAGGTCAGCAGACCAGCATTTCAACCAGATAAGACGACGCCATACCACCGTCGGGACAGAGGCCCTGGATGTTAAAGGGCCCGCGTCCAACGTGGTGTCGCACACATAAACCAGGCCCTGCCCAGTTGGTGGGCCAGAGTAACTGTGTCTGGAGGAAGATTATGCTCCTGTACAGCTAGGTTCAACATTTTTGCCCAACCTGTAAGTGTTTTAAAACACAAGGGTCGCCGCTACCACAGGCCGTAGGGCGGATCCCAACAAGGCAAACATGGCTATGCGCACCACTTCTGACCTCCTGTCAGTGGGGTCCTTAATGCAGGAGTCCCCTCCATCGGGAGAGTGTTGGCCTTGTTCAACAGGGCGACTGGAGGGTCAACCACTGGGGGAGAAGCCCACTTTTTAAGTAGGGCATCTTCAAAGGGGTATCTGATAAACAAACGCCGCGGGACCATAAAAAATTCTTCTGCGGCTTTTTCCAGACCTTATCAATGAGCTGGTCAAAGAAAGTACAATGGAAAAAATAGGATTTTTATAACAGCTTACCTGTAAAATCCTTTTCTTGGAGTACATCACGGGACACAGAGCGGCATAGTCATTACTATGTGGGTTATATAGATACCTTCAGGTGCTGGCACTGGCAACTTCCAAAACCGGAAGTACCCTCCCCTATATAAGCCCCTCCCATCCGGGAGCACCTCAGTTTTGTAGCAAAGAAATAAGTGTCCCCAAAGAGGGGTGGGAGCTCTGTGTCCCGTGATGTACTCCAAGAAAAGGATTTTACAGGTAAGCTGTTATAAAAATCCTATTTTCTTTCTCGTACATCACGGGACACAGAGCGGCATAGTCATTACTATGTGGGATGTCCTAAAGCAATGCCCAATGAGGGGGGGGTACACCATACATAAGCTGAGCGCTATCAGACATGAGGATCTTTTGCGGCCTG
Organism: Rana muscosa; assembly: GCA_029206835.1. Taxonomy (NCBI): domain Eukaryota; kingdom Metazoa; phylum Chordata; class Amphibia; order Anura; family Ranidae; genus Rana; species Rana muscosa. Next base: position 272,615,480 of record CM055128.1, read on the forward strand.
CAACACACTGCGCCCAAAGGCGACATCCTCCTGACTTCTAACGTCCACCTGGTAGACCTAGTACACGTGTGTACTGAAGACCATGTTGCGGCCTTACAGATTTGAGCCAGGGAGGCCTGGTGATGCACTGCCCATGAAGTTCCAACTGCTCTCGTGGAGTGCGCCCTAACTTTGAACGGAGGCGGTCTCCTTCTCAAGCCATAGGCTTGCATTATGACTTGTCGAATCCACTTGGCTAAAGTATATTTTGACGCTGCCTGACCCCTTCTCGGGCCTTCCGGCAGAATAAACAAAGTATCCGTTCTGCGAATCTGAGCAGTGGCTTTTAGATAAGCTTTAACTGCTCTTACTACATCCAAAGAATGCAATAACTTTTCCTCTACCGAACTAGGTTTGGGGAAAAAAGAAGGAAGAACCACATCTTGGTTCAAATGAAACCTCGATACCACCTTAGGAAGAAAGGCTGGATGAGGACGTAACACTACTCTGTCCTTATGGATAACCAGATATGGCTCCCTACAGGACATAGCGGCTAATTCCGACACTCTTAGCCGAACAAATGGCTACTAGAAAAATCTATTTCCTGGTGAGAAGAACCAGGGAAATATGCTGTAATGGTTCAAATGGTTGTTTCTGTAGAACCGACAGAACCAGGTTTAAGTCCCATGGACATATGGGAATATTAACCGGAGGGCTAATACGCATCACTCCTTGTATAAAGGCTTTGACTAGTGAATGCGAAGCCAAGGGCCTTTGAAAAAATATTGACAAGGCCAAAATCTGACCCTTGATAGTACTCAAGGCAAGCTTCCTATCTACAGCCCACTGTAGGAAGTCCAGAATCCTACCTATTACGTACTTACGTGGATGCCATTTCTTGGCTTCACACCAGGCGATGTACGCCTTCCAGATTCTATAGTAGATCTGCCTGGATACCGGCTTCCTGGCATTGATCATGGTAGATACCACAGCATTAGAGAGCCCTCTCTTTTTTAGAATGTGGGCTTCAATAGCCAGGCCGTCAAACCTAGGGCTGGTAAGGAAGGGTGGTATATCGGTCCTTGCGAAAGCAGGTCCGGACGATGTGGGAGGGTCCAAGGACTCCCCACAGACATCTTTACAATCTCCGCGTACCATGCTCTTCGGGGCCACGCTGGAGCCACCAGAATCACTGGTTTCTTTTCTACCCTGATTCTGCGGAGTAATCGAGGTAACAATTGTGGCGGTGGGAATGCATATATCAGCTTGAACTGATCCCAAGGGAACACTAGGGCATCCGAGCCGCAAGCTAGGGGATCTCTTGTCCAAGAGACAAACCTGTCCACTTTTGCGTTGAATCTGGATGCTAGCAGATCTACATCCGGTGTTCCCCACCGCTGACATATTGTCCGGAAAACCTCGGGATGAAGGGACCATTCCCCTGGGCATAATTGTTGGCGACTTAGAAAGTCCGCCTTCCAATTCTCCACTCCTGGAATGAATACCGCAGATATGGCTGGGACATATCTTTCTGCCCATTTCAGGATGCAATTTACTTCCCTCTGGGCTGCACGACTCCTGGTGCCACCCTGATGATTGATATATGCCACTGCCGTGGCATTGTCCGATTGAATTCTGACAGGGGACCCTTGGAGTTTGGATGTCCATGCTACTAGGGCATACCGGGCTGCTCGTATCTCTAAGAGATTGATGGGCAGGGCCTTTTCTGCATCCGACCATCTGCCCTGGAGAGACCATTGCTCCAGTACTGTTCCCCAGCCTATAAGGCTGGCATCTGTAGTGACCACCTTCCAAGAAATCGGACTGAAGGATTTCCCTCTTTCCAGATTCTGGGGAACCAACCACCAACGGAGGCTCTTGCGAACGGAAGGGGACAAGGACATTGGTAAGTCTAGGGCCTGAACTTTTTTGTTCCAGGCTGACAGTATGGCCCTTTGCAAATTCCTTGAATGGAATTGACCGTAGGGTACTGCTTCGAATGATGCCACCATTTTTCCCAGCAGCCTCATGCACAGGCGTATGGATGGCTGTCTTTTTGTACCCACTAGGTGGATCAAATCTCTCAAAGACGACCCCTTTTCTTGAGGCAAGAAAATTTTTCTCTGGTCTGAATCCAGCCTTAGCCCCAAGTATTCCAGACTTTTGACTGGTTTTAGGGCTGACTTGTCTCGGTTGATAATCCAACCGTGATATTCCAGATACTCGATTGTCTCGTGAACAACCACTTCTAGTTTTTCCACTGAGTGGTCTATCAGCAACAAGTCGTCTAGATATGCCATTATCGTTACACCTCGTGTTCTTAGATTGGCCAATAATGGGGCCAGAATTTTTGTGAACACTCGTGGTGCTGTGGCCAGACCGAAGGGTAAGGCTCTGAACTGAAAATGGCGCCCTTCTACCGCAAAGCGTAGAAATTTTTGGTGGGCTGGAAAGATGGGAATGTGCAAATAAGCATCTTTGATGTCGATCGAGGCTAACCATTCCTCCCCTTGTAGGGCAGTGGCCACCGATCGGATCGACTCCATCCGGAAAGTCCTGATATGTAGGAATTTGTTTAGCCCTTTTAGATTTAATATGGGCCTCACGTCCCCGTTTGGCTTCGGGACTGTAAAGAGGTTTGAGTAAAACCCGAACCCCCATTCTTCCAGGGGAACCTCTATAATTACTGCTTGGAGCAATAATTGTTCTAGTGCCAACAGGAGGGATCCTCTCTTCTGGGGATCCCTTGGCACGTTTGACCTTATAAAGTGGGAAGGAGGGGAGTCTTTTAACTCCAATTTGTATCCCAGACTTACTGCGGAGAGCACCCATCTGTCTCTGATCGTGTCCCGCCAGGTCTCTGAACAACTGAAGTCTTCCCCCCCACCCGATTGAGTGGGGGCAACCCTTCATGCATTTGACTTTGGGGGAGGTTTTGTACCTCTCCTGATCCAGGGCTTCTTGTTACCCTGCAATTGTCCCTGATTTTTACCACCGGGACTTGACCGAGGAGGCCGTCGGAACTGTTTCACAGCCGATGTCCTAGGGACTGGAGAAGCAGGCCTCTTAAAAGAGGGACCTCTAACTCTGTTTTTAACCGGAAAAGTGTACTTTTACCGCTGGAAATTTTCTGGATATATTTGTCCAGGTCTTCCCCGAATAAGCGTTCACCATGAAATGGGAAGCTGACCAGCAATTTTTTACAGGGAGCTTCAGCAGACCAGTTTTTGAGCCATAGAAGCCTGCGCATATGTACTACAGACAGCGTAAGGCGGGAGGCCTGATGGATTGAATCCTTTATAGCGTCCACCGCAAAGCATAAGGCTCTAGGTAGATCAGCTAGGGCAAGAGCCTGCTGATCTGGCAAGTCCCTTAAGACCTGTTTCAACTGATCCTTCACTGCTTGGCAGACCCCAATAGCTGCCACTGCTGGTTGTGTCACCAAGCCTGCTGTAGCAAAAGCAGATTTTAATAAGGACTCCAATTTTTTATCTATTGGGTCCTTGAACATTTGGACATTATCCACTGGACATGTCAGTGATTTATTCACACAAGAGATGGCTGCGTCCACTGTAGGGACCCTCCATTTTTTGACGAACTTATCCTCCATGGGATAGATCACCTGAAATCTCTTGGGAGGAGTAAATATTTTATCAGGATGCTCCCAATCCTGGTAAATGAGCCCTTCCAGTAAAGGATGGATCGGAAAGGAACAAACAGTCTGGGGAGCTTTTAGCGACCCCAACGAGGAGACAGAAGTGGATGATGGGGCATTTTAAATGCTGATCGGACCATGTTAGTCAGGGACTGAACCCATAATCTTTCAGCATGTGATGCTGAGAATGGCTCTTCCACTGTTGATTCCTCTACAACAGAATCGACCTCATCCTGATCCCCCCCTCAGGTAGGTCGATCCCTGTATGGGACTTTTGCTCCGCTAACAGGCACTCTGAGGGAGGAGACGGAGATCGAGCGCTTTTTCCCTGTGACAGGGAAGCAGCGATCAATGCTGACAATCTCTCTTCCAGCCCTCCCAGAGCTGAGGAAAAAACCTCCTCTGTTACATACACAGGAGCAGGTGAACTGAGGACAGCCACAGTACCAGGTACTCCTGAGGGTGCTCTACGGTCACTAACCTCCGATTCTTCAGGGGAGATTGGTGCAGCCGAAGCATGCCCAAGATCCTCAGAGCCCGATGGAGACCCCCTATGCTTCCTGGGATTTTTAGTCCCGGAGTTTTTAGACGGCATATTCCTAAGCCCAAAGCTGAGGTATTCCAGCCGAAATACACCACTTACTGACAATAGTCTAGCACAAATGCTGCTATAAAAACAGTTGGTGTCTACTAATGTGCCTTTCTATGGGGATGCCTGCATCAACCGCTTGCTGTATGCCTTTTTTAAATGTTGCCAGCTCTGTCTCTGCACTCCATAGCCAGCTCACAACACAGAATTAAGTTTTTTAACATGCTGGGACGCCCGCACATGCGCAGAAGCGCTGCGGCGCGCAGAGCGTCATCCCCCAAGCTCCGCCCCCTTTCCCAGCTCACCTCTATATATAGAGGCGCGTGCACGCGCATGCGCGCGGGCACGTGCGCCTTCGGCGCTCTTTTTTGAAAAGGAAAACTAGGGACAAGAGCCAGGGCCCCTTTTGCCGCAGGCCGGGGGATGGACGAGCATTGCAACATGGCAGAGGAAGCAGTTTCCCACAAGAGAACTCACCATCTGCCTGGACTTGCTCTGATGAAAAGAAACTAGTCCACATGACAAGAAACGTTCCACAGCGGCCTCTAGTGGATTAACACAGGCACCGCAGTCTATATATTTTTTTTTTTCTTGACCACTATTAAAAATATTACATTTTTTAGTAGTTACAGGCATGCATAAATATTTAGCGGGAATACCGTTAGGTAACAGGCAGAAAGACATATTAGGCTTGGGGGTCCCCTCAATAGAACCAAGTTCCTGAGGGGCCCCCACTTACCTTTTCCCCGCCGCAGGACTCTGTTTGGTCCACAGAAGCCCAAACTTCACCTATCACGGCAGGCATTGTAATTAAACCTTCAGGGACCGGGTTCCCAAGGATTCCACTCCCCTGGACCTGTATAGCACCCTGCACAGAAAACATCTTGGTCGTGGGTATGACCAGAGCTCTGGATCCCAGGGTCCAGCTCTCCTAAGAGAAGCATTACAGGCAAAACCTTGCTCTTCTCTGCAAGGCCCGGGTACCGACCGTTTAGCTATGAAGCTTTTTTGGTCGGATCCGGAATAGCTTACTGAGGCCCAAAAGAACCTGTACGCAAGCTCAGTGAAAAACACATGTTACTTCTTGGCCAACACATTAGACACTGGCAAAAAACTGATGTGCTCCCGGATGGGAGGGGCTTATATAGGGGAGGGTACTTCCGGTTTTGGAAGTTGCCAGTGCCAGCACCTGAAGGTATCTATATAACCCACATAGTAATGACTATGCCGCTCTGTGTCCCGTGATGTACGAGAAAGAAAACCCCTTTAGAAGGCCTGGCCTTAAAAGAACCAAAGGAGACTGTATCCGCCTGAGGCTCTGCATCCGCAGCATTTGAGCTTGAGAGTGTCCCTCACCGCAGTCATGAGCACACTAACAAGCGCCCTGTCATTTACTGACTCAGAACTGGAGTTTCCCTCATAAGGAATGTCCTGTTCAAAACCATCCATACATCCAGAACTAGGGTCCTGAGCGATAGTAGCTAGGCCCATATCTGAATCAGCGCACTGCCCTCGAGTAGATAAAGTGGGGAGAGGGCGCCTTTTTTGTACCTTGCGCTTGCACACAGCTCCTATCCTGGTCAGAAATTGATTCCAGGGCTGCCCACAACAGGTCCATAGGGACCGCAGGTGCTGAAGCACTGCCTGTTGCCACTGACATTTTTAGGGGAAGCTGGTGACACAGACTCCATATTGTCCCCCTTTGAGACTCTCTCAGATAAAAAGTCCACCCACAGGCTGTGCTGACTGAGGAGGGGGCGCCCAGGGGACTCACCAAACCGGACCAGGGACCGCTTAGTGTCAGCGCTGGTGAGCTGTGAGGAGACTGAGGAGATTTGCGCTGCTACAGCAGCGCTAGAGGCCAAACTAGTGCTGAAAAGCGCGCGGGCTACAAGAAAATGGCCGCCACACTTCACTGAGGCGATCCGCGGCAAGATGGCCGCCATGACGCAGTTAAAATGAAACAGCACACACGCACAGCGGCGCTCAGGCCCCAAAAAAACCACACAAAAAAGCCCCAAAGCATACATTGCAGACCAGCATGAGCCCCCCAAGAACAGTGTGACCCCCAAGCACCCCACACAGCCAGCAATGGTGACAGAGAGCGACAATAAAATACAGGGGGAGACAGGGAAAATCCCCCACAGAGAAACACACAGCCTTTTGTACTCACCTGCAGGCAGGAGAGACTACTTACCCGTCCCCTGAGGGACACACTGGTGTTTCTGACAGGACTATCACAGTGCAGTACTGAGTAGCTGTCGGCCCGGTCCACCGCGAAAGATACAGTCAGTCAGGAGCTGTTCAGTCTTGAGAGGACCGTGGGAGCATGAAAGCAAACCCGGCCACCCCTGGAGTCATGGGGCCTGTCGTGAACTGAGTCTCACACACACAAGGCGAGGATCAGCACGCTCGATGGTCGGACAGGGAAGACTACGAGGATATCTTGTACCCAACCTGTTGCCCAGCCGACAGTTGATAGAAGATTCTCAAAAATAAAATAAAAAAGAATTCCAAAAAGGAATAAAATAGGTCAGGAGACTGGCTCCTGAGGGAGCCACGTCTTCTCCTTCTGCTAGGCAGAAAAAAACTGAAGTCTGCTGACTGTAGTGGGAGGGTTATGTACGGAGGGACCGCCCCCTGGGTGGGGCTGTTCAGCTCTGGCTTTTGAAATGTATGTATAACATTTCACATTCTGCCTAGGTCTTCTCCTGCAAGCAGGGACATAACCCACGTGTAAAGTGTAAAGAGACACCGTGTCAGTCCATGGATGGTAAGAGAAAAATAGGGTTTTCCTCCGTCACACTTTGGCGGAGCGGAGCGGATGTCAGCGGACATGTCACCGCTGACATCCGTGCCTCCATAGGGCTACATGGAGCGTCCGTCCAGGTCCGCCTAAAAAACTGACAGGCGGACCTGAACGGACCCTCCGTGTGAAAGGGGCCTTAAACTTAACTTTACTACTGCCCATCCCCCACTGTGCTTACCAACGATACTCAATGAAATGGCACAATAAAGCACTTAGGGTCTGAGCGGCCAGTCTTTGGTCCGGGAGTGCTGTTAAGACTGTTTAACTAAATCAGGGGTAGGCAACCTTAAAGAGGTGGAGATCTACCTGAACACCATGGGAGAAGTCTAAGATAACCGGGCACAGTGTCGCCTTCTCACACCTGAAATAAACCTGTAATTGCCGTGCTACTATGTCACAATGCATTGCATTACATCACGAGTTTAAATCAGGTGGTGAGAAGGCAACATATGGCCTCCTCACCACCACCTGTCAAAAACACACTCAGAACGCTTTTCAGGGGAACAGCGGTGTGTATGAGCCCTTTGTTGCATCGACACCCTTAGTGATCGTTCACGCGTAAAGTTGGGGGGTGGTAAAATCGTTTAAGTCGCGGTTTTACCACCCCCAATCCCTACCTCCTTTAGCTGCTGAGGCAGGAATTAAGCCCCCTGTTACTTTTGGTGGGTGCTACTGCCTGCCAATTGTCACCCAATCAAGTAAATGGGGCCACTCTGCAAGTGCCCTGCGCAACTGCATGCTTCCACAGCGTTCATGGGGTTAAAGCAGGTGGTGAGAAAGTAACACAACACTGCCTGCTTTAACCTCGTTTGCTGTACTGCACAAGGTTGCATGGCACTTGCAGAGTGGCCTCATTTACTTGAATGGGTCATGCTTGGCAGGTGCTATACCAACCAACCATGACAGGGCATATAGCTTCTGCTGTAGTTGTGACATGTGTCCACCCTTGGCCACTGTCTTAACTATGGGGTTTTACCACCCCACAAACAGCAAGTGTAAACAAACCCTTAGTGTTCTGGGCCCCCTATAAGGCTGCTTTCACACTGAATTTATTTGAGTTTACCTGCAGCGCAGTGCATCTGCAACTTTCCTGGGTAAGCTTTGCCATAGACTTTTAATTTTATCCTGCAGGTGTGGTGCACTTTCTGAAAGCGCATCAAAACTCCTACATTCAGAAAATGCACTAACCCCCAGGATATACTAGAGGTCTAGTGCAGGTAAACTGCACCACGCCCACGGTGTGAGTAAACTGCAGCTCATCAGTGTAAAAGCAGACCTATATTATGCCCAGTGTATTGCTTCACACTGACCTGAAGATCTCTTCTTTCCTGCTGCTGGCACCACTCTGGAGACAGCTAGCCGGGATAAGAGGTGGAGTACAGTTGGTATCACTCCGTATGGGACAGGAGCAGGCACTACAGAGGCGGCATTGGCTTATGCCACTCTTGCTCCCTACTACAGCTCCAACTTTATAAGTAGTCCCTCTGCATTGCACTCTGTTTGATGCTCTGGGATGGTGGGACAGCAAGCCCAGACCGCGATCTACCAGTCACCTGGCCGAGATCTACCGATTGCTGATCCCTGTACTAAAGTGTGCAATTGCTGACAATATTGGGTAATTGGCAACTGGTATTGGCAGATAATTGATAGCAGCAATGTGGTCGTAAAAGCAGCAGGGTTGCTTATCACAAGGTGTTGGTTTGGCTTTTAATTTTTACAAGTTTATGTATGTTTTGGCTCTTTAAAAATGCAAGCAATGAAATATATTTGTTGCAGGAGAGACAGCATGACCAATTTACTACAGAAAGTTAAACGCTCACTAGATTTCTAGTAGAATCAATGGGTACTTTTCTGTACTTGCAGCATTTTTAAGACAAAGCATTAGAAAATATCCATGTGCTACAGAGATTCAATGCCTAGTTCTTCATATTTTTCCAAGTTATAGTTCATACTTTTAAAAAGACAAATCATTATCACTACACTTTAAAATACACTAATCCTAATGTGTCATGTACTCTAAAAAAGCCAGACCCTCCTTCCTTATGTCCCATGGGAAATCTAAGTGTGGTGTAGTCTCCTAGTGAGTGAGAATCTGATTGGTTCTTTTTTAAATTGCATATCCCAGCATTCAGTGCCCCTTACTTTGTTACTGGTGTCAGTTTATGTCATTTCATTATTTATTGTTATTGCAATTATTATTGTATTACTAATATGTACTTTTGTAATATGCCCTTTGTTCTGCTCTCCAGTTACTCCTCTTACCTGGTGTTTGATGGAGACTGTTGTAATGGGTATTATAGATATGTACACAGATACCGTTTTGGAACGCAACAATATGCCAACCTTGCTTATATACCTGCATGAGATTATTCTCTGTAGCTTTAACATCTTTAATATAAACTATAAAAAAAGAGAAAAGCTGCATATCCAAATAATCTGTTTTTATTTGAAGCTTTTTTCTCAGTTATAATGAATTATTACCTTGACAAATAAACATTTCACTTCCATTAGCTTGCAGCCAGTTTTACCACTTACAGAAGAAGTGTGGTATTTAATAGTAATTTAGGAACTAATGAGGGGGTGTAGGCTTTCAAGATTTGGGAAAACACCATAATCATCTCACATTAATAAGAGACTTATCACACTTACCTAGAGTGTTCTGAAAATGTTCTGGTCCAAAAATAAATAAAACAATTACCAACAATCGTCCTTGGTTGCCCCCCTCATTTCAAATCAAACTGTCTGACAGTACAGTCAGTTATTTGTAGCAACAGATCTCTTTTCTACGTGGCTGCTATGAACAAAGCAGGCTGTACTTATTTTAGAAGCCCTGTATTTTGTTGGACCAGTTTATGTATTCATTAAAGGAGATCTATGCCCACAGCATACGCTTTCATCTTATAACAGCAGCACTATATTAGCAATACGGACAATAATATGTGACTAACCAATTTATTCTACTTTAATGTTGTGAGTTTTGCCTGTTTGCCGGCCAGCTCTTTCCACAACTTCCTGGATTCCCTGCATGCTGTGCAACTTCTACCCCGGTGGTTACCAATTTCTAAGAACTATAGGATTATAGTGGAGGACCACATATCCCAAGGTATCTTGCTGACTACCAGCAGCGATTCCTGTACTTACCCCGCCTCCTGAAATTTCTCCTCTTAGCACATCTGTAGTTCAGAAGGCAAGCTCTTGTGAAATGTGTAACACATCAGTGCCTACCCACAGGGCATAGTGACTACGTGTCACAGAATTCACAAAATTAAATGTGTGGAGATCTTCACAACGCAAGTTAGCAAACTTTAAGATTAATAGGAGTGGGCTAGAAATAATTGAGATACTGAGGAAATGAATATATGATTTCACATTTTGAGTATAGATACAGTGCATGTGGAAAGTATTCACAGCGCTTCACTTTTTTCACATTTGGTTATGTTACAGCCTTATTCCAAAATTGGATTAAAATTGATTATTTTCCTTAAAATTCTACAAATAAAACCCCATAATGACAACGTGAAAGAAGTTTGTTTCAAATCTTTGCAAATCTATTAAAAATAAAAACCAAGACTGGCATGACAGAGGAATCACGGCGTGAGCATGTGACGTTGTGGGTGGTGCTCCGCTTTCGTAATGCTTCCAGCAGTATGAAGCACCAGCGTGAGGCACCAGCCCTAGTCGTGCCGCTGGGCGGCTCCTCCCTTAGCCACACTAAGTTTTAAACAGCCCTAGGAAAAGGGGAACATTGCCAAAAGGAAGGAGGTGGGAGAAAAACAGACTCTACCCTTTTAGGAAATTGAGCGGAGCCTGAATGGCCCCCAGTAGATCTAGGGGTAAAACACAGACGCTTACCATGTGCTCTTCCCCTATATCAAGGGCAGCAAAATCTCCTATAATTATAAAATCTTCTCAAGCCACTGGGGTACCGGTGGAAACCCAGATTACAATGGAAAAAGAAATAGAGCAACCCTCCTTCGTTAAAGACATCATGGAAGCTATTAAAAAGAAGCAGCGAGGCTCTTACATTTAAAATAGATGCCCTAGCAGTGGACGTCAGCATAATGAGACACGAGTTTGATAAGATACAGCAAAGAACTGCAGCAATAGAAACTGATGTCTCAAAGATGGAAGAAAAACAAACAAAAAAATGGATAAAATGAGAATGGCATACAATGAAAAAACAAATTGACACTCCAAAAAAGGGCAATCGATACAGAAAGCCGATTAAGAAGGAACAACGTTCGGATTTTAGGACTACAGGAGCGAGCAGAAGGGGACAATCCAGTAGAGTTTTCAGAAAAACTACTGATAGATACTTTGGGCCTGACAAAGAGAACATTTGTAATAGAGAGAGCACATAGGATCTCCTTTTGTATTCCCAAACCAGGGGAATTTCCTAGACCCTTTCTGTTGCGTTTATTAAATTTTAGAGATCGAGATCAAATTTTATCAGCAGCCAGGATAAAAGGGGGACATACAATTTGAGAATGTGAGGTTATTTTTACCAGATTACCCCCCGGAAATACAGGAACGGAGAAGAGCCTATACTGTACGGAAAAGTTTTTTATACCCCAGCAAACTAAGGGTGAATGATGAGACACAAACACGTTTTTTTTAACACCAGCTGCGGTGGCAGAGTTGTTAGATACTAGATAATTTATACCCCCAATTTTTTTATTTTTTCCTCAGTAATGTGTACTAAATTTCTTTGAAGGGATCATTAAGAGATCTTTAATTAACCACTTGCACAGTCGTGCGACGTGGCTCCCAAACAAAATTTACGTCCCTTTTCCCCACAAATAAAGGGTTTCTTTTGCTGGCATTTGATCATCTCTGTGGTTTTTATTAAACAAAAAAAGACCAGCAATTTTGAAAAAAAAACACTATTTTTTATTTTTGCTATAATAAATATCCCAATTTTTATTTATTTTTTTTATATTTTTTTTCTCAGTTTAGGTCGATATGTATTCTTCTACATATTTTTGGTAAAAAAAAAAAAACAAAGACAAAAACGCAATAAGCGTATAGTGATTGGTTTGCGCAAAAGTTATAGCGTCTACAAAATAGCGGAAAGAATCATGAAATTTTTTTCTATTTTTTTTCTTACTAGTAATGGCGGTTATCTGCGATTTTTGTCAGGACTACGATATTTAGGCGGACACATCGGACACTTGACACATTTTTTTGGACCATTCACATTTATACAGCGATCGCTGCTCTAAAAAAATGCATTGATTACTGTATAAGTATGACTGGCAGGAAAGGGGTTAACACTAGGGGGCAATCAAGGGGTTAAATGTGTTTCCTGGGAGTGATTCTTACTGTGGAGAGAAGGGAATTGACTAGGGAAAGGTGAAAGAGGGTTGTCACTATGTACAAGGGACACACCATCAGTCTCCTCTCCCCGACAGGACGTGGATCTATGTGTTTACACACACAGATCCACGGTCCTGGCTCAGTAACTGCCGATCACGGGTGCCTGGCAGACATCGCAGCCGCCAGGCACGCGCATCGGCACCTGAGTGACGCGGCTGGCGAACATGCCACCGGCGGCGCGGGCGGCCCCAGGCCGTCAATAGACGGCCTCCCGGCATTGTAGAGCCAACTTGTGGCCATCAAACTACAATGGCCCGGATACAAAGTGGTTAAGAGAATGCTGAGGGTTTTCTTCCCTTTCCTCCGTTTTTTTTTTGGGGGATGGGAGGTTCCATTCGAGACATTGGAACAATTGGTAATGAATAATATAATAGCACTGTAATAATGATCTTATGTGAGATATGGCGCTATGAAATGACACGTGGTAACATTATCTATAGTAAACTGAAGATGTTGGATGATTCACAAATAAGGTGGCGGGGGAGGGATTTCTTTTGTTTTTTGGGTGGGAGGTTTTATATGAGGCACTGGAATAATAAGAAATGTATGTTAATAATAGCACTGGAACAATGGTTCTAAAGAGGGACACAAAACTATGAAATGATGTGTGGTAATATATTATTTGTAGTAAATTAAAGATGATGGATGACCCATATTGCGGTGGGGGGTTCCTTTTTTTTTTTTTTTCCCCAAGAGGGAGGAAAATGAGAAAAGAAAAATTCCCTGGGGTAGGAGGTCCTACATAGAATATAAAAAAAAAAAAAAAAAAAAAAAAGAAGATGATATTGAAACAAAATGATACAATGAGGTATGGAAGGCTATATGGAAAAATATTAAAAAACTAGAGAGGCTGAAGAATTGAGATAAAGGGGGAAAAATGATTTAGATAGGGTGTCCCTAAGATATAGTCAAGAGCTTGCCACACAATGGAATTGAAGAGCTTTTTGTTTTGTTTGTTTTTATGGGATAGAGGGGTGTTAGGATGAACACTGAGTATAGAACAGGTACTATGGTCAGTAAGAAAAGGGATAGAAGTAGTCCCCCTTCACTCCCATCCATGAATGGATGGGACAGAATACAAGAGAGGGGAGTGGAGAGAGATAGGGAGGGATGGGTGGAGGGAGGTGAAGTGAATGTAAGGGGGGGGGGTATATATGGGATTTTCAATGGTGTGGTTTAAATACCCTAGAGCCACCCCCTAATAAAATTAGGGGGCATAAGATACAATGGCGGTATCTACTCCTTTCGTACTCTAGATATGTCGGGTAAAAAAAATAATTGCTACTCGGTACTATCTTGGAATGTCCGAGGACTAAATTCGAAGTTTAAAACGAGCACTAATGTTCCAATATATAAGAAAATATGCTCCCCAATTGATTATATTACAGGAGACACACTTAATGGGAAAGAAATTAATAACGTTAAAAAAAGCTTGGATACAAAAAAACATATCATTCCACATTCTCCTCTTATGCAAGGGGGGTATCGGTCCTGGTAAATAAATCCTTTCCTGGAGAAATAGAACAGGCCTACATAGATAATAATGGAAAATAGGTTATTCTGCTATATAAGATTGGACAACAAAGGTATATTACAGTGGCAGTATATATCCCACCTCCGTTTTCGGTGGGAGTGCTGGACGAGATGATGGAAAAAATCATTCAATATCTCCCAGCAAAGTTATTTTTTATTGGAGACTTTAATTCAGTTCTATCGCCAGAGTTGGATAGATCAAAACCTCCCAGACAACATTCAGCAGATTTGTATAACTGGGTGCAGACGATGGGGGTAACTGAGATTTGGAGATGGAAGAATCCTGGAAAAAGAACGTACTCCTGTTTTTCTACCTCGTATAAAACAGCGTCTAGAATAGATTTAGCATTTGCGGATCCCACGATGTTAGCAGATATAGCAGAAGCTACATATCTATCTACCAAGCGGTCTTTCAGACCACTCCCCTCTATTCCTGTCAATACGCATTTCTACTCTGAGAAATGCATCCATATGGAGATCAACTCCGCAGTGGGTGGTTCACCCGGAAATAGCGGAAAAAATTACATCAATAATAATGGAATATTGGAAGAATAATGCGGGATCGTCCTCGGTAGATATTGTTTGGGATGCATTTAAAGCATATTTGCGAGGACAATATATATCTAATATTTCAGCGGTTAATAAAAAACAGAAGGTTAGGATACAGGAGTTACAAATTCAGATAGAATCTCAGAAGGAAAGTATGGTCAAGATCCTAGTAGTATTAACTTTGACCTAATGATGGCCGCACAAAGAGATTTACATCTGCATATGGAAGAAATAACAAGACTGGAATTGCATAATAGACAGAATATTTTTGAGCAGGGGGATAAAGGAGGGAGATTTCTGACAAGATGAGCGCAACAAGAATATCAAGCTACAACCATATCAGAAATCGAGACTTTAAAATGGACAGAGAGCAAAAGAACCTGAAGAGATATTATAGGCCTTTAGAGAGTACTATAGTTTGTTGTATGCTTCCTCCCTCCCCACAGACTTCCGCCCGGAGGCTATGACGGATCTTTTGGACCGGTTGGCCCTCGGGTGGTTGTCAGATGGGGAGAGGAGAGCATTGGTCTGTCCCATTACGACCGAGGAGATTATGGAGGCAATACGTACTTTTCTGGGGGAAAAGGCACCAGGTCCAGACGGAATTCCGGTGGAATTTTATAAAAAATATGGCACTTTAATAGCCCCCAAATTAGCAGAAGTATTTACAAGTGTGTTATCGAAAGGGTTCCTCCCAGACGCAATGAGAAAGGAAATGAAGGATCCAAAATTATGCTCATCATACAGGCCAATAGCACTAATATAGATCTTAAAATATTGACAAAATTATTAACAATAAGACTACAACCTCTGCTCAGAAATAATATAGGATTCAGATCAGACAGGATTTATGCCACAGAGAACAACAGATGTTAATTTACATTTAGGCTTTATACAAATATACATACTCATCATATTCAGGAGGGATCCAGGACGGTGGCCTCTTTAGACATAGAGAAGGCCTTCGATACAATCGAGTGGCCTTTTCAAATGAGAAATACTCAGAGGGATGGGATTCCAATTGGTATTTATTAGGTGGATCCAAATAATATATAGGAAAGCCATGTTGGCGGTAAAATTGGGAGGAAAGCCATCATTGTTTTTTCAGTTATATAGGATGTACGAGGGGCAGGGCGGTCCTCTCTCACCAGCACTCTTTGCAATAGCAATAGAGCCAGTGGCAGAGGCTACTAGGATCTCGCCAAATATTCAAGGACTTTCAGTGGGGGGGCTGGAGGAGAGGGTAGCCCTGTATGTCGATGATATGTTGCGGTTTTTAAGAGATGCGGGTCCATCCTTAGAGGGAGCTTTAGAACTATTAAATACTTTTTCGTTCTTTACAGGGCTTAAGGTAAATTGGGGTAAGTCCCTATTGTTCCCCATTGATCAGGGAGCACAGGATACAGCTGCTCCAAATTTAGAGAGAGAGAGAGAGAGAGAGAGAGAGAGAGAGAGAGAGAGAGAGAATATATATATATATATATATATATATTTTTTTTTTTTTTTTTTCAGGAATTCTCCAATGGCTGCCAAAAAGCTTTTTTACACACAGTTACATGGAATGCTCTCCACATTCATATGGGAAAATAAACCAGCTAGAATTAAATTAAGTACACTTATGAGACCGGCAGTAGAGGGAGGGCTGGCCTTTCAAGATTTTTATAGGTACTATCTAGCTACACAGTTGGTGACAGTGGGGAGATGGTTGAACCCCGATGGGTTGGACTTTGCTACTATGTTGGAAGCAGCATCGGTCAAACCGGTGGAGGCACTGCAGGGACTGCTGTATAGGGGGATAAAAACTAGGCAAGATCTAACCCCTTCAATGATAACAGTTAAGATATGGAAAGCTGCCATAGTAAAAAAAGGATATTCTAAAAACAAAGCTATCCCCAAATACCCCATTGTGGAGAAATCCTGAATTACCACATTTGGGAACTATTCAGGATCCAGGGGCATGGACTAAATATGGAGTGAAAAGACTAGTACTACAGGGGGAAAAGTTTTACTCATATGTAGAAATGGAATATCCCTGAGTTATAATTTCAGATATATGCAACTTATCTATGCTTTGTTAGCTCAGTTCCCTGGGGGGACCCCGCAATTGATGGAACTAGGTTTGGAGCAAATGGTAAAAAGCGGGAAAAAAGGGATTTTTATAACAGCTTACCTGTAAAATCCTTTTCTTGGAGTACATCACGGGACACAGAGCGACTTAGTCATTACTAATGGGTTATATAGTTTACCTTCAGGTGTTGGCACTGGCCAATTCCAAACCGGAAGTACCCTCCCCTATATAAGCCCCTCCCACCCGGGAGCACCTCAGTTTTGTAGCCAAGCAATAAGTGTCCCAAAAAGAGGGGTGGGAGCTCTGTGTCCCGTGATGTACTCCAAGAAAAGGATTTTACAGGTAAGCTGTTATAAAAATCCCTTTTTCTTTTTCGTACATCACGGGACACAGAGCGACTTAGTCATTACTAATGGGACGTCCCAAAGCAATGCCAAATGAGGGGGGGGTACATAAGCTGGGCGCCATCAGGCATGAGGATCTTTTGCGGCCTGCAACACACTGCGCCCAAAGGCGACATCCTCCTGACTTCTAACGTCTACCTGATAGAATCTAGTAAACGTGTGTACCGAAGACCATGTTGCGGCCTTACATACTTGAGCCAGGGAGGCCTGGTGATGCACTGCCCATGAAGTTCCAACCGCTCTTGTGGAGTGCGCCCTAACTTTGAACGGAGGCGGTCTCTTTCTCAAGCCATAGGCTTGTATTATGACCTGTCGAATCCACTTGGCTAAAGTAGATTTTGATGCTGCCTGACCCCTTCTGGGGCCTTCCGGCAGAACAAACAAAGAATCCGTTCTGCGAATCTGAGCAGTGGCTTTTAGATAAGCTTTAACTGCTCTTACCACATCCAAAGAATGTAATAACTTTTCCTCTACTGAGCTAGGTTTGGGGAAAAAAGAAGGAAGAACCACATCTTGGTTCAAATGAAACCTCGATACCACCTTAGGAAGAAAGGCTGGATGAGGACGTAATACTACTCTGTCCTTATGGACAACCAGATATGGCTCCCTACAGGACATAGCTGCTAATTCCGACACTCTTTTAGCCGAACAAATGGCTACTAAGAAAACCAATTTCCTGGTGAGAAGAACCAAGGAAATGTGTTGTAATGGTTCAAACGGTTGTTTCTGTAGAACCGACAGAACCAGGTTTAAGTCCCAAGGACATATGGGAATACTAACCGGAGGGCTAATACGCATCACTCCTTGTATAAAGGCTTTGACTAGTGAATGCGAAGCCAAGGGCCTTTGAAAAAATATTGACAAGGCTGAAATCTGACCCTTGATAGTACTCAAGGCCAGCTTCCTATCTACAGCCCACTGTAGGAAGTCCAGAATCCTCCCTATCATGTACTTACGTGGATGCCATTTCTTGGTCTCACACCACGTAATGTACGCTTTCCAGATCCTATAATAGATCTGCCTGGATACCGGTTTCCTGGCATTGATCATGGTAGATACCACAGAATTAGAGAGCCCTCTCTTTTTCAGAATGTGGGCTTCAATAGCCAGGCCGTCAAACCTAGGGCTGGTAAGGAAGGGTGGTATATCGGTCCTTGCGACAGCAGGTCCGGACGAAGTGGGAGGGTCCAAGGACTCCTCACTGACATTTTTACAATCTCCGCGTACCATGCCCTTCGGGGCCACGCTGGAGCCACCAGAATCACTGGTTCCTTTTCTACCCTGATTCTGCGGAGTAATCGCGGTAACAATTGTGGCGGTGGGAATGCATATATCAGCTTGAACCAATCCCAAGGGAACACTAGGGCATCCGAGCCGCAAGCTAGGGGATCCCTTGTGCGAGACACAAACCTGTCCACCTTTGCGTTGAATCTGGATGCTAGCAGATCTACATCCGGTGTTCCCCACCGCTGGCATATTGCCTGGAAAACCTCGGGGTGAAGAGACCATTCCCCCGGGCATAATTGTTGGCGACTTAGAAAGTCCGCTCTCCAATTTTCCACTCCTGGGATGAAAACCGCGGATATGGCTGGGACATATCTTTCTGCCCACTCCAGGATGCAATTTGCTTCCTTCTGGGCTGCACGACTTTTGGTGCCACCCTGATGATTGATATATGCCACTGCCGTGGCATTGTCTGATTGAATTCTGACAGGGGACCCCTGGAGTTTGGATGTCCATGCTACTAGGGCATACCGGGCTGCTCGTATCTCTAAGAGATTGATGGGCAGGGCCTTTTCTGCTTCTGACCACCTGCCCTGGAGAGACCATTGCTCCAGCACTGCCCCCCAGCCGATGAGGCTGGCATCTGTAGTGACCACCTTCCAAGAAACCGGACTGAAGGGTTTCCCTCTTTCCAGATTCTGGGGCACCAACCACCAATGGAGGCTCTTGCGAACGGAAGGGGACAGGGACATTGGTAAGTCTAAAGCCTGAACTTTTTTGTTCCAGGCTGACAGTATGGCCCTTTGCAAATTCCTTGAATGGAATTGACCGTAGGGTACCGCTTCGAATGAAGCCACCATCTTTCCCAGCAGCCTCATGCAGAGACGTATGGATGGTTTTCTTTTTGTACCCACTAAGTGGGTCAAATTTCTTAAAGACGACACCTTCTCTGGAGGTAAGAAAATCTTTCTCTGATTTGAATCCAGCCTTAGCCCTAAGTATTCCAGACTTTTGACTGGTCTTAGAGCTGACTTGTCCCGGTTGATAATCCAACCGTGATATTCCAGATACTCGATTGTCTTGTGAATAGCTACTTCCAGCTTTTCCACTGAGTGGTCTATTAGTAGCAGGTCGTCTAGATATGCCATTATCGTTACACCCTGTGTTCTTAGATTGGCCAATAATGGGGCCAGAATTTTTGTGAACACTCGTGGTGCTGTGGCCAGACCGAAAGGTAAGGCTCTGAACTGAAAATGGCGCCCTTCTACTGCAAAGCGTAGAAATTTCTGATGGGCCGGAAAGATGGGAATATGCAGATAAGCATCCCTTATGTCGATCGAGGCTAGCCATTCCTGCCCTTGTAGGGCGGTGGCCACTGATCGGATCGACTCCATCCGAAAGGTCCTGATATTTAGGAACTTGTTTAGCCCTTTTAGATTTAATATGGGCCTCACGTCCCCATTTGGTTTGGGGACTGTGAAAAGGTTCGAGTAAAACCCGAATCCGCTTTCTTCCAGGGGAACCTTCATGATTACCCCTTGGAGCAATAGTTGTTCTAGTGCCAGAAGGAGGGATCCTCTCTTTTGGGGATCTCTTGGCACGTTTGACCTCATAAATTGGGCAGGAGGAGTGCCTTTTAACTCCAGCTTGTATCCCAGACTTACTGCGGAGAGCACCCATCTGTCTCTGATGGTGTCCCGCCAGGTCTCTGTGAACAACTGAAGTCTTCCCCCCACCCGATTGAGCGGGGGCAATACTTCATGCCTTAGGGGGAGGTTTTGTACCTCTCTTGATCCAGGGCTTCTTGTTACCCTGTGATTGTCCCTGATTTCTGCCCCCTGAATTTGACCGCGGAGGCCGTCGGAACTGCTTCACAGCCGATGTGCCCGGGACTGGAGAGGTAGGCCTCTTAAAAGAAGGACTTCTACCCTTGTTCTTAACCGGTAAGAGTGAACTTTTACCGGCAGAAATTTTCTGGATATATTTGTCCAGATCTTCTCCAAATAAGCGTTCTCCATGAAATGGGAAGCTAACCAGCAGTTTTTTACAGGGAGCTTCAGCAGACCAGTTTTTGAGCCACAGAAGCCTACGCATATGTACTATAGACAGCGTAAAGCGGGAGGCCTGTTGGATTGTATCCTTTATGGCGTCCACCGCAAAACACAAGGCTCTAGGCAGGTCAGCTAGGGCAAGAGCCTGCTGATCTGGTAAGTCCCTTAAGACTTGTTTCAACTGATCTTTCACTGCTTGGCAGACTCCAATCGCTGCTACCGCAGGTTGTGTCACCATGCTTGCTGTAGAGAAAGCAGATTTTAGTAAAGACTCCAATTTTTTATCTATTGGGTCTTTGAACATTGGAACATTATCTACTGGACATGTCAGTGATTTGTTAACAGAAGAGATGGCTGCGTCCACTATAGGGACCCTCCATTTTCTTATGAACTTATCCTCCATGGGATAGATCACCGGAAATCTCTTGGGGGGAGCAAATATTTTATCAGGATGCTCCCAATCCTGGTAAATAAGCCCTTCTAATAAAGGGTGGATTGGGAAAGGAACAGACAGCCTGGGGAGCTTTTAGCGACCCCAGCGAGGAAACCGTAGTGGATGGTGGTTCCGCCAGAGGCATTTTAAATGCTGATCGGATCATATTAGTCAGAGACTGAACCCATAATCTTTCAGCCTGAGAAGCTGAGAAAGGTTCTTCCACTGTTGATTCCTCTATAAGTGAATCAACCTCATCCTGATCCCCTTCAGGTAGGTCGATCTCTGTGTGGGGCTGTTCCTCCACTAACAGGCACTCTGAAGGAGGAGACGGAGATCGGACGCGCTTTTCCTGTGACAGGGAAGCAGCGATCAATGCTGTTAATCTCTCTTCCAATCCTCCCAGAGTTGAGGATAAAACCTCCTCTGTTATATATATACAGGAGCAGGTGGACTGGGGACAGCCGCAGCACCAGGCATTCCTGCGGGGTTTCTACGGCTACTGACCTCTGCATTCTCAGGGGAGATTGGTGCAGTGCAAGCATGCCCAATATCCTCAGAGCCCGATGGAGACCCCTTTGGCTTCCTGGAAGATCTATTTCCGGAGCGTCTGGACGACATATCCTTTAAGCACAAAGCTGAGGTATTCCCGTCGTCATACACCAATTTTTGCTGGTAATAGTCTAACACAGGTGCTGCTATATACCAGCTGGTGTCCACTAAAGTGCCTTTCTATGGGGATGCCTGCATCAACCGCCTCTGTGTGCCACTGTTTGTTGCTAGCTCTGTTTGCATGCAGCTGACACTTGTACTGTGTCTTTTAACCATGCTGGGACGCCCGCACATGCGCAGAAGCGCCGCGGCGCGCATCGAGCGTCATCCACCCGCCCCGCCCCTTTTTTTTTATAGGAGGCGCGTGCACGCGCCCGCGCGCGCGCCCGTGCGCCAATGGCGCCCTTTTCGAAAACCAACAGAGGACTAGGAGCCAGGGCCCTTTTTGCCGGAGGGCCTGTGCGGTGGATGAACGCAGCAACAGGGCAGAGGAAGTGGATTCCCTCAGAGAAACTTACCAGCTGCCTGGATCTTTTGAGTTGAGAAAACCAAAGATCCACATTTACAAGAAAAATGGACTACAGCGGCCTCTAGTGGTTTAACACAGGTACCGCGGTCCCTGTTTTTTTTTTTTCTTGACTACTATTAAAATTTTACATTTTCAGTAGTTATAGGCAAACACAGATATTTAGCGGGAATACCGTTAGGTAACAGACAGAAAGACAAATTAGGCTTGGGGGTCCCCCAATAGAACCAAGTTCCTGAGGGCCCCCACTTACCTGATCCCCGCCGCAGGACTTTGTTTGGTCCACAAAAGTCCAAACTTCACCTATCACGGCAGGCATTGTAATTAAACCTTCAGGGACCGGGTTCCCAAGGATTCCACTCCCCTGGACCTGTATAGCACCCTGCACAGACAGCGTCTTGGTCGTGGGTATGACCAGAGCTCTGGATCCCAGGGTCCAGCCCTCCTAAGAGAAGCATTACAGGCAAAACCTTGCTCTTCTGCTGCAAGGCCCGGGTACCGACCGTTTAGCTATGAAGCTTTTTTGGTGGGATCCGGAACAGCTTACTAAGGCCCAAAAGAACCTGTACGCAAGCCCAGTGAAAACACATGTTACTCTTTGGCCAACACCTTAGACACTGGCAAAAAACTGAGGTGCTCCCGGGTGGGAGGGGCTTATATAGGGGAGGGTACTTCCGGTTTGGAATTGGCCAGTGCCAACACCTGAAGGTAAACTATATAACCCATTAGTAATGACTAAGTCGCTCTGTGTCCCGTGATGTACGAAAAAGAAAAAGTAAACTTCAACCTTATATACATATTTATTAAAGACTACATCGCCAGACATAAGTAAAGTAAGTGAAAATTGGAGAAGAGACGTTCCAAATTTGGCGGAGGAGGATTGGGAGGAAGCGTGGAGGTTCCCATTTTAGATCCTGGTATCACTTCGAGACAAATTAATACAATTTAAAATGCATAAAAGCCACTACACACCATATAAGTTATATAAGATGTCCCCATCAAATCCTCAAAATTGCTGGAGATGTGCAGACATGCCAGGAAACTTCATGCATATATTTTGGCTATGTCCGAAGATAGTAGTATTTTGGAGAGAGGTCCTGAGAAGGATTGCTATGGTAACATCAAATAGTTCTGGAACAGGAGGCGGAAATATGCTTGCTAGGATTGGTAGGAAAGGATATCATCTCTGTGGGAAGGAGAACACAGGTGGGCTTATTATTTTATGCTAGAAAAACGATAGTTTTAAACTGGAAAAAGGTAGAAGCTCCCTCAGTAGTACACTGGAAAAATCGAGTAAATACTAATCTGCCATTGTATAGGGAGACATACTGTAATAGAGGTCATGGGGGGAAATACGAGAGAATATGGGAAAGCTGGATAGAAAATCCTATGACAGCTTCAGGTTAAATAGGGTATAAGGGGAGGATAACCACACCATGGAATAAAGGAAGGGAGATGAGTGTATAAAAGGTATTTGTGTTCGGTAAAATGAATGTTAAGTGGAATTTTATGGAGGCTCTAGAAGAGAGCAGATAAATGTTAAATGTGAAACGTATATGTATACGTATGTTTTTTTTGTATGGAAAACGGAAGATTAAGAAAAGATTAAGAAAAAAAAAAAATGTTCAAAAAGTAATCATGGCCTTTGCTCAATACTTTGTTGAAGCACCTTTGGCACCAACTACAGCCTCAAGTCTTTTTGAGTATGATGCTACAAGCTTGGCACACCTATTTTTGGGCAGTTTCTCCCATTCTTCAATGCAGGACCTCAAGTTCCATCAGGTTGGATGGGGAGCATTGGTGCACAGCCATTTTCAGATCTCTCCAGAGATGTTCAATCAGGTTCAAGTCTGGGCTCTGGCTGGGCCACACAAGGAAATTCACAGAGTTGTCCAATAGCCACTCCTTTGTTATCTTGGCAGTGTGCTTAGGGTTATTGTCCTGTTGGAAGATGAACCTCCACCCCAGTCCGAGGTCCAGAGCGCTCTGAAGCAGGTTTTCAACAAGGATGTCTCTGTATATTGCTGCATTCATCTTTCCCTCAATACTGACTAGTCTCCCAGTGCCTGCTGCTGAAAAACATCCCCACAGCATGATGCTGCCACCACCATGCTTCACTGTAGGGATGGTATTGACGAGGTGATGAGCGATGCCTGGTTTCCTCCAGACATGACGCTTGCCATTCAGGCCAAAGAGTTTCATCAGACAAGAGAATTTTGTTTCTCATGGTCTTAGAGTCCTTCAGTTGCCTTTTGACAAACTCCAGGTGGGATGCGTCATGGCAAAGGCTGTGACTACTTCTGTACATGTGCTTTTTCCCTTTTTTTTTTTAATACATTTACAAAGATGTCAAACAAACTTCTTTCAGGTTGCCATTACAGGGTATTGTTTGTAAAATTTTGAGGAAAATTAATTGAAGCCATTTTGGAATAAGGCTGTAACATAATAAAATGTGGAAAAAGTGAAGCCCTGTGAATACTTTCCAAATACACTTTACGCTTTAATGTATAGTGGACCATTTGCTAGTGTGGTATTTTGGTATACCTTTTTTAATATACTTTCTTTTCCACTGAGGAGACCTGCCTTTACTCCTCCTACTACAAGCAGAACGGTAAGTGAAAGGAAATCTGAGAAGTGAGGGAAATCCCCTCTTAGACAGCGGTCACAGGAATCGGGGTCTAAATTGAAAGATTTCTCCACTCGTTTTCCCTTTCAGTCCAGTGACAGTTGCCAATGTAACAGACAGAGGACATGCGCAGCAAGAAACTGTCAGGTCACCTGAGGTCAGGTGACAGATGCACACTGCTAAGCTTGTGGACCCTTCGGCCGAGTACTGCGGATGGAGCTCTGGGCGGATCAGGAAAGCAGCTCCACCTGAGCACCAACACAGATTGAACAGGAAGCTAGAGCACAAGATTCCCCAGGGAGCAGAGTCTAATGCCGCGTACACACGATTGTTTTTTTTGACGGTGAAAACACAGTCGAGAAAATCGATGTGCAAAACGAGGAACAGCTTGTTCCCCTACACACGGCTGTTTTAAATTACATTTTTTTTCTTGGTCGAAAAAAAACGACTGTGTGTAGGCTCCCCGGCAGTGTTTTCCCTGTGGGAAAACTGCCGCGGAAAAAAATGACGGGAATCACGAGAAAAATTAGAGCATGTTCTAATTTTTCTCGTCGTGATTAATGCCGTTTTTCCCGTCGGGAAAAAGTACAAAAAGTCCACACACGGTCGTTTTTCTCGTCCAAAAAAAAATGTAAATTTTTCCCAACGGGAAAAATGATCGTGTGTACGTGGCATGAGAGCCAGCAGATTTTCACCAGAGCCTCTGATGGTGAGGATGGACTTCGCTGCAGCCGACTCCAGATCACGGCCCCCAGGGTCTCCCAGCTCACGCTCAGGGCAGGCTCTGGTGGATGGAGAGGAAACAGCAGTGCGGGGCAACAAGGAATAGTCAGAAGGACAAGCCAAGGGTTAGAGTAACAAGCAGACAGGGATGGTCAGGAGAACATGCCAACAGGTAGAGCAAGGCAAGAAACACACAGGGGAGCCTACACACAGTATTGCACGGGCAAGGCTGGCTTGCAGTGCACAGTGTTAAATAGTGTTTCCTGTTATAGGCTTGGGTGAAGCCATGCTGAGAGAAGATTACCTTTACATGCATGTGTGAGCGCGGTCCCTAAACTGATACACAGACCAGAGGTAAGCAGACAGACAGGGCATGAAACATTACTGCAGATTCATGACAGAAACCTTAAAAAAGGTTCTAAGGACTGGTTCCAGTGCAGTCCCACCACAAAGACTAGGCAAAATACCTAGTCTCCCATCGGCCCGGTTCACACCATGGCGTAGCGCTGAAAAAAAAGTGCGCTGAAAAAAAATACTGCATGTAATTTTTTATCAACGCAATGCAAGGCAATCCACACAGCTGGCAGTTTAACTTTTTGAGGATGTCTGACATCTCAATGAAGTTTGTTAAAAAAAAAAAAAAAAGAAGAAGAAGAACAAGCAATTCACTGCGCTGATCTCTGCCCCACCACAGCAGCTGCGTTGCAACGCAGCAGCTAGTGTGAACCAGACCTAGCTCTACCGCTCGCTATCCAAAAAAAAAAAAAAAAGAAAGGAAACCATGCAATTCACTGCGCTGATCTTGGCCCCACCAAAGCACACATCAGCCGCTGCGTTGCAATGCAGCAGCTGGTGTGAACCAGCCCTTGTTTTTCTGCACGCTATCCAAAATAAAAATAAATTGTGTTAAGCATCATATAGACTACAGAGAACCGTTGCATTCATTTTCTTCTGTACCGGTGGGCGGGCCTATCATTTCCTTTCAATAAACTGTGTACACGGTTTTGCACTATTGCAAGATTATTTCTCCTGGGACTTGATCCTTCTGTGTACAATAGTGTGGGATAAAAGTTGGATGGTTCGGAAGTCTAATATCCAAGTAAAGGCCAGTGGTTTCACAGACACTTTTGACTCATATGATGAAGTCAATATAGTTGGTTTTAGAGTGTTTTTTTCACCACCTTGTTGGTAACATTGCTCAAGCAATAGAGGGGCGTCCAATGTACTTCTTTTTGATACCATCTGCATTTGATGACCGGACCATACTAGGACAGAGCTGCTTGCGTCAGACATTTTTCAAACTTCCTTATTTGTGAATATACTTTGATACTTACAGTCCAGTCTGGAAATCCTTTTCATTAACCACTGCGCAATTGGAGAGGGAGAGTTCGTCCGTAGGACACCGCGCTGCTTGCATACTCTGTAGGCAACAAATATAGATCTCGTTAATGATAGTGCAACAATACGATAATAATAATTATCTGCTCAGGAGGCAGAATCATCATCTAAATCTTGGGCATAGGGGAATATTTTTCTTGCTTTACCTTTCTAGACAATAGCTTATGTTTAACTCAACTGTACTGTAAAAATAAATGTAGCTTGGCAACAAAATGAAAAAAAAAACAGAACAAAGACTATGGATTTACAGCGACACAAAGCAAACAACACAATTTCAGTCCTTGAATAACTCAAATCTGCATAAGACCGTGCCCAAAAGGCTTGCCATGGATTACTGCATTATACTGTCTTTACACAAAGGTTTGGCACAACAGGGTTTCATACAAGGGAATGAATGGGTGCTGCATTTAGCCAGCTGATGTCTTCTGATGACAATGTGTGCCACCACTTCCACATACAGTTGTTGACTCAAAGTAGAGAAGCAGGGAATTAAAGCTCATGTCTAGAAAAAAAAAAAAACACACACAAAAAAAAAAAAAAAATCCCACACCAAGCACTAATGGATCATAGCAGGAAAGTCAAATCAATGGTAAATAAACAACAGAACAGGACCCAGTGCAGCTAACAGAAGACATCTGGAAATGTAGCTAGTAACAGATTGGAAGATAGTCAGCGCTCAATGAATTAATGGAGAAGATTGTCAAGTCAGAGGGCCCCAAAGTAGATAAAAACAGATTTATTCATTCTATGCATGTAAAAAACACATGGAAAAAGTACCAATGCAAGGGGAAAAATGATGCTGAGTCTATGATACCGCTGCAGGTGACCATGGCAGTGAGGAGCCAATGACATCCAATGTGCCAGCAATGGGGCATGGAGGGTGCCAATAACCGTGCTATCCTAGATGGAGTTCAAAAAGAAAGTGTGTGGGGGATCCACTTGCTGCAGGTGGAATAGCGAGCCAACACAGAGCTGAAGCTGCCACGGAATGTGGTATGGCCGCTAACAGCCCGAATTAGCATGCTGCTGCAATGGCTCTGACACTGATCGTGTGGGGAACAGATCAGCTGACCTGAGCCCGGAGCAGGAAGCAGAGAGCGCCGTGCTGTGGATGGAACGTGCTCGCGTTGATGTCGGACAGTTCCTGACAAAGATGGAAGAGACCAGGACCAGCATGGAACGCAGGCTAGTTGGTTGCCTTGACTACGTGTTTCACACGCATTCGCTTTATCAGCTTTCATAAATACAGTTTGTCTGATCCTCCGCTCATTACCTATACATGCTTCTAGAAACCTCACTGATAGCAATACTCAATTCTGAAATTGATACAGATTGT
This sequence comes from Rana muscosa, assembly GCA_029206835.1. Taxonomy (NCBI): domain Eukaryota; kingdom Metazoa; phylum Chordata; class Amphibia; order Anura; family Ranidae; genus Rana; species Rana muscosa. The sequence continues at coordinate 272,643,311 of CM055128.1, forward strand.
AAAGGGAACATACCAGTTCAATTTTTCTTTTTATCATAAAGATGCACTTATTAGGTTTCCATTGCTGCTCTATTAAAATAAAAGCACAATTCTATATATAGAAAATTCTCTCCTACTGAGTGCCCTGACACTTTATCTTCTCATTGATGTGGCAGAAAACTGCTGAAGTCTACTCTTTCTATATATTTTGGAAGAGAGATTGGTGTAGCTGTGAGAGAGGCACCATCACCAAGGATAATCAAAGGAAAGAGAATAAAAAAAAACGCTACAAAATGACAACTGTATTAAAAAAAGAAAAACAGAAAAAACAAAACGCTAGAAGCATAGTGCTGTGCCCGTAGTAACCCACCAGAATCCATCTAGGTAAAGTTTTTTCTGATTAAGGGATATAGCACTTTGTGCTGTTTTTTGAGGAAGCCCATAAACTTCCTTGATTAACCACTTCCTGCCCAGCCTATAGCAGAATGATGGCTGGGCGAGGGTTTCATTGTTCCGAGTGGAAGTCATATGAAGACCTTCAGAACAAGCCCAGGGGGATGCTGCATGACGATCGATGGTGTGGTGTGTCCCTTGGACACACTGCATCTCCAATCATGGCAAAGTGCCTATGACGTACGTTCTTTACCATGTGATCAGCGGTGTCCAATCACCGTTCAAGCAGGAAGTGCCGGTTAGCGCCATTCCTCTCCTCATGCTGACAGCAAATGAGACGAGGAGAGCCGATAAGCGGCTTTCCTCACAGGTAGATCTGCACCGATAATCAGTGCAACCACATCAGTGCTGCCTATTAGAGCCTCCTCATCCGTGCCTATCAGTGAAAGAGAAAAATTACTTAATTGACAAAAATTTTATAACAGATTTTTTTTTCTTTTATTATTTTTATTTTTTTTTACATTTTGGGCTTTAGTTTCATTTAGCAAAAACCCTGTGGGGATTAAATACTAATACTACCTAAATAAAGCTCTAATTGTGGGGGGAGAAAAATTGGATTTTTGTACGCACCGTAAAATCCATTTCTCTGACGTACATGGACTGACACAGCTGGATACTGTAAACGTGTGGGTATATGTCCCTGCTCGCAGGACAAGATCTAGGCAGAATGTTAGATTGTTAGAAACATACATTCTAGAACAAACCAGAGCTAAACAGCCCTGCCCAGGGGGGCGGTCCCTCCGAACATTACCCTCCCACCTGCAGCTAGCAGCCTCAGTTCGTAACAAAGCAGTACAAACCTTAAACGGAAGGGTGGGTGCTGTGCTGCGTCAGTCCATGGACGTCAGAGAAATGGATTTTACGGCGAGTACAAAAATCCTATTTTCTCTTATCGTCCATGGACTGACACAGCTGGATACTGTAAATGTGTGGGACGCCCAAAAGCAGTATCAGAAGGGTGGGAGCAGTAGTAAAGGAACAACCAAAACTTCACTCCAAACAAGCAGAGCTCCTCAACGGAGGAGTTGCAACATTAAACAGCGGCCTGCAATGCTTTGCGGCCGAAGGAAGCATCCGAAGATGCAGCCACATCAACCTTATAAAATTTTGAAAAGGTACGAATGGACGACCAGGTCGCCGCCTTGCACACTTGTGCAACCGACGCTTTATGTCGGAAGGCCCAGGAAGCACCAATTGCCTTTGTGGAATGCGCCGCAACCGGAAAGGGAGGCGCCCGCCCCTTAAGGGCATAGGCCTGTAGAACGGTCTGCCTGATCCACCTAGAGACGGTGGCGGACGACACCGCTCGGCCCTGTTTTGGATCAGACACAGACTTCCGAATGGAAACAGTAGCAGACAGGTACACCCGTAAGGCTTGTACCCATCTTAATGTATGAAGCGCAAACTCTCAGAGATGCGATGGGTGAGGACACAAGGATGGAACAACAATGTCCTTCTTAAGGTGAAAGGCCGAGACCATCTTTTGAAAAGAAGGACGGTCGTGGGCGCAACACCGCCATATCGTTATGGAGGACCAAGTAAGGCGACTTGCAGGACAAGGCCGCCAACTCACACACCCATCTAACCGAAGCAATGGCCACTAAGAAGGCCACCTTCCGGGACAAGGTCAAGAGAGGAATCTCTCTGATATTCTCAAAGGGATGTTCTTGGAGAACCGAGATGTATCCAATTCAGATCCCAAGTAGGGAGAGGAGGCTTGACAGGGGGGGGGGGGGGGGAAATCACATGGCGAACCCCCTGCACAAAAGGTGCTAATCAAGGAATGGCCCGGTAGCGGTCGTTAAAGACAGCCCGGGCCGAAATCCGACCCTCAAAAAAGGTATGCAAGGCCAGCTTTTGGGTCACACCACGCTGTAAGAACAGCAAAATCCTGGGAACAGAATACATCCGAGGACGCCACTCAAGTTCCTCGCACATAGCGATGTAAAGCCTTCCAGGTACGGTGAGATATCTTCCTGGAGGAAGATTCCCGTGTCAACAACATAGAAGAGATGACCGAATACGAGAGAACTCGGTCCTTCAGCACCTGGCTTTAAACAGCCATGCCAATAAAGCCAAGGACTGTAAAGCAGGATGAAGTATGGGATCATGAGACAGAAGGTCCACCCCAATAGGCAGTTGCCAAGGAACGTCTGCGACTAGCCAAAGTAGATCGGCGTACCAATGTCGCCGTTCCCGAGCAATGAGGATCACCGGAATGGCCTCAGCCTCTACTCTGCGAAGCAGGCGAGGCAACAACAGTAGCCGAGGGTAAGCATATATCAGGCGATACTGCCCCCACGGGCTTCCAACGCGTCCGCCCAGGGGTCCCTGGACCTGGCCACGATCTTGCCACCTTGCGAGTGAGTCGAGAGGCCAAAAAGGTCCACTTCCGGTGCCCCACCTCTGGTAAAGGAGGTGGAAACACCTCCGGATGCAAGGACCCTTCCCCTGCAATGCACACGGCCGACAGGACCGTCTTGCAGCGAGATGTATGAAAATCCCAAAGAGACTCCGCAATGTATCGGAGAAGGGAGGCCCCGGTGTACAGGGTGCCTCAACTGTTGGCTAATAAAAGGCAACTTGACAGAACTTCCCTAGAAACTCGGTCAGAGGACTAGTACCTCAGCCTCCACAGGTGGCGCAAACCCACCCCGGGCACAGAGACCCTAAAGGCTAAAGCAGTTGCAGTGCACCTGCTAGACGACTGATGGAAGAAGCAGAGGCTTTTGCCCAGTCATTGAGCCAGAGACGCAGCCACTAAACGGGCGTAACGCTAACCTCAGCCTGGCGAACACAGTCCAAGCCAGCGCTCCTGATCACCACTGAAAGCAGGTGGAAAGTGGTACCCCTGAAACCAGGGATCCTTGTCACAATGCTCCATCCAGCCGCTACCCATGGATAAGTGCTGATTGTACAAACGCATAGTTTATACTATGTATTGCGTCAAACGCGCAAATAGAGTGTGGGAGGAAACCCACCCAGCCACAAAGAGCATAATACAACCACATACGGCGTATGTAGTTTAGTATGTGTGGATAAACCTATTAAACACGTTTATACTGTGCCAGCGACGAAGGCGCGCACATCATCGGGGCTTGGACGTAAACCAGCCACGCAGATTGCGTACACAACCGTGTAGGTATGTTAGCCTGCGAATAAACAAATTGCACATGTTTATACTGTGCAAAGCCCTGAAAATGCGCACACACTATTGGAACGCAGGGGAGAAACCTGAGCACCCGGATGAAACCCATGCAGACTGCATACGCATACCGTGTAGGTATTATAGTATGTGTGCTAAACATGTTGCACAAGCCCATGTGTGCATAGCACCGAAGGTGCGCACAACGTTGGCGCGTGGGAGGAACCGAAGTACCCCACGCATACTCAGAGAATGCAATACCTACAACTAATGTGAATGTATTTAGTGTTGTGTATAAACATAATGTGTATGTTTACACCGTGTATTGCACCAAAGGCACGCATGTCATGTAGCGTGGGCGGAGACCCGGAGGAAACCCAATGCACAGACATACCGGGTAGGTATGTTAGTATGTGGATATACAATCGCACAAATTTAGACTGTGCATAGCGCCGAATCGCCCATACCAATGGACTGTGGGAGGGAACCGGAGTAAACCCACACAGATTGCATACACATATCGTGTAGGTATTATAGCATGCGTGATAAACATTGAACATGTTTAACTGTGCAGAAGGCCAAAGGCGCACATACCATCAGCGCGTACGAGGAAACCAGAACACCCAGAAGAACCCCACGCAGACAGCACACAGATACTGTGTAGGAATGATAGCATGTGAATAAACATATTGCACATGTTTATGCTGTGCATTTCCATTGGAGCGTGGGGGGAAACCGGAGTACCCGGAGGAACCCCACACAAACAGTATACCCATACTGTAAACATGTATAGTATGTGCAATAAACATATTTGAACATGTCTATACTGTGCAGAGAGCCGAAGCGCACATACCAAGGGAGCGCGGGAGGACACCGGCGCCCCCGGCGGAAACCCGCGCCAACCCAGAGAGTACAATACATACATATACTGTGAATGTATCTGGAGTCGTGCATAAACATATTTTGTATGTTTATATCATGTATGGCACCGAAACACAGCATTGGAACGTGAGGGAACACTCAAGCAGACACAGAGACCAATAACACATACATACACTGTGAATGTATGCAGTGTAGAGGTATAGGATGAGTTAAATTATGGCGCAGAGGCGCATAATCTTCTCTGTATCATTCCAACCTGCTTGACTGTGCTGCCGAAGCAGTATGCAGGTAACAGGTAACCTCTGATCCTCAGTCCGTGTGTCTGTCAGAGCCCAGAGCGTTCCCCAGGAAATGGCGGGAAACCACAGGTGCAGAGACCCTGTTGTTACATCAGGACATCACACAGAAGGCTCACAGGGACTAGAGACATAAACGACCATGCTGCACCGACCAGGGGGAGGGAAACACTGTGTACCACTGTAACATCCATGCTGCTCTTGACGCAGCGTGTGAGGAAAACAGTGAGGAAGCTGTGTAAAAGAAAAGTTTGAAGGAACCAAGGGAAACAGCGTCCACCTGAAGTACCTCAGCCACAGCACCCAGCTTGAGAGTGTTACTCAAATCATCAATGAGTTCACTTACAAGAGCCCTGTCATTCACTGACACAGAACTGGAGTCTTCCTCACAAGGGAATGTCCTGTTCATAAATATTAAATATTCAGAGCTAGGGTCCTGAGCACAGTGGCTAGGCCCATATCTGAATCAGAGCACTCCTTCACTAAAGTTTTTGTGGGGGGAGGGGGCTTATAGCTCCTTTTGCTCTCACACCGCTTCTTCTGACAGGAATGATTCCAGGACTGCCGACAACTGGTCCATAAGGACCGCAGGTGCAGGAAACATATGAACATGTTTAACTGTGCAGCACTGCCAGTTGCCCCAGGCAAGTGTGGAGAGCAGGTGCATCAGACTCCATAACGCCACCCTCAGACCTTATACACTATACAGTGAATATACAGTCCACCCACTGGCTACGCTGAGGCTGAGGAGGGGATACCCGGGAGGACCCACCACCCCTTAAGGACCGCTCAGTCCTGCTTAGGGCCGAAACAACTAATAGATTAAAACTAGAGGTCGACCGATATGGGTTTTTCGCTGGCCGATGCCGATATTTAGAAATTTGGGCGGCCGATGGCCGATTTTTGTGGCCGATTTTTGTGTGGCCGATAAAAAAAAAAAAAAAAAAAAAAAACCTCACCCACTCCACTCCTTCCTGCTTACTCCCGTCACTCTAGCACACACTTGATGTCCTCAGTACAGATGGCACTGGCAGGTGGCACTGGTTTGGAACTGGCAGGTGGCACTGGCAGGTGGCACTGGTGTGGAACTGGCAGGAGGCACTGATTAGCACTGGCAGGTGGCACTGATTGGCACTAGCAGATGGCGCTGGTTTGGAACTGACAGATGGCACTATTGGCACTGGCAGGTGGCACTGATTGGCACTAGCAGGTGGCACTGGTTTGGAACTGACAGATGGCACTGGTTTGGAACTGACAGATGGCACTGGCAGGTGGCACTGGTTTGGAACTGACAGATGGCACTATTGGCACTGACTGGCACTGATTGTCACTAGCAGGTGGCACTGGTTTGGAACTAACAGATGGCACTAGTTTGGGACAGATGGCACTGATTGGCAGTGGCGCTGGCTGGCGGTGGCGGGTGGCGCTGGCTGGCGGTGGCGCTGGCTGGCGCTGGCTGGCGGTGGCGGGTGGCGCTGGCTGGCGGTGGGTGGTGCTGGCTGGCGGTGGCGGCGGGTGGTGCTGGCTGGCGGTGGCGGGTGGCGTTGGCTGGCGGTGGCGGGTGGCACTGGCTGGAGGTGGCGGGTGGCACTGGCTGGAGGTGGCGGTGGCGGGTGGCACTGGCTGGCGGTGGCTGGCGGTGGCGGGTGGCACTGGCTGGCGGCACTGACAGATTGCACTGATTTTGCAGACCCAGCAGCTAAATTACATCAGCCAATGATTGGGCTGCTTTAGAAAGGGGGCGGGGCCACATACACATAGCGACCCGCCCAGATACCATCCCATTAGCTGGTGTAATATAGCTGCTGGGTCCCGCCCACCCCGGCCGGGTCCCGCCCACCCCGACATCGAGCTGACAGCTCCTCTCTCTCTCTCCTTTCTGCTCACACACTCAGCGGCTCTGGCTGCATCAAGCGCCGCGCTGAGTGTGTGAGCAGAGAGGAGAGAGAGACAGAGAGGAGCTGTCAGCTCGATGTCGGGGTGGGCGGGACCCGGGCCGGGGTGGGCGGGACCCAGCAGCTATATTACACCAGCTAATGGGATGGTATCTGGGCGGGTCGCTACGTGTAGGTGGCCCCGCCCCCTTTCTAAAGCAGCCCAATCATTGGCTGGTGTAATTTAGCTGCCGGGTCCCGCCCACCCCGGCCGGGTCCCGCCCACCACCGACATCAAGCTGACAGCTCCTCTCTGTCTCTCTCTCCTCTCTGCTCACACACTCAGCGCGGCGCTTGATGCAGCCAGAGCCGCTGAGTGTGGAGAAGGAAGAATGAGCGGAGGTCAGTCTGAAATATCGGCCTAATCTTGATAATAAATCGGCCGATGCCGATTTATCAAAAATGGCCAAATATCGGCCGATATATCGGCCAGCCGATATATCGGTCGACCTCTAATTAAAACGACAACTAATCGATTATGAAATTAATCGATTACTATTTTCATAATCGATTAATCGGCCAGTAACATAATGGGGTTAAAAAAATAAAAAATTAGCCCTTTATAGTACAAAAAGAGCAAATAATCTCTACTGTAAATATTACTTTCACTGTTCCACAGTAAAAAAATTAACCCCTTACAGTAGCGATTATTTTCTCTTTTTGTACAGGGCTAATTATAGTTTTTTTAAACTCCATTATGTTACTAAACGTCTTAGGCCTGGTTCACACCTATGCGTTCTTTGCAGAAACGCACTACAGTTCATTTACATGGTTTCCTATGGAACACTTTCACATCTATGCTTTTTTCAGCTGCTGCGTATTAAGAAAGGGTCAATGACTTTTTTCAATGCAAAGCTATGCTTTTTTTGGTTCAATATACTTCAGTGGAGAAGCTGCAGAAAAGCATGTAATGCGTTTTTGCAGAAATTTGTGTTTTTAATCTGCCCAACAACAAAATGGCCAAAAAAAAAGCATAAAAAATGCAAACGTGCAAATCGCAGCAAAATCACGTGCGCAAAAATCAAAATGCACAGCAAAACACACTGCAGAAACAGATGAAAAGCAAACTGCATAGATGTGTACTGAGCCTTATGCTGGCCACACGGATCAATTTTCAGACAAGAATATTAACGCAAAAAATCTTTGTACATTCGCTGAATGAAAGAATGTTGTTTGAAATTTTCACTTGCTTTTAACATTCAGTTTTAAAATGAATGTAATTTGTGAACAAAAACCACATACACTGTCTGAAAATTCCTTTCACCAAGAAGTTTTCTATTATTTCTACTAATGATATTTACCAGATTCACCCTCTAATAGTATATACAGTATATCTAATCTGTCAATTATTCTCAAAGAGGATTAGAGATTTTGCTCCCTAACCATATACCGTAGTTGCTTCAGTTATATTTACCACTGCATAGAGATTTTTTTTTTTACTTTTATTTACCATAAAGCTGAGATATTTACCAGATTCACCCTCTAATAGTATATACAGTATATCTAATCTGTCAATTATTCTCAAAGAGGATTAGAGATTTTGCTCCCTAACCATATACCGTAGTTGCTTCAGTTATATTTACCACTGCATAGAGATTTTTTTTTTTACTTTTATTTACCATAAAGCTGAGATATTTAAGAATAAATTGCCTTTTTTTTTAAAACTTTACATATTAACTAAATTATGCACCACACTTTTTTAAAGGTAATTAACCGATCAAAACAATAATCGGCCAATTAGTCGATTATGAAAATAATCGTTAGTTGCAGCCCTAGTCCTGCTGAAGAAACCGCGCTGTGAGCCTGAGGAGAGTGAAGAATCTGTGAGGAGATTGTGAGGAGATTCGAACCGAAAATGGCCGCCGGCCGCAGCTATGACTGCACCATTGGATCACGCCAAGATGGCCGCTGAGCGCAAAATTCAAAGCTCTAATGCGCGCTAATGGCGCACGCAATAATCACCTCACACACCAGAAAAACTGTCCCTCTCTCCAGAACCCACTACAGACATGAGCGCCCAGACAGGCCAGAGTGATCCCCAAGCACCCCCACAGCACAGCACCAGTGCAGGGTGCAGAGAGCAGCATAACAGGGGGGAGACAGGGAGAAACCCCCCATATAAAGAAACACAGCCAGCATGTACTCACCTGCAGTAGGAGAGACTACTTACCCGTCCCTTTCAGGGACCCACTGGCTTGTTTCAGACAGACCTATCACAGAGCAGTACTGCGTAGCTGTCGGCCCGGTCCACCGCGAGAGATACAGTCAGTCAGGTACTGTTCAATCTTGAGGAACGCGGGAGCATGAAAGCAACCCGGCCACCCCTGGAGTCATGGGGCATGTCGTGAACTGAGTCTCACGCACACAAGGCGAGGATCAGCACGCTCGATGGTCGGACAGGGAAGACTACGAGGATACCAGTGTACCCAACCTGTTGCCCAGCCGACAGTTGATTGAAGGTCTCAAAAATAAAATAATAAAATTCCCAAAGGAATAAAAATTTAAAGTAAAATCTTCCAGGAGACTGGCTCCTGAGAGAGCCACGTCTTCTCCTTCTGCTAGGCAGAAAAAAACTGAGGCTGCTAGCTGCAGGTGGGAGGGTAATGTCCGGAGGGACCGCCCCCCTGGGCGGGGCTGTTCAGCTATGGTTTGTTCTAGACTGTATGTTTCTAACAATCTAACATTCTGCCTAGATCTTCTCCTGCGAGCAGGGACATATACCCACAAGTTTACAGTATCCAGCTGTGTCAGTTCATGGACGATAAGAGAAACTGTTTGGGTACAGCGTTGCATGACCATGCAATTGTCATTCAAAGTGCGAAAATTGGCCTGGGCAGGAAGGGGGTGAAAGTGCCCTGTATTGAAGTGATTAAGACCCCTTTCACACTGGGGTGCTTTGCAGATGCTAGAACGCTAAAAATAGCACCTGCAAAGCGCCCTGAAAGAGCCACAGCTGTCTCTCCAGTATGAAAGCCCCGAGGGCTTTCACACTGGAGTAGTGCGCTAGCAGGACGGTAAAAAAAGTCCTGCTAGCAGCATCTTTGGAGTGGTGAAGGAGCAGTGTGTATTAAAATGAATGGACACAGCGGTTATACCACCAGCAAAGCGCTGCTGCAGCGGTGCTTTGCGGGTGGTTTTAACACCTTTTTCGTCCGCTAGCAAGGGTTAAAAGCGCCCCACTAACAGCCGAATACCCCCGCAAATACAACGGTAAAGCGCCGCTAAAGTCAATTCAGATTTTTTTTTTGGTAATGCCAATTTTACTGCACATTGCCACAGTGTACTGTGACATTTGAGGGGATTAGAAGAGGGGGAGGTGTTCTGAAGTCCAAAGAGAGCGAGCAGCCTAGGGCGACAACGCTGCTCCTCTATAGATGCAGTACAGAGGGAGTGTTGTCAGTTAGGGTTAGCACTTGCTATGTGTTGCAGGTTTTGCAATCCAGACACCCCCAACAGGCACAGCAGTCGGATCCCTCGCCTCCATTGTAACAAGGGTTTTGGGAAGAGCATTTGGTAAAAACACAACCCCGGGGCGTGGCCTGGATAGCAATGGGATAGGTCGCATGTGATGTGAGCTCCGTCTGCCCATACTCCTAACCTACCATCCTGCCTGCATCCTGCTCGGTTCCTGCCATCCCCTACATCCGAGGACGTGTCCTGCTCTCCCTGTGGTTCCTGAAGCCTGTTAGCCCGCTGGTTTGCCGCCACTGCCGTCGCGGCGCTTCCCGGTCATCTGCTTCAGGAAAGGCCCCGGCTTCGGCCTAGTTCCTGGTTCGGCGGCCATCTTGGCCCTCCCGACGGCGGCCCTGGACACTTGTTCTTGCCTCCCTGGGCGCACTGGGCTCCATCCTCTTCTACATCGGCCCCCGGATTACCTGCTGCAGCTGCTGGGGTGTCTTTGCACTCTGCACCTGCTGTGTGAGCGGACCGCGGTCTCGGCCTGACTCCCGGAACGGCGGCCATCTTGCTCCACCCGGAGACATCTTTGGCAAGTATTACAGGCCTCCCTGACTCCCCTGAGCTCAGATTCCCCTGCATGCAGCCTGTTGCCATTACAGCTGCTTGAGAGTGACCTGCTGCCTACGTTGGGCCGTCCCTGGGCAGCAGTGGGGGGGGGAGGTTGTGGAGGACCCGGCCTCCTTAACAGCGGCCATATTGGTGCACCCAGGCATCTTCCCTGTCGCCTTACAGCATGTCTCCGTCTAAAAATAATTCTGAAGCCATCGATAAACTGGCCAGATACCGCCGGCTTGAGGAGGGGGATCGGCAGGTCAGAGACGGCGCTGCTGCTTTCCTGGATGCGGATCACTCTGTGGTGGCTACTAACAAATTACTGGATGCCATCGCCATGTGCCAGAGCACGCTTACCACCAAGATCGAGGAGGTAAAAATTGATGTGTCCCTTATCCGGCAGGATCTCTCTACCCTCAGGGACCGCGTGACGGAGACGGAGACCCGTATTAGCAGAGCAGAGGATATCTTACACCCTTTACAACATACCACCGATGAGGTGCGCCGCCAGTTACAACAGATTAGCGCAAAACAGGATGACATGGAAAATCGCCTTCGGAGATGTAACCTCCGCTTCATCGGTCTTCCTGAGTCTGCTGAGGGCACTGATCCGGAGAGCTTCCTTGAAAACCTCCTAACCTCAACCTTCGGCAGAGACGCATTTTCGGTAATGTTTGCAGTGGAGAGAGCTCATCGAATCCCTGGCCGCCCTCCTCCCCAAGGAGCTCCACCGCGTACCCTGATAGCGAAGTTCCTTAATTTCAGGGATCGCGACAAGATCCTCCGCCTAACCAGAGAGAAGGGGAATATCCCCCATACCAATGCTCGTGTTGCCGTCTTCCCGGACTTCTCCAATGAGGTGCAACGGCAGCGGTCCAGGTTCCAGGATGTTAAGAAGCGCCTCCGCACTCTACACCTCAAATACGCCATGCTGTACCCTGCAAAGCTTCGTGTGGAGTGCGACGGTCGGACCCACTTTTTCGAGGACCCAGAGTCGGCATCCACTTGGATTGACCGGAGAGATCGGCGAGATTGAGCATACCGCGCTGTCTGGGAGCTGTGAGTACTTTTCTTTTCTCTCCCCTGCTGCCCCCTGTGCCGGTGGCACTCCCTGTTCGTGCCCTGGTGATTCGCCTCACGGTTGCTCTGTTGCTAGTGGGTGCCCTCCGCCGGGACGGGGGAGACAGACCTAAAAGCCTTTTCCGCCCCTCCTCGGATCTCACAGCATGCTCGCCACCTTCGGGTGACCTAACTGTTAATTCCCCGTTCTCCCCACGCATGGGAGATGCTTGTAGAGGGCAGCTTACCGAACGTTGCTGGAACTTCCTATCCTACTTTACGTACCACCCTGATGGCAGGCGGGGCTCCCTTCTGCACGGCTGCAATGGTGTTGTGCTTTTGTGGCCCCTATACCCCATGCACTTCTCAGAGAAGAAGTCGCCCCCCTAGGTTCTCTATGGACTTTTTTCACTCCCCCCGTTTACCTGATTGTTTTTTCCTCCTTTTTTGTTTTCTGTTCATCACAGGTATCTATGTCCCTTTGAAATTAAGTCCCTCGCCTCCAATGCTTTTTTCACGTTGGATGTCCCCGGTTGATACCTGGTTTTGGGATACTATGTTCATGCCGAGTTGGGGTGGCACTGGACTGGGAGGGAGGGGAAATGTTTTGGCTGTTTTTTATTTGCCACTATGTTCACAATTGTTTATTTCTGCTAAAGGTACTATGTCATTGTCATACATGCACTATCAATATTGGTTGCTGATGTGTTCTGTACTGTCTGATGTGTCCTTATCTGCTCTGCTGGTCCTGGTCTGGCTGCGGTCTATTATACACACCATATACCCACCATGAGTTCCCTGAAGTTCCTCACGTGGAATGTTAGAGGCTTACGCAATAAGATCAAACGCACAGCGGTCCTGACATTTCTCAAATCTCAGAGAGCTGACATTATCACACTGGTCGAGACCCATGTCACGGGCCACTTGCAATCCTCCCTTAAAAAACCTTGGGTGGGGTGGGCTTATCATGCCACTCACACCTCATATTCCAGAGGAGTATCGGTCCTGGTTGCCAAACGGGTACCTTTTGAGCTTATACTGCTCCGCACGGATCAGCAGGGCAGATATGTGTTTATGCACGCCACCATTAATGGGTCTCCTATCCTGCTACTTGCCTGCTATATCCCCCCCCCCCGTACAACTCAGCTGTAATTCAGGAAGGCCTTGCCTTTATGACACAATACCCCTCCGTACCGGCAGTGTGGATGGGGGACTTCAATATGACCCTGATCCCCGCTCTGGACCGTCTGGGCACACTGGATCCCCCCCTTAACCCACCGACCCATACCAGACTGCACCGCATAATGACCGACTTTGCTCTTGTCGACACTTGGCGCCACAGACACCCGCACACTAAAGTCTTCTCATGCTTTTCAGCCAGTCATAACACAATGTCACGAATTGATTTTGTTTTTATCTCAATGTCCCTGCTGCCTAAGCTAGGAGATGTGGGCTTTGCTCCGAGAGTACTCTCGGATCACGCCCCCTACTGGGTCACGATCCAGCTCCTGAAGGCTTCCCCTGCTCCTTCTTGGCGGCTAAACCCGTTCTGGCTGACTGCCCTGCAAGACCAGGATGACATCCCCACAGAATTGCAATACTATTTTACGGCCAACAGGGACACTGCCACGCATGATGTGGTGTGGGAAATGTTTAAACTTCACGCTCGTTCCCTACTTTCCACACGTATTAACAGGCTTAAACGGTCATCAACACTTATTGTCCAGCAGGCTGCGGAGCACCTGCAGGCGCTGGAGGAGGCGTTCCACCGGGACCCCTCGCCCAGCGCGGCCAACAATCTAAAGATTCAGGCGCGCCAGGTCTCCCAATTGCACATAGAGAAGGCTAAACAACGTATCTTCTTCTGTAGACAGAGGGTGTTTGAGTATGGAGAGAGATCGGGCAAACTGCTCGCATATCTCGCCCACTTGGATATGCGTCCCCCTGTGGTGGTGTCCTTGACCGACCCGCAGGGGGACGACATCACCGATCCGCAACTGGTGGCGGAGGAATTTGGGAGATTCTACCGTGCACTCTACACTTCCAGGGTCACCCACACTCCCCAAGACACCAGGGACTACCTAGCGGGAGTTCAATTCCCTAAACTGACAGACGACCAGCTTGAAATTCTGGAAGCCCCTATTACTGAGGAGGACATCTCCGAGGCCATTTCCTGTCTGGCCTCATCCAAGGCCCCAGGATTGGATGGCCTACCTCTTGAATTCTATGCCACCTACTCTGAAATCCTAATCCCTGAACTTAAGTACCTGTATAAATCTATATTTGACTCAGGAGTTCTACCCCCATCTATGCGAGAAGCCCAAATAGTCGTAATTCCCAAACCCGGAAAGGACCCTAAATACCCGGAGTCGTATAGGCCCATTTCCCTGTTGCAGGTAGATATTAAAATATTAGCTAAGATTCTAGCCTCCCGCCTTAACCAGGTTATTCTGTCATTGATACACCCTGACCAAACCGGCTTTATGCCAGGGAAGAACACGGCCATGAATATTCGCCGCCTATTTATGAATATTCAGGGGTCCCATGATGAAATTGGCTCGAGGGTCGTGGTGGCGCTGGATGCCGCCAAGGCCTTCGACTCCGTGGAGTGGAACTACCTGTGGGAGTGTCTCTCAAGATTTGGATTTGGCCCCAGCTTTATTCGCTGGGTCCAACTCCTCTATCAATCCCCGAGGGCCAGAGTGTTTGTGAATGGTTGGTTTTCTGACCAGTTCCCGCTGGAGAGGGGGACCCGGCAGGGCTGCCCCCTTTCCCCCATGCTTTACGCATTGGCTGTGGAGCCGTTGGCCATAATGGTCCGTGCGGACACTTGCATCCGAGGTCTCAGGATGGGGAACCTGGAAGAAAAGATTGGGATGTATGCCGACGACACACTTTTGTATCTGGCGGACTCCGGTCCTTCTCTTATAGCAGCCCTCCAGTCCATAGAACGTATGGGTGGCCATTCGGGTCTGAGTATTAATTGGGCTAAGTCCCAGATCCTTCCGATTGACCATTTCCCCTCCTCGTTCGCGTCCCCTCCTCTGGCTCTCCCAAGGGTCTCCCAGATTAAATACCTTGGCGTACAGGTCACTAGATCGCTCTCAGATTATAAACTACTGAACATTGAACCCCTGTTTGCTCTGATCAAGAACAAGACGCAGACTTGGGCCAGACTACCCCTGGGTGTTATGGGTCGCGTCAGCTTAGTTAAGATGATACTCCTTCCCAAGATACTCTATTTGGTCTGGCATGCTCCCCTCTATATACCACAAAATTTTTTCAGGACAATTGAATCCATCCTGAATTCATTTATTTGGGGTCATGGCAGACACAAATTATCCTGGAGAATCCTGAAGAACCCTGTGACGTTGGGAGGAGCTGCTCTCCCTGACTTTCAGGATTATTATTTTGCCTCCCAGCTGTCCCACTTCTATTATTTTGATAAACATGAACTAACGAGATACCAGACACTACTCTGTGAGCACCCAGATGACTCGGCCCACACCCCACTTCAATCGGTCCTAAGAGCCCCATTGACAAGACGCCCCCCCCAACGCACAGCAGACATGTTGACTCACCACCGGAGGGTATGGCGGGCGGCACTGCAGAGAACTGGGACCCCAAGGGTACACTCTCATACCCCTCTCTGGTACAATACATGCTTGCCAGAATTATTGTCCATTCCGGACCCCGCGGCGTGGATACGCCATGGGATCTTATACATACACCAGATCATGACCGATTCAGGCCTTAAGTCATTCCAAATGCTGAAGGACGAATTTTCCCTCCCCAATTGCCTTTTCTTCAGGTATTTGCAACTCCGTCACGCCATACAGGCCCAGTTTTCTGGCTCTTACCCGTCCCTGGCAGTTCCCTCCATAGTGGACATAGTCACGGGTAATGTGCCTGCTAAGCTCATCTCCACTTTGTACTCCGCCATTCGTCTCCCTAGCACCACAGCATTGGCCTATACTGCTAAGACTAGATGGGAGGCGGATGTTGGACTTATAGAGGATGAGGACTGGGACGAGATTTTGGAGGACGTGAAAAAGGTTTCCCCCAAGCTGTCGGACCGCCTCACACAGCTGTACATTATACATAGAACATATCTGACCCCTCAGAGAGTGGCACGTTTCAGGCCCACGTACAATCCAGGATGCCGCCTCTGTGACCATACCCCGGGCTCCTTTTACCACCTCATATGGTTCTGTCCTACCATTCAGGCATATTGGACACAGGTGATACGCTTCCTACACGATTAGATGGGCTCCCCTGCTACCCTTGACCCAAAGATGTGCCTACTTGGCCTGTTGCCAGACTTGGATGCCGACAAACCCCTCCGTACCTTTTTACATGAGACGCTATTCTTGGCAAGAAAAGTAGTGGCCCGTAATTGGATGCAGGCCCTGCCCCCTACAGTTCAGTGCTGGAAAAAGGCGGTTAACGATGCTCTCCCATATAAAAAACCGATTTATGTACATAGAGGGTGTCCGCTAAAGTATGAGAAGGTCTGGGACAGATGGATGGCGGATGGTGAAACGTGTACCTGACATGTTGATTTTTTGTTTTTGTTGTATACCGGCTCTACTTTCACTGCTGTTATTATCTTTGTGACACACAGATGCTTCACTGTGTTCATGTATGTACTATTATATTGGCCATACTGGCTTAGGTTGATTTATGTACCATGCATACTTTTCAATAAAGTTGGTTTCCAATTAAAAAAAAACACAACCCCAGTTTGCTGACTGGACAAAGAAGCAGCAAAATAACACTGATAAGTCCATCCTTATCCTCACTCAGCTCCCCCCCCCCCCCCCCTTATGGCAGCCAGCACATACTCATGCAGAGGAGCCTTATTGGCTCTTAGAGCTGGCCGTCCTATTTCCCATTCCAAGTGCTGCTCTCCAGGAGTAGAACATACTGCATTTTTCCTGCACTGGAACACTGAAAACGCATCAAAACACCCTGGAAAGCACCAGAACCCACGTGTTCTTATTTAGGGTCAAGAAAATAAAGTAGGGGGACTGCAGCCGGACTGCGCTTCTATGGTGTGAACTGGCCCTTACTCCTAAGCAGAAAAATTTATATATTGCAGCTTTCCAATCAGATGTGGTGGCTGCATTTGTTTTATCTTTTAAGGCATTTTCTCTTTGTTTTCCACTTGTGATCTGGCCAGTAGCACACCACCTGTATTAGAGCACCCCCACTCTGGATGAAGGAGCACAGGGGCACTTTTGAACAGCAGTCTGGGGGGAGAGGAGTGTTCAATGTACTAGCAGATTTAGATACAAACTGAAGCCAATCTCCAGCGCAATACTTTACAAGCAGTTACAGCAAACTGTTTTTTTTCCTTTTTGGGATAAGGTTTTACATGAATAAATAAAAAGCTGATCATTGTAAGCACCCATCAGTGTTAAATGGTTTGTCTCATCTCTCTAACTGCTATAGCTGCAGGAGAGCATGTTATTTTGAAAAACAACAGACTCTCTGGCCAGATCACCAGGTAAAAATAAAAGACAGCCCAAAAAAGAAAACGAATGCAGGCATCATATCTAAGGCTGCATTCACACCTGAGCGTTTTGTAGCCCTAAGCCTGAAGCTACAAAACGCTAGAGGGGAAAAAATACATTATTCTCTATGGAGATGGTTCACATCTCCACTCAAAAACGTCTGAAGCCGAACGCCTGAAGCTCAAACAAGTTCCGGACCCTTTTTTGTCGCGCGAATCGGGCGTTTTAGGATTAATGTAATGGAAACGCCCGATTCAAGCGTCTAGCGCGACAATGAGCGTTTCGACGGGCGCAAATTCGCGCGACAAAACAATGGTAAAAACGCCCGAATCGCTACGCTCAGGTGTGAATGCAGCCTAAGAATTGGTAAGCTGCAATATAATAAATGCTTGCTTTTGGGTTTAATACCGCTTTAAATATTTACTTTCTTCCTTGTGGCACATCTGTTAATTATTAGAGTGTTTTTCTTTCAACAAAATAATTTTAAATGGTGATTTACATATCTGCCGGAATGTCAGCTTTCAAGCAAATTTAGAGGATTTTCTGATTTCAGCATGTTTGCAGGCCTTCCTCGGTAACGAAATCCGCAACCTGATTTTGCCTGCTGCCCTCAGTTTCCTTTCAGCTACAGCCTGCTGTTCCAGAAAACCAAATGTATGAAATTGGTTGTGTGACACAAAGCTTCAGCATCTTTCTTTTTTTTTGTAGAGGGAATTCAGTGCAGCTCCCACTACCATCCGATTACACAAAAACTAAAGAGACCTTTAAAGCTTTGCAGCCTCCACACGCCTGAACAGAACATCTATCCTTGGCATCAATCATTCAAATCCCAATGACATTTCAGTCCTCTCACTCGGCTCCTGACAGCCCCCAGCGTTTCTCCACCAAGATGATAGTTAGCCGTTATTCTGCACAAACGTGCCACTTATTCAATGATGTATTGATTTCTCTTCCAGAAATGCCTTCACGCTGCTAATCTTAGAAACTCTGGCATGGATTGAAGAGAAGGAAAAACCATGAAGGTCTACCATAGCTTAGATGTAGAGATTATCAACGGCCAGAACAGATGGGTTACAAAATGTCCCCAAATACACCAATCTGCCTTTCTTTCTACCTATGGTAAAGCCTAAATTCCCACGTCATTCCTGATCTTTTACTGCCAGGATTATGTGTGTTTACATGTATACTGATCAGAAGATGATTAGGAACCTATGCTGTACAGCAGTCAGCAGTTATTGTAATACAGAAGCGGGGGGGGGGGGTGATAGTGACAATCACGTGCTTAAAGGGTTAAACCGAGGTCCTAATCAGAAACACAGGTCACATCATCGGCTTGTCGGACACTGAGGGAATGAAATCCCCAAGGCTTTAGATACATTTCTGTAATCGGCTGACTGATTAAGATCATAAGCTTGTCAAACTGGACGCCATATCCTGCACTCTCTTCCACTGAAGGTATATAGCCCGTCAATAAGCCATACTGGGAGTATGTGGCATAGTGTATATATGTCATAGTAGGTTTCATAGTGACACAGTAATATAATCTAACGTACAATTCCCAAATGATCTAGGTAAACCTAAAACATATGTCTACATTAAGAGCTGGACGGATCACATAAAGGCAGGCAGACAATACAGCTCAAAAAAGCTGAACTTTGGGCACAAATGGTAACTATACAATTACACACACATATTAAAAAAAAACATACATACACATATATATATATATATATATATATATATATTGTGACAGCAGGAAGGTAAAGTCACCTGGTTGCATCCAGGGGGGTAGATATATTTCTCCCAGATTCAGGCTTTATGCCGACTTATACAACTAGGGAGTTGATGAAGCCCAGCTGAGGCTAGTGGGCTCATGAATGACTCATACCTCTAGGGAGAGTGTGGGGCGTCGTGAGACAGGGAGTTGATGAGACCAGCTGAAGCTTGTCAGCTCATTTAGGCCTCTATAAGAACTCCCAGCTTCATTAGATGTTAGCTCATGCCTGGAACCAGACCTGTGTGGACTGTCTAGGGAGAGTGAACCCCTGTGCGGTGAGGCAAAGCCTGTGTGGCTATTTGTTTGGACTTTTACTAAACCAGGGACTTAGGGACTAGGACAGCACCAGGCTGATCCCAGTTGTTAGTTTAGGAAACCTGCATGTTTAGTCAGAGGTCAAACTGACCAGGATTTATTTTGTTTGTTTCTTTTTGGCTTTGCTGTGTTTTTGTCACTGTACATAGAGAAATAAACCGCACCTTTTGATTTTGAAAACCACAACCTCCGTCTGCTGGCCCTGTTTTTGTGTGGGGAGCCCAACCAGGGGGTCACACACACCCGCTACCGAGTTAACCCCCTCACAGTTGGTGGAGAACCAGTGGCAGTTTTTTTTAAGCCAGCATGGAGGAGATACTGAAACAGCTGGCTCTAGCAAATGCCAATCAACAGCAGACAAATGCAGGTTTGCAAAGGAGCCTTGCAGCCCAGCAGCAAGCTCATCAACAAGCCCAGCAGCAATCTGAGGCCCGCTTCATAGACCTGTTACAGAAGCAAGAGCAGAGACTACAACAAATGGAAGCAGTAATGCAGCAACGTCCGCAGACCAGTGAGGAAAGCCGTCCCACTAATACCGCGTCCTTTGGGGTGAGTCGTTTATTGACAAAAATTACTGGAGAGGATGATCCAGAGGTATTTTTGACCACATTTGAAAGGACTGCTGAAAGAGAAAAGTGGCCTGAGGAGCAGTGGGCTGGACTGGTGGCTCCTCTGTTAACTGGTGAATCGCAGAAGGCTTACTATGACCTAGAGCCTGACCAAGCAAAAGACTATGTGATGCTAAAAGCTGAAATATTGGCAAGGCTGGGTGTCACCCTGGCTGTCCGGGCTCAGCGTGTGCATAACTGGACTTTCCAGCTTGGAAAACCCCCAGGTCTCAAATGTATGATCTCATTCACCTGAGCAGGAAGTGGCTACAGCCAGAGACTTTGTCCGCACCAGAGATTGTGGAACGTGTTGTAATGGATCGGTTTTTGAGAGCTCTTCCTACTGCCATCCAAAAGTGGGTAAGCCATGGAGACCCAGAGACGGCCGGTGGTCTTGTGGATCGTGTAGAGAAATACTTGGCTACAGAGAACCTGACGGCCTCTTCCAGAGACTCTCGGACTTTCCACCCTAAGACCAGATCATCCCCAGGGGCGGATAAGAGGATTCCAAGGGGTGAGGGTGGAGAGAGTGAGAGGGTGGGAGCTCTACCCAAAGTTTGGCGAGAACAGCCTGGGAAGTCGGGGGCTCAAGAGGCAGCCAAAAGGATTGTTTGCTACCGCTGCCGGCAAGCGGGACATATTGCAGCAAATTGCCCGGTTGTGGAGGAACCCATGCAATGTGACTTTCTGACGGACCGACGTCAGTCGCTGTGTGCGACAGTCGCATGCACTGCCATTCGGGGAACTGAGAAACATTTATGCAAAATGTGTATTAATGGTAGAAATGTTGTGGTATTACTGGATTCAGGTAGCCTTGTGACCCTGATAAAGGCTGAATTAGTTAAAACAGAGGTCTCTGGGAATAGCAAGGTAGCTGTTATTTGTGTGCATGGGGACACCCGAGAGTATCCAGTGACTACAGTGTGTTTCGAGACCCCCAAAGGTACCCTCTCTCATCCAGTGGGGTTAGTATCTCAATTACCGCATGATGCCATTGTGGGAAGGGATTTTCCGAAGTTCTGGGAACTGTGGGATGATCCTGAGCCCCCCACTGGTGCCCCTATGTACCAGGAATGTGATAGCCAGAACTCCTCTGAGAGTGGTGAGGACTCTCCAGAATTTCCCTTGTCAGTATTGGCAGGGGAGACTCAAGAAACTGGAGAGGAGCCCACCTCCTCAGACGAAAACCTACCGTCTGTGGAGTTTTCTGATCTGGAGGTTCACAGGGAAAATTTTGCCACAGAACAGTTAAAAGACCCCGCCCTAATAAAGGCACGGGAAAACGTAGTGGAAATAGATGGCGAGTTAGTGAACCCAGATAATACCTGCACTTACCCATACTTCAGCGTAGAGAAGGACCTACTGTATCGGGTGGCAAAAAGGGCAGAAGAAACCGTTGAGCAGCCTGTGGTGCCCAAACCTTACAGGAAGTTGGTGTTGGAGTTGGCCCATGGGCACATTCTTGGAGGTCATCTGGGGACAGAGAAAACCCGAGAGAGGGTATTACAGAGATTCTATTGGCCTGGGGTGATGAAGGACATAGAAAATTATTGTTCCTCCTGCCCTGTGTGTCAGAGGTCGGCCCCGATGCCACATTTCCGTAGCCCGCTGGTCCCTCTACCCATCATTGAGGTCCCGTTTGAGAGAATCGCAATGGATTTGGTAGGTCCTATAATCAAGTCCGCTAGGGGGCACCAGTACATATTGGTTATAATGGACTATGCCACCCGTTATCCAGAAGCGATCCCTCTCAGAAATACCTCGGCCAAAACCATAGCCAAAGAGCTATCTCTTGTTTTTAGCCGGGTGGGTATTTGTAAAGCAAAGGGAAAAAACCGCGCTTACTACAAAAATAAATCAATAAATAAATTAAATTAAATTATTAATACAATAATAAGGTCCTTTACAGCAGCAATAAAAGTGGGATAAACACAAATAGAAATAAAAAAGAAGAATCGCGCTAAAGAATCACAAATTATTGAATAAAGTCCAATTTGGCAGACTGGTGTGGAAGGAACACAAAAATCCCAATTACTGAATAAACCTGGAAGAATTCATGCTTACCAGATATGTAAGCCAATAGAACATATGGCTTTTACCCAGCCAGGGCCTTTCAATTCCCACAAGGTTGATTCGTCGGAAAATTATTGGGTATGGTCGCTTGGACTATGACTCCATATATGTATTACATTCGACCCAAAAAGGAGAGAGAAAAATACATAGCGTGATCCTGCCTCAATAATTGGTCAATAGAAATCAGCGTTGTGCACAACACACAATGTGGGAAGCATGCAAAAAGTGAACCACCACCTCACAGTCAATCTCCTTACCAGATTGCACTACATAAGGAGCTATAGGCCAAAAAACACCCCAAACACAGAAGGTTGTGATCCACCACCTCTCATGCAATCTTCTTACCAGATAGCTAGTGTAATACAGCCTGATGTATGTAGGTGACGATCCGTAACCGAAATCCTATAAATAGCTGCAGGCTCGAATGATAAGGGGGTGAAATCAGATTCTCCCCACTGGGACCGTAGATCCACGTATGCAGTATGATCATTTAATACCCAAGGAGAAAGAATGGAGGAGATCGATAGTGTAATACCTTCAGTACATTTAATAAAATAAGGCAATTACACTTACATGAAATCGTATAAAAACAAACGAAGAAAAACGAAGCCGGCCGGCTGCAATATGGAACTCCCGTCCTGCGAGCGTGGTGACGTCAGGGTATTTGTAAAGAACTGCTTACGGACCAAGGTACACCCTTTATGTCCCGGGTTATGAAAGAGCTGTGTAAATTGTTCAAAGTGACGCAATTGCGTACATCTGTGTATCACCCCCAAACCGATGGGCTGGTTGAAAGATTCAACAAAACCCTAAAACAAATGTTGAAGAAAGTGGTGGATAGAGATGGAAGGGATTGGGACTGTCTACTTCCTTATTTGATGTTTGCTATTAGGGAGGTGCCCCAATCCTCTACGGGATTCTCCCCCTTTGAGTTACTGTATGGGAGACACCCAAGAGGGCTGTTGGATATTGCCAAGGAAACTTGGGAAAGTGAGAGTTCTCCCCACAGGAGTGTGATTGAGCATGTCGCCCTGATGCAAGATCGAATTGCACAGGTAATGCCCATCGTGAAGGAACATTTGGCCCAAGCGCAGTTGGCACAGCAGAGAGTGTACAACCGTGGAGCCAAGACCCGTACCTTTTCCCCGGGGGATAGGATATTGGTACTTGTCCCTACGGTTGAAAGTAAATTCCTTGCCAAATGGCAAGGCCCCTACGAGATAATGGAAAAAGTGAGCGAAGTGAATTACAAGGTCAGACAACCAGGAAGGCGAAAGCCCGAACAGATCTATCACGTTAATCTGTTGAAGGCCTGGAGGGATAGAGAGTCCCTAGTCGCAGAAACTTGGTCACCAGCTCAAACTGGTTGCGTGATTCCGGAGGTTGGAATAGCAGCCACCTTGTCACAACCCCAACAACAGGAGGTTAAGGAGTTTGTGCTTCGCAACAAGGAGGTGTTCTCTGAGCTGCCGGGACAAACATCTGGGGTAGAGCATGATATTATTACCCCGCCCGGTGAAAGGGTGAAGTTAAAACCCTATCGGATCCCAGAGGCCCGACGGGAGGCAATACGGGAGGAAGTACAGAAAATGCTGAACTTAGGGGTGATAGAGGAGTCCCAAAGTGATTGGTCTAGTCCCATTGTGTTGGTGCCTAAACCGGATGGGAGCTGGCGATTTTGTAACGATTTTCGTCAGTTGAACAAAGTTACAAAATTTGACACCTACCCCATGCCACGTATAGATGAGTTGATCGACCGGCTGGGAACAGCCCGATACATGACGACTCTTGACCTCACAAAAGGGTATTGGCAAATTCCCCTGGCCAAGTCGGCCAAAGAGAAAACCGCATTTGTAACCCCAGACGGGGCGTTCCAATATAAGAGAATGCCGTTCGGGTTACAGAATGCGCCGGCCACATTCCAGCGGAAAATGGACCAGATACTGAGGCCCCATCGGAAGTATGCTGCGGCTTACCTGGATGACGTAATTGTCCATAGCACAGATTGGGCCTCACATCTGCCAAAAGTGCAAGCAGTCCTAGACTCTATCCGGGAAGCGGGGTTTACGGCTAACCCCAAGAAGTGTACCATTGGGCAGGAGGAGGCCAAATATCTTGGGTACACCATTGGCAGGGGAGTGATAAAACCCCAACTCAACAAAGTCGAGGCCATCCAGAGTTGGCCACGTCCCAACAGCAAGAAGCAGGTACGGGCCTTTCTGGGAATCGCGGGTTATTATCGGCGCTTCATTCCCCACTTTGCTTCTAAGGCTGTGCCCCTAACCAACCTGACGAAAGGGAAAGGGTTGGTCATGATTAAATGGACCCCCGAGGCTGAGGCAGCATTCCAATTCTTGAAACAAGCCTTATGTAGCCAGCCAGTGTTGTACTCACCCGACTTCTCTAAAGACTTTGTCGTACAAAGTGATGCGTCAGATGTGGGGTTAGGAGCAGTATTGTCCCAGGTCTGGAACGGGGAAGAGCACCCAGTCATTTACCTCAGCAGGAAGTTGAAGTCCCATGAGGTAAATTACGCCACGGTTGAAAAGGAGTGTTTAGCGGTGAAGTGGGCTCTAGATTCCCTTCGGTACTATCTGCTAGGTAGGCACTTTGACATGGTTACGGATCACGCTCCGTTAAAGTGGATGGCTCAAAACAAGGAGACAAATAGAAGAGTGAATAGGTGGTTCCTGGCCCTACAGGAATTCAACTTCACAGTAAAGCATCGCCCTGGCGTTCAAATGGGGAATGTGGATGCTTTGTCTCGAGTACATGAATGCCTGATTGCTGGTGTTCAACCCCAAGGTTAAAACAAGAGGGGGGGTATGTGACAGCAGGAAGGTAAAGTCACCTGGTTGCATCCAGGGGGGTAGATATATTTCTCCCAGATTCAGGCTTTATGCCGACTTATACAACTAGGGAGGGAGTTGATGAAGCCCAGCTGAGGCTAGTGGGCTCATGGATGACTCATACCTCTAGGGAGAGGGCTGGGCGTCGTGCAGGCAGGGAGTTGATGAGACCAGCTGAAGCCTGTCAGTTCGTTTAAGGCCTCTATAAAAACTCCCAGATTCATTAGGTGTTTGCTCATGCCTGGAACCAGACCTGTGTGGACTGTCTAGGGAGAGTGAACCCCTGTGCGGTGAGAAAAAGCCTGTGTGGCTATTTGTTTGGTCATTGACTAAACCAGGGACTTAGGGACTAGGACAGCACCAGGCTGATCCCAGTTGTTAGTTAGGAAACCTGCATGTTTAGTCAGAGGTCAAGCTGACCAGGATTTATTTTGTTTATGTTTCTTTTTGGCTTTGCTGTGTTTTTGTCACTGTACATAGAGAAATAAACCGCACCTTTTGATTTTGAAAACCACAACCTCCGTCTGCTGGCCCTGTTTTTGTGTGGGGAGCCCAACCAGGGGGTCACACACACCCGCTACCGAGTTAACCCCCTCACAATATATATATATATATATCTCTATCTATCGATATATATCTCACATACATACACAGTCAGATCCGCAAGTATTGGGACACTGACACAATTCTAATCTTTTTGGCTCTATACACCACCGCAATGGATTTGAAATGAAACTAACAAGATGTGCTTTAACTGCAGACTTTCAGCTTTAATTTGAGGGTATTTACATCCAAATCAGGTGAACGGTGTAGGAATTACAACAGTTTGAATTTTCTGCCTCACACTTTTTAAGGGACCAAAAGTAAATGGGACAATTGGCTGCTCAGCTGTTCCATGGCCAGGTGTGTGTTATTCCCTCATTATCCCATTTACAAGGAGCAGATAAAAGGTCCAGAGTTCATTTCAAGTGTGCTATTTGTATTTGGAATCTGTTGCTGTCAACTCTCAATATGAGATCCAAAGAGCTGTCACTATTAGTGAAGCAAGCCATCATTAGGCTGAAAAAATAAAACAAACCCATCAGAGAGATAGCAAAAACATTAGGTGTGGCCAAATCAACTGTTTGGAACATCCTTAAAAAGAAAGAACGCAACGGTGAGCTCAGAAACACCAAAAGACCCGGAAGACCACGGAAAACAACTGTGGTGGATGACCGAAGAATTCTTTCCCTGGTGAAGAAAACACCCTTCACAACAGTTGGCCAGATCAAGAACACTCTCCAGGAGGTAGGTGTATGAGTGTCAAAGTCAACAATCAAGAGACGACTTCACCAGAGTGAATACAGAGGGTTCACCACAAGATGTAAACCATTGGTGAGCCTCAAAAACAGGAAGGCCAGATTAGAGTTTGCCAAACAACATCTAAAAAAGCCTTCACAGTTCTGGAACAACATCCTATGGACAGATGAGACCAAGATCAACTTGTACCAGAGTGATGGGAAGAGAAGAGTATGGAGAAGGAAAGGAACTGCTCATGATCCAAAGCATCCCACCTCATCAGTGAAGCATGGTGGTGGTAGTGTCATGGCGTGGGCATGTATGGCTGCCAATGGAACTGGTTCTCTTGTATTTATTGATGATGTGACTGCTGACAGAAGCAGCAGGATGAATTCTGAAGTGTTTCGCGCAATATTATTATCTGCTCATATTCAGCCAAATGCTTCAGAACTCATTGGACGGCGCTTCACAGTGCAGATGGACAATGACCCGAAGCATACTGCAAAAGCAACCAAAGAGTTTAAGGGAAAGAAGTGGACTGTTATGCAATGGCCAAGTCAATCACCTGACCTGAATCCGATTGAGCATGCATTTCACTTGCTGAAGACAAAACTGAAGGGAAAATGCCCCAAGAACAAGCAGGAACTGAAGACAGTTGCAGTAGAGGCCTGGAAGAGCATCACCAGGGATGAAACCCAGCGTCTGGTGATGTCTATGCGTTCCAGACTTCAGGCTCTAATTGACTACAAAGGATTTGCAACCAAGTATTAAAAAGTGAAAGTTTGATTTATGATTGTTATTCTGTCCCATTACTTTTGGTCCCTTAAAAAGTGGGAGGCACATATACAAACTGTTGTAATTCCTACAACTGTTAACCCGATTTGGATGTAAATACCCTCAAATTAAAGCTGAAAGTCTGCAGTTAAAGCACATCTTGTTCGTTTCATTTCAAATCCATTGTGGTGGTGTATAGAGCCAAAAAGATTAGAATTGTGTCGATGTCCCAAAATTTATGGACCCGACACATTAGATAGATAGACATATACACACACACACACGCATTATATTTTATATATATATATATACACACACACACACATATATACATACATACATACATACATACACGTCGGCCACCTATTTAACTGCTTGGTAACACAAATTGCTAATCAGCCAATCATATGGCAGCAACTCATTGCATTTAGACATCGAGAAGACGACTTGCTGAAGTTAAAAATGAGCATCAGAATGGGAAAGAAATTGGATTTAAGCCCTGGTTCACATTGATGCTTCTTTGAAATCGTTCTACTTCGCTTGAAGTAGCGCGATTTCCAGTGCTACTTGATAGGCATCTGTGTGGCTTCATGCATAGATGTCTATTGAAGTCGCACCTGAAATCGTCAAAAGTATTGCAAAACTACTTTTGCAAATTGGTGCGGCACCACCGCACCAATTGGAACAGCGCCATTGCCTCCAATAGGCTGCGACTTGTCATGCAATTTGATCTCTCAAATCGCATTACAAATCGCTACAATGTGATGCTAGGCTAAAGCGGGAGTTCTGCCCCTTTAAAAATTAAAAGTCAGCAGCTACAAATACTGCAGCTGCTGACTTTTACCAATAGGACACTTACCTGTCCTGGAGTCCAGAGACGTTGGCACAGCAGCTGATGTTTACATCGGCTGGCCAGGTGCTGCCGCCACCATTGCAGGTAAGGGAACTCAGTAGTGTAGCCTTTCGGTTTTACAGCCAGGTCCCTACTGCAAATGCGCGAAGCGCGCTGTGCTCTGTTACTGGCCCTGCAGAAGTGGAGGGGGGAGGAGGAGGAGGAGGAGGAGGAGGGGGACCTAGCTGCTGACGTAATTCGCAGTGGCTTGGTCTCCCGAAAGTAGGGACAGGGTACCTGTAAAAAACAGGTACCCGCTCCCCCCCGAAAAGGTGCCAAATAAGCGGAAGTTGCACTTTTGGGTGTTACTCCGCTTTAAGAGACTTTGAACATGGCATGGTTGCTGGTGCCAGACGGGCTGGTCTGAGCATTTCAAAAAAACGACTGATCTACTGGGATTTGCACTCACAATCATCTCTCGGGTTTACAGAGAATGGTCTGAAAAAGAGAAATTATCCAGTGAGCGGCTGTTGTGTGGAGGAAAATGCTTTGTTGATGTCAGAGAATGGGAATGGTTCGAGGTGATAGAAAGGCAATAGTAACTCAAATAATAACTCGTTACAACCAAGGTATGCAGAATATCATCTCTGAACGCACAACCCACACATTGAAGCAGATGGGCTACAGCAGCAGAAGACCATATCGGGTGTCACTCCCGTCAACTAAGAACAGGAAACGGAGGCTACAATTCGCACAGGCTCACCAAAATTGGACAATAGAAGATTGGAAAAACGTTGCCTGGTCTAATGAGTCTTAATTTTAGCTGCGACATTCAGATGGTGGGGTCAGAATTTGGCATAAACCAAGGCTTGACAAATTTGCTTGGATTCTAGGAGCCAGCTAAAAAAAGTTAGGAGCCAGGTTTTTTTTTTTTTTTTTTAACGAGTGATGCGTGCAGAAGCGAACGCATACGTGAGTAGCGCCCGGTTATGAAAGCGGTGTTTAAACCACACATGTCAGGTATCGCCGCGATCGGTAGAGCGAGAGCAATAATTCTAGCCCTGGACATCCTCTGTAACTCAAAACATGCAACCTGTAGAGTTTTTTTAAATGTCGCCTATGGAGATTTTAGTGGGTAAAAGTTTGTCGCCATTCCACGAGCAGACGCATTTTTGAAGCGTGACATGTTGGGTATCAATTTACTTGGCATAACATTATCTTTTACAATATAAAAAAAATTGGGCTAACTTTACTGTTGTCTTATTTAATTAAAAAAAAAAGGGTATTTTTTTCCTCAAAGTGCGCTTGTAAGACCGCTGCGCAAATAAGGTGTGACAGAAAGTATTGCAACCGCCATTTTATTCTCTAGGGTGTTAGAATAAAAAATATATATAATGTTTGGGGGTTAACTTCTAAGTAAAGGGAAGGAGATGGGTGGGCAGTGAAACAGGCAAGCATTGCTGGTTGTCTTGTCATACCAACGGCCACCACAAGAGGGCGCCAGATTACAGAATGAATCATAGGCCTGCAGAAGGCCGCGGCCTCAATTACCGGCCAGCGCGGCCCGACGAGATCGCACGATCGCCGGGGGGGGGGCGCAGGAGACACAGGAAACCTCAGCTGTGCCTCAGGCGCCAGGTCGCTAATTCTAGTCGCATTTGCGACCTGGTGCCCGGGTTTTGTCGAAGCCTGGCATAAACAACATGAAATCATGGCTCCATCCCACCTTGTATCATCGGTTCAGGCTGGTGGTGGTGTAATGGTGTGAAGGATATTTTCTTGGCACACTTTGGGCCCATTAGTACCAAACCCCACAGCCTACCTGAGTATTGTTGCTGACCATGTCCATCACTTTATGACTACAGTGTCCCCATCTTCTGATGGCTCCTTCCAGCAGGATAATGCACCATGTCACAAAGCTCCAATCTTTTCACCACTGGTTTCTTGAACATGACAATGAGGTCACTGTACTGCAATGGCCTCCACAGTCACCAGATCTCAATCCAATAGAGCACCTTCGGGAAGTGGTGGAATGGGAAATTCGCATCATGGATGTGCAGCCAACAAATCTGCAGCAACTGTGTGATGCTATCATGTCAATATGGACTAAAATCTCTGAGGAATGCTCTCAACACCTTGTTAAATCTATGCCATTAAGAATTGGGCAGTTCTGAAGGCAAAAGGGGGTCCAACCCCGTACTAGCAAGGTGTACCTAATAAAGTGGCCGGTGAGTGTATGTGGATTATATCAGCTGCCACAGGATCTGTAATTTTAGTAGCCAGTCTTATACACCAGACACACTAGGTAGATAGGCGAACCAGTTCCTTGGATTACACTGCAACAAAGCAACACAGCCTGGTCCAGCACACCCCCTATCCTGTGATCGGCATTGCTCTCACCTTATAGCGACAGTCTTTAAACCTTAAAAACAATTCCCTGAAAAACAGGAAGTATAATACTTGCCTCTATGGTGGCCCATACCACCGATCTATACTCCGTTGTAGTTTTATAATCTCCACCAGAGTCTTCAGCATCCAACACTTCTGGGAAGGTCGAATACTTCTGTCCCCCGCTGAGTTCTAAGCCAAAGTATGTCACCAGCACACCACAGATATCCAGAATGGGTCCAAAGCTTTATTTAGCAATCACATCATAACAAATGAAGCAACATTTCGGAGGCACGCATTCCTGATGGAAGGGGTGCTGCATGGCTCAAACATTGCTTAACCACTTGCCGACCTGCCGCTGTCATACTGCGGCAGGTCGGCACAATCCCGCGAACCTTCGTAGCTGTACGTCGATCCCTTTAAAGAGGGAGGCGCGCGCGCTGCACTGCGGGGGTGCCGATGCTCGTGACCTGCGCTCGCGATGACCGCCGGCCACGAGCAATAACAGGCACGTGAGACAGAACAGGGTCGTCTCTCTCTCTCTCTCTCTCTCTCTCTCTCTCTCTCTCTCTCTCTCTCTCTCTCTCTCTCTCTATCACACACATCCCAGTTCTGAGAGGAGATGTAGATCGCAAGTTCCTACAAGCTGGGAACCACGATCTGTCATCTCCTATAGTAAGTCTCCTCCTCCCCACAGTTAGAACACACCTAGGGAACACAGTTATTCACTTGATCACCTTCTAGTGTTAACCTGTTCCCTGCCAGTGACATTTATACAGTAATCAGTGCATTTTAATAGCACTAATCGCTGTATAAAGTGCCAATGGTTCCAAAAATGTGTCAGAAGTGTCCGCCATAATGTCAGAGTAGCAAAAAAAATAAAAAATGCAGATCGCTGCCATTACTAGTAAAAAAGAAATATAATAAAAATGCCATAAAACATTGCTAGGTGGCAAAAAGACCAGGGGCTTTAGCCCGAAATCCAAGAACCGGGGACCAGTAAACACACCTGCCTGACCTACACACACTGAATTGCCTGACCTACACACACACTGACCAGTGACCTGCCTGACCTACACACACTGAATTGCCTGACCTACACACACTGTGACCTAGTGACAATGACATACATACAAACACTGTGTTTGACCTACCTCAGTCAGCCGTGGTGTGCAGGCACAGCAGGCAGTAGAGCTGGGAGATTTTCTCAAAAAAAAATCAGAGATTTAAAAACAAAAAAAAACGCGATTGATGGACACTGCGCCGTTCCTGAGGAGCTGCAGGCAGGAGTTTTTAGGCAAGGCCGCAGCTTCAGCCTAGTCCGCGGCATCCAGCCTTGCGGACTAGGCCGAAGCCGCGGCCTCGCCTAAAAACTCCTGCCTGCAGCTCCTCAGGAACGGTGCGGTGTCAGTGCCATTTCTGGTGAAAAAAAAAAAAAAAAATCTAAAAAATCGATTTGCTGAAATTTTGAATCGATTTGACCTCTCAACTCGATTCAAGATTTAAAATCGATTTTTTTTTCCCCAGCCCTAGCAGGCAGGCAATCAATCGTCAGTGTCAGAGAGGAGCCGAGGAGAGCCGCCCGAGCGGGGATGTAGCGTTCCCGCCTTCTGGAGCCTGCAGGCTAAGATGGACGTCACGTCCCACGGTCCTCACATTGGCGCTGCAGGCTCCAGAAGGCGGGACCTGCGGCACTCGGCCACTTTCGGCCGCTATGGCACTCGACCACTTTGGGCGGCCGGTGCTCGGGGCCAACAATGGAATGCAGCATTCCATAGACACTGGGCTTTTCGGGGGTCACATTCGGGGCTTCAGCCCCCCCTAGTCACTCCCTCCCGACGCCCCTGCCTATGTCACACATAACACCACAATTCATTACTAACTTAGCCATAATTTCTCTGTGGTCAATTTCAAGGAAGGAAGTTGCACTATGCCAACACTGGAAATACACAGGAAGTATTTGAACTTTTTGCTGTCCGTACTTATCAGAAGAATGAAAAGCTGTACAACTCAGTTTGCATTTAAACTCATTTAAAGTGGAAATCCTAGGCTCTAACTAAGCCTAAAACAGCTCTTATCTTCTCCCCCCTCCACCCTTCTAACTCCTATACTAACCACTCTGTAGAAGGAAGATGATTACACTTACCCATTCTCAGGATACTCTAGTCCGGTCCTGTGATTTGCCCAGTGGCTGGCTTCAGGGGTGAGGAGCGAGTGCCAACTGATGGAATGCCTGGGCAGTGACATCACCCATAGGATTACTATGTGTAATGCATTGTTGGCTGTCCTTCCTCTCCCCTTAAGTTGCTGCTGGGAGCCGATCATGTGATCAGACTGGA
This sequence comes from Rana muscosa, assembly GCA_029206835.1. Classification (NCBI taxonomy): domain Eukaryota; kingdom Metazoa; phylum Chordata; class Amphibia; order Anura; family Ranidae; genus Rana; species Rana muscosa. The sequence continues at coordinate 272,675,819 of CM055128.1, forward strand.
GCGCCCTGAGAATAGGCAAGAATAAGCATCTTTCTTCTACAGGGTTAATATAGGAGTTAAAAAGGGGGATGGGAGCAAATTTAAAGTTAAGTTAGGCCCCATGCACACGAGACGCCGGTTCAAACTCTGCTGAACACACGTTTTTAAAGGCTAAAACCGGCGTTTAAAAACGCCCGTTTTGCCATGATTTTAGATACGTTTTACCGCGTTTGCGTCTATAGGCGTTTAGTTAAGAAACATCATAAGACCCTCCCTAAGCTCAAAAAACAGTCACCTGGCACCTGCCACAAGTTGTGGAATGATCACTTGCCATGTCACCTGGCCACGTCACCTGCCACAAGTTGTGGATTGTCCACCTGCCACGTCACCTGCCACAAGTTGTGGATTGTCCACTTGCCACGTCACCTGGCCACGTCACCTGCCACAATTTGTGGATTGTCCACCTGCCACGTCACCTGCCACAAGTTGTGGATTGTCCACTTGCCACGTCACCTGCCACGTCACCTGGCCACGTCACCTGCCACAATTTGTGGATTGTCCACCTGCCACGTCACCTGGCCCCAATTTGTGGATTGTCCACCTGGCCACGTTACCTGGCACAAGTTGTGGATTGTCCACTTGCCACGTCACCTGCCACAATTTGTGGATTTCCACCTGCCACGTCACCTGGCAACATCACCTGCCACAAGTTGTGGATTGTCTACAGTGCAATGCAAGCAATTAGAGTTTTTTTTTATTTATTTTTCAATGGTTTTTCATCATTTTTAAGATTTCTAATGTAAAAAAATAGGTCACCTTTAAAAACGCTTATAAACGAAAACGCTGCAAAACGCCGGTGCCACGTTTTGCGTCTGAACCCATTTTTTTGCTTCTGGAAAAACAAGGTTAAACGCAACTGACTAAAAAAACGTCAATCAACGAGACTGTGTGCATGGACACGTAGGATAACTTAGAATGTGTTCAGGAGCAGTTGAATAAAGTGTCCAACTGCCTCTGAATGTGCGTTTACCAACGTCTCGTGTGCATGGGGCCTAAGAGTCTGAAATTCCACCCTGGCACCTGCCTTGTGCAGCCGACAACCAAATTCACTACAGTACAGAGACAGATGCCAGTATCTTTCCATTTCTGTTCTAAAGCTGAGCTTGGAAACATGTCAAATCTCATTAAAAAAAAACAAAAAAAAAACAACAGGTCTGTATCTGGAGTATGCTGTACTGATTTAATGTTAGTGTGTGAGAGATTACCATGGTCAGCAAACTATTTGAGATTCTAATCTCAGAATGAAGGCAGAAGAGAACTCTCTGCCCAACAGCAGGCAAAGTCAGAGGGGGGGCTCCGTTAGCCCGGCGTTCACACTGCACCCAAATTCAAGGTCGCACAAATTGCATGCGACTTCTGTAACAGAAATCAATGCAAGTCGTCCCAAAGTCAGACCTAAAGTAGTGCAGGAATCTTTTTTATAAGTCGGAGCGATTCAAGTCACACCGATTAGAACGGCTTCTTTTGCACAGAAGTGGGTCCAACTGGGGTCCGACTTTTGATGCGACAAATGCTCCAAAGTTGGAGTGATTGTCCCATCAGTGTGAACTTGGCTTTAAAGTCTTTAGTTTGTAGGATGGGGATTAATTTTAGTTTTAGTTTAAAAAGAAGCTGGCTCCACAGTTGAGTGAAAACCCCATGTAATAAATCTGCACTGACTGAAGATGACCAGCTTCTCTTCAGGCTTTTAATCTTGCATTCCTTATTAAATCGTGGAAATGCTGATCAGGCACTATCCAGGAGAACTGCAATGTCTTCATTACTTGGCCATTTTAATTAAAGCTAAGGGCAGAGAAGATAAAAAAAATAAAACCAGCAGTGGAATGTAAGGAGGTAAACATCATTCAACACTATATTTAAAAGTAACCCTATTGCATAATTAAAAATAGAAATAAAAGATTTATGCGTAATGGAGAAAGGTTATGCTTGCCTATCCCACTGCCCAAGCCACAGTGTCCGGAGAACCCTCTTTACCTGTGTAGGACTCGCGGGCCCAGACCGGGTGCTGTGGTTCCTTCTGCCTGTCCCTACTGCAGTGGTGGAGGTGTCGGTAAAAGGAATCACAGCACTTGGTGGGGGGGAACAGGAATAGGACACCCCTGGAAGTGTGACAGATGAAGAGGATTTTCAGGGCACCATAAACTTTTCAAGAAGGCGAAGATCAGCAGCATGGGCAGTGGACCAGGTAAGATAATTACTGTATGTCATCTTTAAAAGGTTTTTTGTTTTTGTTTTTTTTTGTTTCCACTTTAGATTTTGCAACAGAATCCATTTGAAGGGAGCCTGTTAAAACAAAAATTGAGAAGTTGCCAATGCTCCCTCAGCAAGCATGGTACTGCAGGGGCACCAATGCGGGCATGCTCCTGAGCAGAGCTGTGCACATCCATAGACACACATAGCAGGACTCGGCCATGTCTATGGCTCCAGGAAGAGAAGGAGAGCTGGGTTGCAGACAGGACAGTGCTGGATCAGGAGTGGGGACATGTTTGACAAGAGAAGACTGATCGGGTCCGCCTGTCAGTTTTTTAGGCGGACCCAACTGGACCATCCATTGTCCACTATGGAGTGGCAGATGGCAACAGACGTGTCCGCTGACACCAGCCAATATCCGATCCCATCTACTAAAAACAGACGGATGAGGACACAATTCCCCATCCATCTAGCGGATCGGATTGCCGTTGAGTGTAAAAAGACAGGCCCATGTGAAAGGGACCTAGGGTTTAGGCGAAGAGGGGAGCAAGTAGTGGAGAAAGTATTAAAAAGGTAAAAAAACATTGACTCTTTAACCACTTGCTTACTGGGCACATAAACCCCCTTCCTGCCCAGGCGAAATTTCAGCTTTCGGCACTGCGTCGCTTTGAATGACAATTGCGCGGTCGTGCGACGTGGCTCCCAAACAAAATGTACGTCCTTTTTTTCCCACAAATAGAGCTTTCTTTTGGTGGTATTTGATCACCACTGCGGTTTTTATCCTTTGTGTTATAAAACGACGATTTTGAAAAAAAACACAAAATTTAACACTAGGGGGCAAGGAAGGGGTTAAATGTGTGCCCTATGAGTGATTACCACTGTGGGGGGAGGGGAGTGACTGGGGGAGGAGACCGATCTGTGTCCCTATGTACAAGGGACACACATCGGTCTCCTCTCTCCCTGACAGGACATGTCCTTGTCTCTGTACTGGGCGATCGCGGGTGCCTGGCGGACATCGCGGCCGCCAGGCACGCGCATCGGCATGTCAGTGACGCGCCGCCGGCGGCGCTCGCCCCCCCAGTGGCTGGAGGAGCCGAGGACGTCTATTGACGTCCTCCCGGATTTTAAGAGCCACCTTGAGGCCGTCATTCGACAATGGCCGGGGCTCCAACTAGTTAAAAGCAAAACTAAACCCTCCTATCCTTTACAGCCAACAAAGCTGCCATCTTAGCCTCTGATCTGGAGCTGCCATGGTGCTACACATATGATCAGTTATGACACCAGACATTTGATGGCTTAACAGTTCAGTTGTGGGCACAAGCAAATGTGACAGTTAGGCCTTATTCACAAAAGTGCATGCGAATAGGGACAACAAAGTATTGACAGGCTGACAGCGGAGGTCACTGTTTGCACGTAGCCACACACAGACCGGTTGTCAGATGCATCCAGACTTGGCCATCCATCCCTAACCACTTGTTGTGCTGCTACAGGCGAACAGTGACAAATTCTGTCAGCCTGTCAACATTTTGTACAGGCTGAGCTGTTGTCTCTAGTCGCATGCACCTGTCCTTCCAGCCACCAGAATCCACCGATTCATGCCACTGGAATCAAGTGTGGCTAATCAGCCCTGTGAAGGGGGCCTCATCATTAATGGCATGCCTTGAATGTAACCGTTTTGGAAAACTGTTAAATCAATGGGTTTAGATCCACTTTAAGTCACTATGTAAGCTGACATATGTCTAGGTAGGATCATCAGTAAGTTGTTCCTGCTATTATTCCCTGTCCAATGACACCAACGGTGGAGCCCCATGCCTTCCACAGACACCAACGGTGGAGCATCATGCCTTCCACAGACACCAACGGTGGAGCACCATTCTTCCCACAGACACCAACAATGGGGCACTATCATTCCCACTATAAACTAAACTAATGATGGTGCATTTTTTACTCCCACTGGCCACATTCTGGCCCCCCTAGAGTCTAAAAGGACAGTAAACTGGCTCTTTGTTTAGAAAGTTTGGAGACCCCGGCTCTATACTATAAATTAAAAACCAACAAGTAGACTGGAACCCCTGCTAGGTCATATGGAGTACATGCTCTCTCCACTAAAACAAAGACCAAGGTGTACATACATAGAGAGGCAGGACCGAACAACACTAAGTGGGCTGCACAGTGAAGATAGAAGCAGAGTACGGACAAGTAAAAGCACACCTTGTCAGGTGTGCCTGGAGAGGGAGACCAAAATAACTTAGAGCCAGTGTGCTAAAAGTTGACTTAGACTTTAATTGTCTCCACTAACAGCAGCAGATGTTGACCCAAGGAGGGCTAATCACACTGCATTCTAATACAATACCTGGGGTGTTCAGTTCAGTTCAGTTCCATTCAGCCCACTGGCATCAATCCCTAGCTGAAATATTAGCTTTGGGATGCTCAAATCAAATATGTACCAGGTTACATGGCCAAATCATACAGCAGGTGGGTCCCTATTGATTGGGACTTCGGCATCAAGTGAAGTCAAACTAATGATCTAAATTATTAGTTTGTTTGATGTGGTCTTTAATTACAGCCAACATTAAGCTCTGCCAATGTGCCAAAAGTAGCTAAACTGCAAAACGCTTTAATTCACTGTAAGCCTGGTGTAAGAAGCTTGTTCAATCTGGAATGGAAAGGGTTTAATCTGGGGTGTCCCTACCTAGATTAATGCAAACGGCTTCTGAGCAGAGCCTGTTCCTTTCCTCCTACAGAAATAATTCTGAACACCCAGAGAACATCCAACCTCCCTCCCTCCTATCCCCCCGCAGCTGCACAGAATCCAGGTCACTTATGGCTTCTCTGTCACATTGCAGACTTTAATGAGAATTTGAAAACCAGGGGCTAATCACAAAGCCAGAGTTACCACTGAGGTTTCCATCTTCCAAAATCTAAAGCGAGATCTGAAGCTACAGGCAGCACAGCAGGGTGTCGTCTGAAGTGTGTGCACTATAATGAGTCCTGCTGGTGTGCATGTAATGCTTCATCTCTGTGCTATGTCAGAAATACATTTTATTCTATACTGGGAAAGGCAGATCGTTTATTCTGCCAACAATCTGTGGGAAGACACAAGTGGGGTTATTTAATAAAAAGATACAGGGAACAAAGTGCAGTGCTTGTAGCTACCAAACAAAATCCAACATACATTGCTCTGACTTCTTCAAAGTGAGCCACGGGGTTCTGGGTTTTGCCTCTTTGCACCCTTTATTGAATGCGCCCAAATCTGAGCAAACTAATCCATAAAACTGGACTCCAGGCAAAAAAGATAAATGTACAGATAAAGTATATAAACGAGAGCTTTTTTACCTGCCTACAGATTTGAATTTCAGTCCAATAATTCTTGATAGTTACACAGAGATCACAGCCAGCCTGGAAATCTGACTTTCCTTTGCTGCATTTAAGTAACCCTTCAAGGTCTTGCCCCGACCGCCAGCTTATGAGTGGAGCGTGAATAAGACGCAGCAGACTGCTGAGCTCATCACTTGGTTACTCCGTTCTCCCCTTTATCAGTATGTTTCTTGTTAGCGCATGACTGCTGCAGCAAAACTGACTGGCTCCTTGTGCTGCTCATCTCTCGACCAATCTGAGCTGTGCTGTACAGGAAACTGGCTGATACCCTCTCAAATTTGGATACGTCCACTAATGCTTTTAAAACAACTACAATTAGAACACACATGAATTGTTGTTGAAAGCAGTTCAGACACTTTGATAAGGCAGCAAGTTAGCCAAGTATTTATAACTTTTCCCATATAGTGCTAGGGTCCTGGGTTCAGTTCCTATCAGATTCAAAATCTGCACGGTGATGCATGTCCTCTCTGTATTGTTCTGTCTGAATGAGAGTAGGAATAGTTTACCAAATTAGATAAGCAACCTCAAAAGGTCGAGTCAGTGAGCTCTGTATGTATTCTGTAAAGTAGGGTTGAACCGATACCGATGAAACGTTAAAAAAAAGCAATTAACGGTTAAGAAACGGGGTCCCCGTGTCCCTACCAACCGATGACTCATTCATCGGTCAGTGGGGTTCCCCTGTTGAAAGCTGAAGTGTAAATGAAGTCCCGTCAATTGGAGCGGTCAAAAAAAATAACAACCAGCCGAGCAATGTTTATCAACATCACTGCTCAGCTGCTGAAACAGAAAGGTAAAAATTAACATTGTTTCTTTTTGTATCTTTCGGTTTCTTTATACAAATCAAAAGGGATGAACTTCGATCTTCAGATGAAGTCAGTTTAAAGCAGGGGTCGACAACTTATGGCCCCCTGCTGCTAAATGTCCAGCTCGACACTGCACACAATGAATTCACATGCACCTGTCCCACAGGCATTTTAACCACAGTCAGCTTTCTTGGGATAACAACTGATGCAGCTAAGAAGCCGCTCGGCTGTCATTCCAAGCAGCGGGAGGGGTTCTCCCGTCCCACCGAGGAGGCCCGAGCAACCAGCCGCCACGTCTGTCGGCTGGCCGGAGATCTGAACAAAGCCAGAATCGGCTTTGATCGGGTCTCGGATCTAGTAACGCGGAGGCAATGTCATATCACTTTCGGTTTACAGAAGACTTAATGGCGCCAGATTTTAAAAAAATAACAGCATTCAAAAAAGCCAAACTTTGCGATTTGAAGTCTTATAAACCCCCCAATCCCTCCATAAAGAGTACCTGTCACCACCTATTACTGTCACAAGAGAGGTTTACATTCCTTCTGACAGCAGTAAAAGTGATCATAATTTGTATTTATTTTTTTAAAAGGAACAGTGTAAAAATTAAATAAAGAAAGAAAAAAAAAATCGTAAAGCTCCCCATTCCTCTGTGCTCGCGTGTAGAAGCATACGCAAGTCGCGACCACAAATGTAAAAACAGCGTTCAAACCATGCATGTGAGGTATCGCTGTTATCGTTACAGCGAGAGCAATAATTCTAGCACAAGACCTCCTCTGTAACTCTAATCTGGAAACCTGTAGAAATGTTTAAAGCATCGCCTATTTTAAGTGCCGTAGTTTGTCGCTATTCCACGAGTGTGCGCAATTTTAAAAAAAACAACATTGGGGGGGGCTGTGTAATGTAAAGGGGTTCAGAATATTATCCTCATTTATTAGCAGGTGAATGCGGCCCTCTGTGCATTCATATAAATTGTATCCAGTCCTTAAGTGGAAAAAGGTTGCTGATCCCTGGTTTAAAGCAAACTTTTTTTAACCCCTTAATTTCCTTTAATCAGCCTTAATTAACTCAATTTGATAAAAGATACTAAAATAACCTGGCCCTCCTTCTTAGTATCACTCTGCGCGTATGGATATGAGCTTTCGAGAGATAAGTAATATGATCAGATGTAATGTATATGATGAAAGCAGCCGCTAAAAAAAACATAAGTATACAATAATAAACAGCCTTAAACTTGAATTAAAAGTTCAGATAAAAACTGCAGCAGCGCTACGGACAAATGTTCATAAGTGCGTCTTCTATATATTTGACCATATATGTGGTGTGGATAGTGAACAGTGAGTCTGGTTGATTGATTCCAATTCTAGTTTCTGTGCTTCTTTCACCAAAGTGTAATACACCACGTGGGGGGTAGGAAAGCCCCTGCAGGGGATGCACTCACCAGATATCAAATCAATATGAGCAGAATTAAACAATCCTCCTTCAGTCAGAATCTCTCCTTTGTCACACTCCTTATTTGTATGGTGATGCTTACATGTGTAGGGGAAAGAAACAACACCACATAGAGTAGTACTGTTCGGACAATTTATTTATTAAAAAAATCCCCCTTTATGTCCCCTTTACAATTGTGCGTACCATATACAAAAAAATCAACAGGCGTTTAAATATTGAGCGCATTAGAGCGCTGAGACTTGCCCTTGTTGAGTGCCCATGTAAAGTTCCTTTCTGGCTTTCTCTCCTTATTTGGGCAGATCAGTCAGCGCCTGCAGCGTCACTTCCTGGTAGGCTTGGTAAGCTGGTCTCGTCCTGACGTTTCGTCAATATCTGACTTTTTCTGAGGACGTGACCAGTTACCACAGCCCCAGGATTAAAAAGCACAGAAGTCCCGCCCACTATTCTGCCGCCGGGTTCTCCGTCGCGCGCGTGCGTCATCACGCATGCGCACTCTGGGATCCGCGTCCTGTGTGGTTGTGGGCGGAAGTGTTCCATCCATGTACCGAGATTGTGTTGCCCTCATTGGCCCGCACATCATGCCTTCTGTTCATTGGATGGTCTGTGTCACATGGAGTCGACACAGGCAAGTCCTGGATAAGTCTAATCCCTTACTAAGGAATATCTATTCCCGCGAACCTCTGCTTGCACCCGGAACATAATACGGTTCACATATAGTTTTCATATATATGCTAAAACACTATATGCTACTGATCTGATAAATGATGCACACCCTAGCCGTAATGAGTTAGGCTGATTTTGACGATGCTGCGCGTTCTGTTGTCTCATTCTCATACACAATATATGATGTGGTCAGAGATTTCTATTGTGACACACCGCTAAGCGCCTGCAGTCAATGGGTCACATCAAAGATCATAACAGCATCCTGACACTAAATATACATTCTTCTACAGAAATCCATATATAATGTATGAAAATTCCTTACACAAGTAAACCAAACGCAGCAAACTTTTGAAAAAAATATATAAAATATCCACATGTACACACACATGTATAAACGTCCCTAATAGACACCCAAACGAACGAATAACACTGAATAAATATGTATAAATACATATCTATAAAAATCAGTGATAGATAAATGTATATAAAATATAAGATATAAAATATAAAATATAGATAAAATAGGTAAAATAGGGCCCAAGTCCTGTGCAAAGAGATATAAATAATTCATAGAGACTAAAAGGGTAAAAAAAGTCGCTATAAAATATATATGATCCATATTAAAAAAATACATATTTTAAATCACAATGTAAACCTCAAAGATGCACCTGATTAACATTAGAACATCACCATATAACTCTGATAACATCCTGAGCCATCGAATCCATTAGTTCAGGATGTAACTTGGGTTCAATGCACCCACTGGGTTTAAAAAGATAGGTGACTAACCATTCCTATACTGTCCCACCATCCTGTCTAAGGTAGGGCGTAGGGATGGTGGTGTTCACTATCCACACCACCTATATGGTCAAATATATAGAAGACGCACTTATGAACATTTGTCCGTAGCGCTGCTGCAGTTTTTATCTGAACTTTTAATTCAAATTTTTTAAGGCTGTTTATTATTGTAGCCTTAATTAACTACTTATTCTTCTCCATTTAATTAATATTTTCCTGCTGATTTTTTTTTGTTCACTTCCATTTTATAAACTAAATGAAAACATTTTTTTATTTTTTTGCTTCGTTTATATTTTTACACATTTAGGCTCCATTCACACTTGTACAACTCCAAAGTTACACCGACTTTGGAGTGCAACTTTGACCCAACTTTGGATGGGTGCAACTTGGATACGACTTTGGTTTTGACCAGTGATAATGGTTTCACACAAGTTGCATTGTATAACATTCAGGTATGACTTTCATGCAACTTCTGACGGTTAACATTCAAGTCTATGGCCCTCAAGTCTAGCCAGAGTAGTGCATACATGAATGTACGGTGAGTACAAAATCATATTTACTCTTTCGTTCATGGACGGACACAGCTTCCTCTTGACAAGAGGGACGTCCCAAAGCAGTGTCAAAAAATGAGGGGTGGGAACAGCATAAAAGTAAACTTCACCCCAAAACAAAACAGAGCTCCTCGCCGAGGAGTTGCAACTCTAAACGGCCGCCTGCAAAACTTTGCGGCCGAAAGAAGCATCCGAAGATGCACCTACATCAACCTTGTAGAATTTAGTGAAAGTGTGAGCGGACGACCAAGTCGCCGCTTTACATAATTGGGAGGCACCTATTGCCCTGGTCGAATGCGCCGTGACAGGAAAGGGGGGCGGGCGCCCGACCCTTTATGGCGTAAGCCTGAATCACTGTCGGATCCACCTAGAGATGGTGGCAGACGAGACCGCTAGGCCCTTCTTGGGACCAGCCACCGAAACAAACAGTGAGTCTGTCCTCCAGGACGGAGCAGTAGCAGACAAGTATACTCTCAGAGCTCGGACAACGTCCAAGGAATGCAACGCCGCTTCCTTAGGATGCAACGGACGAGGACACAAGGATGGAAGTACAATGTCCTCATTGACATGGAAGGCCAAAGCAACCTTGGGAAGAAAAGAAGGCTGCAGACGCAGCACCACCTTATCCTTGTGGAAGACCAGATAGGCTGCCAGCTCAGAAACCAGTCTGACGTAACAGCCACCAAAAAGACCACTTTTGGAGAAAGTGTCAACAAGGGAATCTGCCTAATGTTCTCAAACGGTGACCTCTGAAGCACCGAGAGGACCAGGTTCAAGTCCCACATGTCGAACCCCCTGCACAAAACGTACTAACGAGAGAGTGAGCCGCCAGGGGTCGCTGAAAAAAAAAAAAAAAAAGAGACAGCCAGGGCAGATATCTGCCCCTTAATCGTACTTAACCACTTAAGGACCAAGCCTGTTTTTCAGACTCAGTGTTTAAAACATTTTTTTTTTGCTAGAAAATTAGTTAGAAAAAAACCAATATATAATGTTTGGGGGTTCTAACACCTTAGAGAATAAAATGGTGGTCATTGCAATACTTTTTGTCACACCGTATTTGCGCAGCCGTCTTACAAGCGCACTTTTTTTAAAAAAAACTTTTTTTTTTTAATTTAAAAAATAAAACAGTAAAGTTAGCCCAATTTTTTTTTTTATATTGTGAAAGATGTTACACCGAGTAAATTGATACCCAACATGTCACGCTTCAAAATTGCGCCTGCTCGTGGAATGGCGTCAAACTTTTACCCTTACAAATCTCCATAGGCGACGTTTAAAAAAAATTCTATAGGTTGCATCTTTTGAGTTACAGAGGAGGTCTAGGGCTCACGTATGCGCCCCCTCTACCGCCACAGATACCGGTGATCTCGTGGCGAAACCACTGCAGAGACCACCATTATCGTTTACAGGACCGGCTCCTGAAGAGATGGATATCTCGGTTGTGGCAGCAGCTGCTGCCGTTACCGATATCCCTCTTTAAAGTGCCGACGTATATGTACATGAGCTGGTCCTTAAAGCGGAGCTCCGCCTGAAAAAAAAAATATTAAAAGCCAGCAGCTACAGCTACAGCAGCTGCTGACTTTTAATATTTGGACACTTACCTGTCCTGGAGTCCAGTGACGTCCGCAGCAGAGGACCAGCGATCGCTCGTCACTCTGCTGCCCCCTCCGCCATCCTCGCTGAGGGAACCAGGAAGTGAAGCCCTGTGGCTTCATGCCCGGTTCCCTACGGCGCATGCGCGAGTCGCGCTGCGCCGTTCTGATTGGAGCTCCTGTGTTCTGGGAGCCGAGTGTCTCCCAGAACACTACGGGAAGTCTGCGGGAAGTGACGTCACTCCCGCAGATTCCCAGAGAGAGGACTCCCGGATGTGGGTGAAAATACCTGGTTTTAGACAGGTATCTTCACCCCCCTCCCCCCTGAAAGGTGTCAATTGTGACACCGGAGGGGGGGAGGGTTCCAAATAGCAGAAGTTGAAATTTAGGGTGGAGCTCCACTTTAAGGCAAGCCTTTGGTCCACCCCACGCTGTAGGAACAGCAGGATTCTGGAGACCAAATAAGTACGCGGATGCCACTTAATTTCCTCACACATGGATATGTAAGCCTTCCAAGTTCGATGGTAAACCTTCCTAGAGGACGGCTTCCGAGCACTTCTCATAGTAGAGATTACTGAATCTGACAGGCCCCGGTCTCTCAGAACCTGGTTCTCAATAGCCATGCCGTTAAAGCCAGTGACTGTAAAGCAGGATGGAGTATGGGACCTTGTGACAGCAGGTCCTCCCGTAGTGGTAGGCGCCAGGGGACGTCTGCTACCAGACATACTAGATCGGCGTACCAAGGGCACTGAGGCCAATCTGGAGCAATCAGGATCATTGGAATCCCCTCTGCCTTCACTCTGCGAAGCAGATGAGGAAGGAGCCTCATGAGAGGGAAGGCATAGACTAGCCGATACTGGTCCCACAATGCCACCAACGCGTCCGTTGCGTCTGCCCATGGGTCCTTTGACCGGGTCACAAACCTCAATACCTTCCGATTGAGTCAGGACGCCAGGAGATCTACGTGTGGCGTGCCCCATCTTTGGCAGAGGAGCTGGAACACATCCGGGTGTAAGGACCACTCTCCTTGGTCCAGCATTTGGTGACTCAGGTAGTCCACCTGCCAGTTCTCAACACCCGGAATGTACACGGCCGACAGGGCCGGTACGCTCCTTTCTGCCCACCTCAGGATGCAAGCAGCCTCCGATGCTGCAGCTGAGCTTCTTGTTCCTCCTTGATGATTGACATATGCCACCGCTGTGGCATTGTCTGACTGGATCCTGACTGGACACCCTTGCAGCCTCTGTGACCATTTGAAGAGGCACAGCCTGATAGCTCGGAGAACCAGGACATTGATCGGCAGGCGGGATTCGTCCGGGGTCCAGCGACCTTGCGTCGACTGAACGCCCCTGACTCCCCCCCAACCGGTAAGGCTGGCGTCCGTCGTGATCACCATCCAGTGAACAGGAAGGAACGACTTTCTGGACAGAAGGGCCGGTGATGTCAGCCACCATACCAGGGAGGTCCTGACTAGGTGGCTTACCCGAATTTGATAATCCAGGGATGATGGGCATTTGTTCCATCTGGACAGAATTTCCTTCTGCAACACTCGAGTGTGATATTGAGCATATGGAACCGCCTCGAAGGAGGCTACCATGAGGCCCAAGACTCGCATGCAAAAACGGAGTGACGACCATCACCGAAGCCCGAAGGGTCTGCAACTTTTCCACAGGAAGGAAAACCTTTGCCTCTGAGGAATCCATAATCAACCCTAGATACACTAGGCATTGAGTTGGCACCAATACGGACTTTTGCGTGTTTAGCACCCAACCACAGTCTTCGGAGAGTCTGACAGGTTATAGACAAACTCACCTCTAATTCTGAGCTTGAAGCGGCCCTCAGAAGAAGGTCGTCCAAGTAGCCCATGATAGCGATGCCCTGCTGTCTTAGAAGGGCCAGAATCGAGGCGAGCACCTTGGTGAACACCCTGGGTGCCGATGCCAGGCCAAACGGGAGGGCCACAAACCGATAGTGGTTCTCCCCGACTGCGAAGCACAGAAACCTCTGATGCCTGGAGCATATGGGAACATGCAGGTATGCGTTCTTGATGTCCAAGGATACCAGAAAGTCCCCTGGATGGAGAGCAGTGACTACAGACCGAACCAACTCCATCCGGAATCTTTGTACCTTCACAAAGCAATTGAGGGCCTTGAGATCCAGGATTGGACGAACCCTATCCTTCTTTGGCACTATGAACAGAGTAAAACCCCTGAAACCGTTCCTGCCCTGGGACAGGAATGATCACCCCGCGTTCCAGCAGATCCTGGACCGCCCCATACAGGGCCTCCCGACGGGTCGGCTGAAGTTGGAGGTTGGAGGGAAAGAATCTGTTTGACGGACAAGAGAGAAACTCTATCTTGTAGCCTGAGGAGATTACTTCGCAAACCCACCGGTCGGAGATCAGAGATGTCCACCGAGTCGTGAATTCGCGAAGACGTCCCCCCACCCGAGAGATGGGTGGGGGCAAACCTTCATGCGGACGTAGATTTGTCCGCAGTCTTGTTGGGCTTGCGAAACCAAGGACGCTTTTGTCCCTGAGCAGGCGCTTTATCGGCCTGGGATCTTTTACCTGCCGCCCTGGGCGAACGAAAAAAACGCTTGTGTGTAGTAAAGGAGGGCCCTTGCCTATGGCGTGGCTCCTTACCCTTTTTGGATTGCGGAAGCAACGTGCTCTTACCTCCTGTGGCATCTTTAATGATGTCATCCAAAGAGGCCCCAAAAAGTCTGTCGCCCTTAAAGAGCAGATCCAGCAGGGCCTTCTTGGAAGATTGGTCCGCAGACCAGCACTTTGGCCAGATCAGGCGGCGTAATGCCACCACATAAACCGAGGCTCTAGACAGCAAGGGGATAGTATCCATGTCTGACTCGCAGACAAACTTAAGGCCCTGTACCAACTGGTCGGCCAAAGCTACCTCATTCGGAGGAGCCTCCCGCGCCTTTAACCCCTGGAGTAGCATCTTTGCCCACTCAGTGTCTGAGACACCAAAGCCCCAGCCAATGCTGGACGCACCGCTGAGCCCACCACTGTGTATAGGTAGCGAGCGAATGCCTCAGCCTTCTTGTCCACAGGTTCCTTGAAGACAGGAGCCCCTTCCACTGGAATCGTGGTAACTTTGTTAAGTCTGGACACAGGGGGTTCACTATTGGGGAGAGGGCCATTTTTTCAGGAAACTCTCCTCAAAAGGGGTACCGGACCGCAAAAATTTTTGGGGCTGCAAAAACTGTCAGTGGGTTTTCCCACTCCTTGTATAAAAGCTTATTAAGATAAGACACACAAGGAAACACCTTAGCAGTGCGGGCCGGGTTACGGAACCCAATTTCAGCGTATCCCGCACTGCAGTGATAAGGTCAGATAACAAAGCTTTTTCGCGTGTTGACCTCACTGTCCGACCGGCCACGGTCCGCAGTCTCTGATGCATCAGAATGAGCCACAGACGGGCCTGGTTCTGCATCAGAATTATTCCCAGAAGATGGCGGGGGGAAGGGGGCGTTTCCTAACCCCAGTGTTCCCCCGCGCCGCTTATACCTTGGCAACAAAAGCCTCCAGGATTGCCGACATAGCATCCACTGATACATTAGGGGCACCAGCTGCCAACTCAGGTGTTTCAGGGGAAAAGACGTCTGCTTCTGACGTCATGCTGACCCACGCGCCTGACACCCACAGGGACTCCAGGCAAGGTATCAATAGGTAACCCTCCTAGCTGCTACAGAGATGCAGGGTCTCCCAGAGGACGCACCACCCTTGCAAGGGTGGCGAGTCGTCTGGGAGACCCTGCATCTCTGTAGCAGCTAGGAGGGTTACCTATTGATACCTTGTTGCTGCCGTCTGCTCCCGCCTGAGATACTCTCCCACCGCTGCCTGTGTCAGTCTGATCCCGTCAGCGTGTGTCTGTATACTTACGCGCCTGTGGAATGCACCCTAGAGGACGAAGACCTCAACAAAATGGCCGCCAAGCGGCCGCGCTGAAGAACAGTGTGGACTATAAGAAAATGGCCGCTGAGCAGTCGACAGAGGCCAAAGTGGCCGCGGACCACAAGAAAAAGGCAGCCGAGCGGCGGTAGATCCATACAGGCGCGAACCACAATAAAATGGCCGCTGAGCGATAGAGGCCAAAACAGGCGTGGACCACAAGAAAAAATGGCCGCCGACAGCATGGAGGGAGAAACCACACAGGTAAGCAGCACATTGACATATTTAATGACAGCCTACAGCGCAGCCCGGCTCCAGATGGAGCCCCCCAGCAACCAGCCTTAGCTTCAGAGCCCAGGGAGGAGGGAAGGCAGGGAGAGAGGAAGGAAAGGCAAAACCACTTACTTGATCGCTCCAGGAATGTTCAGCCAAGTCTTCCTGCCCAAGCAGGGGAGCTACTTACCTTTCCTGCGTGGATTATGCTGGAAGACATTCCGGACAAATCATCTTCCGCGCAGTTACGGAGGTGACTGTCAGCCCGGCATGCTGCGATTGAGCCATAGAGACCGATCATATGCATGCCCTGGAGCATAAGCTCACCGGCCACCCGTGTAGCGACGGGCATGTTGTGGAAAACCCCAGCGCGTAGCTAGGGTCGGCACGCTCGATGGCCGAAACTGGGAAGACTACAAGGATCTGGGATCCAGCCTGTCACCCAGTCGGCAATTGATCAAAGATCGCAGGAACAAAAAACTTAGAAATAAAAAACCCCCGGACCAATGGGCCCGAAGAGAGCAATGTCCTTCTCCTATGCTGGGCAGAAAAAAAACTGATCTGCGAGGTGCAGAGAGAAAGGTTATACCCAGAGGGTCCGCGCCCTGGGCGGTACTGTATAAGGTGTGATGTGTTAACACTTTCTACAAGTTTTCTGCCTAGTCACTCCTAAATGAAGGATAATTCCCACTTGTCAAGAGGAAGCTGTGTCCGTCCATGAACGAAAGAGTAGTGTGCACAATAGTTTCTGGGCTGTACAAAAAAAAAAATAGGAGATATCAATTACCATGTACCACCAAAAGAATGCCCAATTTGTCCTGAAAAAAACAAGATATAAATACACCAGGATACACAAAGTAGTTGTGATGATATGTACAGTTTTACTAGCACATGTCAAAGTTGCAAAATTGTGCTTAACCACTTGCTTACTGGGCACTTAACCCCCCTCCCCCCCTGCCCAGACCAATTTTCAGCGCTGTTACACTCTTCGAATGACAATTGTGCGGCCATACAACACTGTACCCAAATAAAATCATAATTTTTTTTCCCACAAATAGAGCTTTTTGGTGGCATTTGATCGCCTCTGCGATTTTTATTTTCTGTTAGAAAAATTAAAAAAGACCAAATTTTTTAAAATAATTTTAATCTTTTTTTATATTTTGTTATAAAATTTTGCAAACAGGTAATTTTTCTTCTTCATTGATGTACGCTGATGAGGCTGCACTGATAGGCACCGATGGGTGGCACTGGTGGGCACCGATAAGGCAGCACTCGTGGGCATTGACAGGTGGCACTGGCAGGCGGTAATGGTGGGCACAGATGAGGCAGATGTTCCTCTTCCTCTTCGGCACCGATGTCCCTTGCACATAAGCCAATAATCTGATTTTTTTTTCCCCTCGAGCTTTTGTTTACATCACGTGATCAGCTGTCATTGGCTGACAGCTGATCACGTGGTAAGGGGATCTGTGATCACCTGACTCTGATCACAGCGCGCAGGGAGCGTGCAAAGGGGAGGACGTCTATTGACGGCCTCCCGGCAAAGCAGATCAGCTCTGTAGCCATCATTTGGCTATAGCGCGGATCTCAAGTGGTTAAAGGGGTTGTAAACCCTCCTGTTTTTTCACCTTAATGCATCCTATATAAGCGTATATTGATTGGTTTGCGCAAAAGTTATAGCGTCTACAAAATAGGGGATAGTTTTATGGCATTTTTATTAATAATTTAATTTTTTACTAGTAATGGCGGCGATCAGCGATTTTTATCATGACTGCGACATTATTGCGGACACCTTTGGTGCTATTTTGGGACTATTCACATTTATACAGCGATCAGTGCTATAAAAATGCACAGACTACTGTGTAAATGTGACTGGCAATGAAAGGATTAACCACTAGGGGCACTAAAGGGGTTAAGTGTGTCCCAAGGAGTGATTCTAACTGTTGGGGGGCGTGGCTAAGAGTGACATGTCACTGATCGCTGCTCCCGATGAGGGAACATTCGATCAGT
Source organism: Rana muscosa (assembly GCA_029206835.1). Taxonomy (NCBI): domain Eukaryota; kingdom Metazoa; phylum Chordata; class Amphibia; order Anura; family Ranidae; genus Rana; species Rana muscosa. The sequence goes on from CM055128.1 coordinate 272,693,469, forward strand.
GACATGTCAATAGGAAGAACGGGGAGATGTTACGTTTACACTGACATCTCCCCGTACTTCAGCTCCGTGACACGATCGTGGGACACTGGCGGACAGAGTCTGAGGGTCCTGCAGGCACGGAGCTTGCGGCAGGGTCACGCGTGCGACCACACGGCGGCAAATTTAAAGGGACGTACCTGTACGCCCATTTGCCTGTCCGTGCCATTCTGTCTATGTAAATGTTCGTGCGGCGGTCGGCAAGTAGTTAAAAAATAAAATAATCAAAACCTTTAGTATCACTGAGCATTAAAAGAGAAGTATGTGGGGGGTATTTGATTTAAGAATCATTCTTACCTAGGTAGATGCCGCATTGGTCCGATGCTGCATCCATTCCCCGGCGCCTCTAACACTGAGAACAGTGCGATCTAACACCACAGATCACTTCATTCTCAGAGCTCCCCGAGCAGAGAGCTGGTGACCAACAGTCGCCATCTCTTTGCTCTGCCCCCCTGCACTCACTGGAGCGCTGGGCTATAGAGGAGGCGAGAGCGGCCAGCTCAGGCTCTCAGCGGCTCACTGGTCCAGGCATGTGGGCGGATCCCGACCCCAGTAACGTGATCTTGCCTGGGCGGCTCTGTGACGTCAGCAGACTATAGCCAGCCGTCTGCTGAAAACGGGTCACAGGAGTGCAGAACGAACTACACTCCTGTGATCCACAGGAGAAGTACAGCCAAACGAGCTTTGGCTGTACTTCTCCTTTAATGGACATCTCAGGTCAGTGGCTAAACCAATCCCATTTTCATAGAGACCATGGACGGTAGCCAGTTTTATTATGACGAAGAAGGAACTCTGAACCAGTAGGATCATTGATCACCTCATTACGGCTCTTAAAAACGCATCCAGAGAAATGGAAATTTGAGACAATAGTTAGGCAGACACTTTTATTGTCATGGTTATATTGGGAACTAAGATGTGGAAAAACACTAGGGGCTTGATTTACTAAAAACGGAGAGTGCAAAATCTGGTGCATGGTACCCAATCAGCTTCTAATTTCAGCTTTGACCAAAAAAAAAACAAAAACATCTCCACTGTATTAAAAAACACAGCACATCTAGGAAACACCACACAAAAGTAATTCCCATGTATCCAATCTTCACAGCTTAAAAGCGACCATAAATTTTCTCAAAAACTTTGATGTGTGACCGTGACTTATCACACTGAAAGAATCTATTTTTATAGGTAACATTATTTCAACATTCCACAAAACAAGATTCTAAGTATCCAGAGAAAAAAAAAAAAAAAGTACAAATCCAGAAAACTGCGAATGTGGGTAGGTTCTTTACCAGATATGTTGTTACTCAACAGATTATAGACAAAACCATGAAAAATTTGAAACTACACAATGAAAATGCATATTAGGCCTTATTGACCAACCAGATTATTCTTTGTATTTTTTAACACAGGTTAGCAACCAGGAGGTATATCTACTGGTTTGTGTTGGGTACAATGAGGAACACAGTTACCTTTTCTTTCAGACACCCATTATGTTAACCTGATGCATAGAGGCTCTCTGAGGCCAGTTCTTGGTCCCACCAGCTTCTGCACAATAAAAGGTCACACTGACCAGGAGATACCATTTTCCACTCTAAATATTTCTCCAGTTGTCTCCATTCTGTTTTCTAGAATCCTGAATCGCTTTCTTCTGGTGATCCAGCCAGCAAGTCTATTTTTCACAGCACAGACTCTCCAGCAGAATGTATCAGTTTACATGGATGAGACAAACCACTTAAAGAGGAAGTAAACCCTGATGGGTTTTACTTCCTCTTTTGTTCCCTGCAAAGTAAAAGCATAATGGGCTCCTATGCATCGCATACTAGCCTATTATGTGCCACAAATGAAGCCTGCAATGTTCCCGCTGGTGGTCGCCTCCTTCACCCCTCTTCCTTCTGGGGCCGTGGACTCCGGCTCTGACTGGCCGGAGTCGCAGGAGCCGACAGTCATGGCACGGGCCCTTTAGAAACGGCACGATCTTGTCCTTTCTTCAGTGCGCATGCGCCGACGGCAATCGGCGCAAGCGTATATGGTAAATATCTCCTAAACCATGTAGGTTTAGGGGATATTTCCAGTACCTACAGATAAGGCTTACCTGTAGGTAAAAGTGGTGTGTAAGGGTTTACAATCACTTTAACACTGGCAGGGGTGATTAAAATGATCAGCTTTTAAATGTATTATTGTACAATCTTTATCCCAAAAAGGTAAAAAAACTGTTTGCTGTAACTGCTTATAAAGTATGAGCTGGAGTTTGGCTTCAAATTTGTTATTTCTGTAATTTGCGGAATAGGTAAGTACAGCAATTTTTGCTTTACAGGGCTAGATAGATTAGGCTTTGAATGTGGCAGAGAGTAGGTTGAGAGTTAGTTGGGTTCTGTTTGGAATTCCACTTTTTGTTTTTGTAATTCCTTTATTTGTATAAAGAGTCATGGAAAATACAGACATTAGCAAGATACATCTGAATACATCATCAAAATGATCTCCAACAAAAGAACAGAGATCACTAGGACAACGATCCCATGAGAGATATTTAATAAAACAATCCAATACCACGACTTAAAGAGGAAGTAAACCCCTAATGGGTTTTACTTCCTCTTTTGCTCCCTGCAAACTAAAAGCATAATGGGCTAGTATGCATTACTCCGTGACGTCATAAGGGGCAGGTCACCGGATGATATCACCCGTGACCCCGCCCCATGCCTATTTAAGTCTTTGCGCACCGCGCACACGGCATTACAGCGGGAAAGGGAGTGTCGAGTCAACATCGGAAGAAGAGCGGAGGGAACAAAATGGAGAAGACCGGGCAAGAGCGGGCAGAAGATAGCGGAGGAGCCCAGCAGTAGACACCGGACAGTGGGAGAAGAGGCCGGAGAGAGCGGAGAAGTCGGAAGAGACCCCTGGAGCTGCCTAATAAATTACTTTAAAAACCTGTGTAGTGTGTTTTTTTTTTATTGATACTTTTTTCCCCCCAGTTGAATGGGTACTCATTCACATAGGGTGGGGGGCCAGGATCTGGGGGCCCCCTTATTAAAGGGGGCTCCCAGATTCCGATAAGCCCCCTGCCCGGCCTGCAGATCCCGACAACCAACGGCCAGGGTTGTGGGGGTTCCCCTTAAGATCCATACCAGACCGAAGGGTCTGGTATCGTCTTGGGGGGAACCTCACGCAAATTTTTTTAATTTTGCGGGGTTCCCCTCTCAAGATAGATAGATAGATAGATAGATAGATAGAGATATATATATATATATATATATATATATATTTTAATATATATAGCCGGGGGGGCTTTAAAAATGTTCTTTATTATTTTACTTTATTTTTATTGATTTTAAAACAGTTTTAAAAAATTGGGTCATTTTTATTCCTATTGCAAGGAATGTAAACATCCCTTGTAATCGAAAAAAAGCATGACAGGTCCACTTAAATATGAGATCTGGGGTCATGAACGCCTCAGTGATATGGAGATGGGTGGGGGCCCATCTTCCCTTCACTCTTCTAAATACAAAGCAAGGGAGAGGACCGGATCATCTCCGCCGCTACCGACGGCTCCGGTAAGCGGCTGAGGGCACCGGAGAGCGCCGGGAGGGGGGCCTTCGCCTGCCGCTTACTGGAGCCGTCGGCAGCGGCAGAGGCGGCTTAAAAACGTCAATTCAGCCCAAAAAAAAAAAAAAAGGCACTTTTTAGAGCTATTATTGCATTTTAGTGTAAATAGGAGATCTGAGGTCTTTTTGACCCTAGATCTCTTATTTACGAGGACCTGTCATGCTTTTTTCTATTACAAGGGATGTTTACATTCCTTGTAATAGGAATAAAAGTGACACAATTTATTTTTTAAAACTGTTTTAAAATCAATAAAATTAAAAGTAAAAGTAAAATAAAGACATTTTTTTAAAACAGTGTCAAAATAAAGTATAACAAATAAGAAAAAAAAAAAAAAAAATAGGATTTTTGTACTCACCGTAAAATCCTTTTCTCTGACATCCATGGACTGACACGGCGTCTCTTAATCACTGTACACGTGGGTTATGTCCCTGCTTGCAGGAGAAGACCCAGGCAGAATGTGAGATGTTATACATACATTCTAAAAGCCAGAGTTGAACAGCCCCACCCAGGGGGGCGGTCCCTCCGACCTAACCCACCCCCTCCAGTCAGCGCCGTGCCCGGAAAGGGAGGCGCCCGCCCCTTGAGAGCATAGGCTTGAATGACGGTTTGTCTGATCCACCTAGAAATGGTGGCAGACGAAGCCGCTTGGCCCTGTTTTGGACCAGAGACAGTTACAAACAGTCACACTTCCGAATAGAAGCAGTAGCAGACAGGTACACCCGCAAGGCCCGTACCACGTCCAACGTGTGAAGCACAAACTCTGAGATGCGATGGGTGAGGACAAAAGGACGGGCGGACAATGTCCTCAATTAGGTGAAAGGCCGAGACCACATTTGGCAAAAAAGAAGGTCGCGGACGCAACACCGCCTTATCCTTATGGATGACCAAATATGGCGACTTGCAGGACAAGGCCGCCAACTCAGACACACTCGTCTAACAGAAGTAATTGCCACTAAAAGGGCCACCTTCTGAGACAAAGTCAAGAGGGGAATATCCCTGATATTCTCAAAGGGAGGTTCCTGGAGAACCGAGAGCACCAATTCAGATCCAACGGGGGGGAGAGGAGGCTTGACAGGAGGGAGCACATGGCGAACCCCCTGCACAAAAGGTGCTAACCAAGGAATGACCCGCTAGTGGTCGCTGAAAGAAGATGGCCAAGGCCGAAATCTGATCCTTGATGGTGCTCAAAGCGAGCTTTTGGGCCACTCCACACTGCAGAAAACGCAAGGATTCTAGGGACAGAATACGTCCGAGGACGCCAGTCCAGCTCTTCACACATGGCGATGTAAGCTTTCCAGGTACGGCGATAGATCATTCTGGAGGACGACTTCCGTGCCCTTAACATGGTCAAAATGACTGAGTCCGAGAGACCTCGGTCTCTCAACACCTGGCTTTCAACAGCCATGCCGTTAAAGCCAGAGACTGTAAAGCAGGATGAAATATAGGACCTTGAGACAGAAGGTCCTTCCTCATTGGCAACCGCCAGGGAACGTCCGCAACGAGACGTACCAGTGACGCCGAGGCCAATCCGGAGCAATGAGGATCACTGGAATTCCCTTGGTCGCCACCCTGCACAGCAGGCGAGGGAGCACTGCAGCGGAGGATAAACGTATATCAGGTGATAATGACCCCATGGGGCCACAAACGCATCCGAGGCATCCGCCCAAGGATCCCTGGATCTGGCCACAAACCTTGACACCTTGCGATTGAGTCGCGAGGCCATCAGGTCCACATCCGGCAAAGGAATTGAAATACCTCCGGGTGCAAGGACCACTCTCCCTGGTCCAGCGTCTGACGACTCAGATAGTCCGCCTGCCAATTGTCTATGCCCGGAATTTAAATGGCCGGCAGAGCCGGCACGCTTCTTTTGGCCCACTTCAGGATACGGGCTACCTCGGAAGCCGCAGCTGAGCTCCGAGTCCCCCCTTGATGGTTAATATATGTCACACCCGTGGCGTTGTCTGACTGGATCCTGATGAAGCGATCCTGTAATCTCTCAGACCACGAGGAGAGGCACAGTCTGATGGCCCGTATTTCCAGAACATTGATCGGTAAAACGGGCTTTGTCCGGAGTCCAAAGCCCTTGGGCCGACAGGACTCCCCAGACTCCACCCCAGCCCGTCAGGCTGGCGTCCGTCGTGAACACCGTCCATTGGATGGGGAGGAACGACTTCCCGGACCGAAGAGACGGGGACCCCAACCACCATGTCAGGGACGCCCTGACCAGGTGTCTCACCTGGATCGGAAGATCCAAAGACAACGGGGATTTGTCCCAAGAGAGCAAGATCTCCTTCTGCAATGCCCTGGTGTGTGATTGGGCATGCGGAACGGCCTCGAAGGAGACCACCATGAGTCCCAGGACTCTCATGCAAAAACAGATTGACGACCATTTTCGGGATGTCAGCACCTGCACTGCAGACTGAAGTGTCAGTAACTTCCCCGGAGGTAGGAATACCTTTGCCTCCAAGGAGTCCAGAATCAGACCTAGATACTCCAGACGCTGAGTCTGGACCAGGACTGACTTCTGAATGTTCAGGAGCCACCCGAAGTCCCTGAGGGTCTGACTGACGATAGTCACGCTGTCTAATTCTGAGCCACTTTCTGCTCTTAGAAAAAGATCGTCCAGATAGCCCACGACAGCAATGCCTCACCATCTCAGCAAAGCTAGAACCGGAGCAAGCACCTTGGTGAACACCCTCGGTGCCGAGGCTAGGCCGAAAGGAAGAGCCACAAATTGATAGTGGACTTCGCCGATCGCAAGCGCAGAAACTTCTGGTGACTTGCGCAGATCGGAACATGCAAGTAGGTGTCCTTCATGTCCAAGGCCGCCAAAAAAACACCTTGATACCTTGATGGAGTGTAGTGATCACCGTGCGAATGGATTTCATGCGGAATTTTTGCACCTTCACAAAGGCATTCAGGGTCTTGAGGTCCAGGACAGGCCGAACCCCGTCCTTTTTTGGGACGACCACAAGAGAATCGAGTAGAAACCCCGCAACCTCTCCTGTGACGGAACCGGCACAATCACTCCGGACCTGATCAAATCCTGAACAGCCCCCAATAGGGCTGCCTGACGGGCAGGAAGGAGAGGAAGATTCGAGGGAAAGAATCTGTCTGGGGGCCAGGAACGGAACTCTATCCTGTAACCTGAGGTGACCACCTCGCACACCCACCGGTCGGAGATCCACCGATCCGTGAACCTGCAAAATCGTCCCCCCACCCCAGAGTCGGGTGGGGGCAAGACTTCAAGCGGAGGCGGGCTTGGGAGCCGGCTTGTTTGGCTTACGCACCAAGGGGCGCTTGTGTCCACCAGCCGCACTGCTGTCAGTCTGGGAGGGCCTATCCGAGGATTGACGAAAAAAAAAACTTTTTTGCTGGAAAGGAAGGACCCTGCTTACGGCGGGCCTCCTTACCCTTGCTAGTCTGAGGAAGAAGAGTGCTCTTACCTTCCTTGACATCCTTGATTATGTCATCCAGCGCAGCACCGAAAAGCCTACCACCTTTAAATGGTACATCCGTCAGGAGCTTCTTAAAGGCTAGGTCAGCAGACCAGCATTTCAACCAGATAGGACAACGCAATACCACCACCGAGACAGAGGCCCTGGATATTAAGAGGCCGCGTCTAACGTGGCGTCGCACACATAAACCAGGCCCTGCACCATTTTGGTGGGCCAGAGCAATAGTGTCTGGAGGAAGATTATGCTCCTGTACAGTTTGGTGCAAAATTTTTGTCCATCCCGTAAGTGTCTGAGACACAAGGGTTGCCGCTACCACAGGCCATAGGGCGGATCCCAACAAGGCAAACATGGCTCTGCTCACCACTTCTGACCTCCTGTCAGTGGGGTCCTTAAATGCAGGAGTCCCCACCATCGGGAGAGTGGTGGCCTTGTTCAACCGGGCGACTGGAGGGTCGACCACTGGGGGAGAAGCCCACTTTTTATGTAGGGCATCTTCAAAGGGGTATCTGATAAACAAACGCCGCGGGACCATAAAAATCTTCTGAGGCTTTACCCAGACCTTATCAATGAGCTGGTCAAAGAAAGGTACATATGAAAAAACCTTTATAGAAGGCCTGGCCTTAAAAGAACCAAAAAAGAGACTGTATCCGACCTGAGGTTCTGCGTCCGCAGCATTCAGCTTGAGAGTGTCCCTCACAGCATCAATGAGTTCACTAACAAGCGCCCTGTCATTTACTGACTCAGAACTGGAGATTTCCACACAAGGAATATCCTGCTCAAAATCAAACATATTCAGAGCTAGGGTCCTGAGCGGTAGTGGCTAGGCCCAGATCTGAATCAGCGCACCCCCCTTGTGGAGACAAAGTGGGAAGGGGGCGCTTTTTTGCTCCCTTGCGCTCGCACACCGCTTCCCTCCTGGTCAGAAATGATTCCAGGACTGCCGACAACTGGTCCATAGGGACCGCAGGTGCTGAAACACTGCCTGTTGCCTCTGACATGCAAGGGGAAGCTGGTGACACTGACTCCATATTGTCCCTCTCTAAGACTCCTCAGATAAAACAAGTCCACCCACAGGCTGTGCTGACTGAGGAGGGGGACTCACCAGACCGGACCAGGACCGCTCAGTTCCGCTGTTTGTACCGCGCTGTGTCAGCGCGAGTGAGCTGTGAGGAGATTCGCGCTGTTACAGCTGCGATAGAGGCCAAACTAGTGCTGAAAAGCGTGCGGGCTACAAGAAAATGGCCGCCGCACTTCACTGAGGCGATCCGCGGCAACATGGCCGCCATGCGCAGTTAAAATAAAAAAAGCACACACACAGCACCAAACGGCGCCCGGGCCCCAAAAACACACAAAAAGCCCCCAGCGATATGCAGACCAGCATGAGCCCCCCCCCCCCCCAGGACAGTATGACCCCCAGGCACCCCACACAGGACAGCGCCAGCAATGGTGACAGAGAGTGACAATAAAACAGGGAAAATCCCCCACAGAGAAACACACACAGCATTTTGTACTCACCTGCATGCAGGAGAGACTACTTACCCGTCCCCTGAGGGACCCACTGGTGTGTTTCTGACAGACCTATCACAGAGTAGTACTGCGTAGCCGTCGGCCCGGTCCACCGCGAGAGATACAGTCGGTCAGGTACTGTTCAATCTTGAGAGGACCGCGGGAGCATGAAAGCAACCCGGCCACCCCTGGAGTCATGGGGCATGTCGTGAACTGAGTCTCACGCACACAAGGCGAGGATCAACACGCTCGATGGTCGGACAGGGAAGACTACGAGGATACCAGTGTACCCAACCTGTTGCCCAGCCGACAGTTGATTGAAGATCTCAAAAATAAAATTCCCAAAAGGAATAAAATGTAAAAGTAAAATCTTCCAGGAGACTGGCTCCTGAGAGAGCCACGTCTTCTCCTTCTGCTAGGCAGAAAAAAAAACTGAGGTCTGCTGACTGCAGGGGGTGGGTTATGTCCGGAGGGACCGCCCCCCTGGGCGGGGCTGTTCAACTCTGGCATTTAGAATGTATGTATAACATCTCACATTCTGCCTAGGTCTTCTCCTGCAAGCAGGGACATAACCCACGTGTACAGTGATTTAGAGACGCTGTGTCAGTCCATGGATAAGAGAAAATACATTTTTTAAAAGCGCCCCGTCCCGACGAGCTCACGCGCAGAAGCAAACGCATACGTGAGCAGCGCCCGCATATGAAAACAGTGTTCAAACCACACATGTGAGGTATCGATCGTTAGAGCGAGAGCAATAATTTTAGCCCCAGACCTCCTCTCCAACTCAAAACATGCAACCTGTACAATTTTTTAAACGTCGCCTATGGAGATTTAAGGGTAAAAGTTTGCCGCCATTCCACTAGCGGGCGTAATTTTGAAGCGCGACATGTTGGGTATCAATTTACTCGGCATAACATTATCTTTCACAATAGAAAAAAAAATAAAAAATTATAAAAATTGGGCTAAGTTTACTGTTGTCTTATTTTTTAACTCAAAAAATTGTCCCTAAGGTCCCATTCACACAGTGTGATTAGTTGGGTGCCCTGTGCAGGCTTGTCTTTCACAACCCGCCCGTGCGGGTGCCCCTTTGTTGTCTAGTGGGTCATGTCCGGGAGCGAATCAGGAAGGCAGCCAACAGCATGGCCGAACTTTTCAAGATCTCTTCGGAGTTAACCCATCCCAAAGCTACCACCTCTGCTCCCAAGGAGTCACAAGACTGGTGCCAGGAGCTCGCTGACTTCTTTGTCTCTAAGGTTAAAGTGGTTGTAAACCCGGCAAAAAAATAATACATTTTTATAACAACCTGGAAGAGAAAGGCATAATGAGCTAATATGACTAGCATAATAGCTCATTATGCATCACTTACCTTAGGTCGGGGCCCCCGAAGCCGTCCTCGTCTCCCTCTTCAGCCGCATCCATTGCTGCAGCGATAGCCGGAAGGTTACTTCCGGGTATCGCCGCACCAGCCAATCACAGTGCCGCTCCGGTGCTGTGATTGGCCGGAGCGGCGGAGACATCACTCTGCGCATGCGCGCGAGAGCCGTCACAATCGGCTACGCCCAGCTATTGCTGGGAAGTAGCCGATTTTGTGAATGGGATTAACCCCATGAATGCGCCGTTGTCTACGGCGCGCATGCGCCGTAGACAGCGGCGCCTGTCATTTTTAGTAAATATCTCCTAAACCGTGTAGGTTTAGGAGATATTTCTTGCACCTACAGGTAAGCCTTAATCTAGGCTTACCTGTAGGTGCAAGTTGAAAAAGTGGGTTTACAACCACTTTAAGACCATTAGAGACAACATTCCCAGGCCAGAGACTGTGCAAGAGGACATCGGTCAAACACAGTGATGGCCCCTAGACTTCCTGATTTCCATCCGGTTACGGTTATACAGGTGGTTGAGGTAATTGCCTCTTTAAAATCATCTTCCTCTTCATTAGATGTATGCCCTGCCAGGCTGGTTAAAAAATATGCTGCCCTTTTGGCCCCCTTCATTGGGGAGATAGTCAACTGCTGCTTCAGGACAGGTATCGTCCCAGGCACTCTGAAGCGGGCCGTGGTCTTGGCCCTGGAGAAACCGACCTTGGACCTGGACATATTGGGCAACTACAGGGCGATTTCCATCTTGCCTTTTGTGGCAAAGGTGATGGAGCGTCTGGCGGTTATCCAGCTGCAGGCTTACCTTGAATCTTTCCATCTTTTGGACGAATTCCAGTCCGGATTTCAACCTGGTCATGGAACAGAGACGAGCCTCATCTGTGTTTATGATGATGTCCTTCACAGCTTGGACAGGGGTGACTCAGTAGCTCTGGTTCTCTTGGATCTGTCAGCCGTGTTTGATACCATAAATCATGGAATCTTACTGGAGCGGATGAGATCTGTTTTGGGTATGAGCGGGTCGGCTTTGGCATGGGTGGCCTCTTTTTTTAGAGGGCAGAGTTCAGAGAGTAGAGACTGGCCCCTTTTACTCTAAGTACACTGCCCTGGACTGCGGAGTGCCACAGGGCTCTGCCTTGTCAACCCTGCTGTTTAATATCTATATGAGGTCCCTTGCTGACCTGCTAAAGTCCCACACCGTCTGTACCATGTTTATGCGGACGACACCCAGGTCTACCTGAAGATTCCTAGGAACCAGACGGCTGATGCCACCCTTGCCAACTGTTTGGAGGCCATCAACACATGGATGTTTGGCAACTTCCTGAAACCTAATGGGGGAAAAACTGAGGTGATCATCTTCAGCGATCTGGCCACCCCCCCAGATATCCCACCTTGGCCTCCCTCATTTGGTCCTGCTCCGGAGGTTGCCCCCCAGGTCAGTGATCTGGGATTCTTCCAAGATTCAGGTTTAACCCTGGCTCCTCCTCAGGTAAAAAAAGGTTGTCAGTGCATGTCACTGGCAGCTAAAACTCCTGAGGGGGCGTTTTAAATATCTGGATATCTCGGACAGAAAAACTGTCATCTGTGCCATGATAGGTAGCTGCCTAGACTACTGCAACTCTCTTTATCTGGGATTGCCAAAGATGTTAGTGCAGAAGCTTCAACTTATTCAAAATGCTGCGGCAAGGTTACTCATGGATGTCCCGTTGAGGGATTATATCACCCCTGTCCTCTGCGCCTTGCATTGGCTGACGGTCCACTATCGGACCTTATTTAAAGCAGGATGCATTATGTTTAAGATTATGAGAGGCCTGGCCCCAAGCTATCTCTGCTCTCGTTTTCATAAACAAGCTCTTGCCAGATCACTCAGATCTACCGGCAGAGATCTCCTCTGCATCTCGGTGCCCAAGGAGATCCGGCGTGGTGGTGGGGCCTTCTCCCACCAGGGTGCCGTATTATGTAATAGCCTCCCTGTCGAGCTCCAGGAGGCCCCTACGATTCCGGTCTTCCGTGGGCTACTGAAGACTTGGCTTTTCACGCAAGCCTTTCCTGCGTAGCCTCTCTCTTCCACTCTTTCTGCCGCTCTGTGCTGCTTCTGGTTCCTGGGTCCTCTTTTCCCAGGAACTGTGCTATGCGCATCGGGACCCTTCGGGGTAAGACCGCGCTATATTGAGATACCTCTCAACTCAAGTGCTTGCCTCTGTGTGCCAATATGACATGTGGGTGCGGGTCCCTGAATGCATAGAGGATGAGGTCAGGGACCCACACCCCTACATGCCCGCATGTCATATTGGGACAAAGTGTCTGTGTCTGCGCAGCTGCATGTCCCACTAGAAAACAACAATACATCGGCATGGTGCAGAGCTCACACATAAGCAGGACCTAAAGGCCTGGTACACGCCCATGCAGTTTGCTTTTGATCTGTTTCTGCAGTGCTTTTTTGCACACGTTTTTGGTGGGTTTTTTGATGTTATTCTGTTTTTTTTTGGACAATTGTGATTGGGCAGTTTAAAAAACACAAAACGCGTCAAAATACATGCATTTCTGCAGCATCTCCATTGAAGTCTGTTAAACCAAAAGCACACCATTTTGCGTTTAAAAAAGTCCATGCCCCTTTCAAAAAAACGTAACGGCTGAAAAAAGCATAGATGATAGTGAACGTGTCCCATAGGAAACCGAGTTAAATGGGCTGTAGTTAGGGTTGCCACCTTTTCTTCAAGTCAAACCCGAACACTTTAGCGGCGCATGGCAATTTATTTTGTTTATAGTATAAACTATTCATATATTTTGCTATTAAATAACATTGCTAATCATATGAAGTTAATAACATGAGTCCCCCTTTATATCAGAGTTCCCTTTTACTGTATGGCAGGACTCTGCAGACTGTGATGTAAGGGAGAACGCTGGGGCCTTTAACATAAGGGATCCTCTGGGAATCCTGATTTAAGAGGGAACACTGAGAACTCTGATGTACAGAGAATACTCTGATGTAAAGGGAAACACTGTGGCCTCTGGTGTAAAGGCAAAGTCTGATGTAAGGGGTGCTCTGAAAACCCTGATTTACCTTTGTGTACTCTCTTAGGAGACAGGAGAGAGAAGGGGGGAGACTTCAGTCACAGAAAGGGATGGATGGTGAGCTCACTCACCCCTTGGCAGTCAGCACCTCTCATCCAGGTGTATCTGAGGCTGCTGGACTTCAAATTTCCGGCCCCAACTTTCCTTTTCTGAGGCACAGCACCGGGGATTGGAGTGTGGGCAGACACCGAGGGGAAGGGGTGGGGGAAGAGGTGCAGATCGAGCCCTCTCTCCTCTCCCGTCTGTGTGTGTGTGTGTGTGTTTGGGGGGGTGGGTTGTTAGTGATGGCTTTGGGCTGTGTGAAAGAGTGTACCAGACACTCTCAGCTAAGTCAACCACAGCCAGAAACCCTGCTGGGAAGCCATAGTCCAGACTAAATAATGTGTCCGGGTTTCAGGCAGTCTGAAACCCGAACACATGATTCCAAACCCGAACTGTCCGGGTGAATCCTGGACAGGTGTCAACCCTAGCTGTAGTGCGTTTCTGCAAAAAGCTAGCTATGAGTAAGCGTCAATTCGTGACGTGAAACGCGTTAGCCACCCTTCCCTGCATGCACACCATCTGCATTTGTTGTTTTGGATTTATGGATTTATTTTGAATTTGGATTTTTTACCTGAAATTTTGGAATAAATAACTGTCTATACAGAGTGCGGCAGTCCAGGGTTTCTTTTTCTCCCGAGCAGAAGAGACTGCTGCAAGTGTGAATGATCTTTTAAAGGGTATTTAATTTTTTTCTTAACAAAACTGGAATGACATTTTAAAAGGATGGGGCAAAAAAACAAAAAATACCCAATTTAACTGAATTTTTCATAAGCCAAATGCATTCAGAATTATAAAGGATTGCTTAGTCATTGCTACAGGTTACTGCATCTTCCTTTTACTCTAATAAACGCAGGCCACTGGAAGCTTCACACCCATCTGCATTGCTGCAACCTGACAAGACACAGAAATCAAATCATGGCATAACACCCACTGCCAGTGCTATTTGATCCACAACAAACCTACAGCCTGGAGAAGACATTGCCTTTGAAAGAAGCAAACATCTCCAGCTAGCGGGAAAAAAAAAAAAAAAAAAAACACACACTAATTTAGATGCTTGCATCTCCCACCGGGAGGGATAGTGCAACACAGCAGCAAATTATAGAATATTAATGGAATATTATTCACGGGAGGAGCACCAATTCCAACTGTACTGAGGAGCGGTGTTTCCATCATCGTCAGACAATCCCCTAGCTTCATCCTACAAGCAGGCTTCCACAAATATAAGCACAGTGACAAATGACAATAGTCACATGACTACATGACATGTACAACATCGTCACCAAACATGATGGTCTGGTCTACATAATACCACTGCCTGCCTGATCACCGCTCTGCATAATACCTCTGCCTGCCTGATCACCGATCTGCATCATAGTCCAATCACACAGCTACACAATTCATTTACTGGAAGAGAAGTGCTTTGCTGGCTTTCACATCTGCATGCATTTCTCAGGGGATGTTATTTACTTTCTGCCTCCAAAATATTTAATTCAAACGATAACAAGTAGAGGTTCATCCACACCAGCCTGCTGCGCACTAAACCGCAGGTCCATCATTACAACACAAACCACTGAACTTGGTGTCACAAAATGACACTTCATTCCAGTTTATGCACAGCAGTTGGTGAATTTTGCCAAGTCAAAGTGCAACATGTCTGAATTTCTACACAACCCACCATTGTGGTGTATACAGGGCACACAGAGGGCAATGTATTTCTAGGTACCCCATGCACTGAACCTACACTGGCTAGGGAGAAGCTCGGGCGTGTTCAGATTCTAGTCCAAGCCCACTTGATCTATCCCGCCAGGAAGCCGTCACTGCCCATCACCAGTCATGAGCAACTGAGGCATGACTCAACCTGCAGCCGCACAAATACAAGGGCGTGTGTACTTGCGGGTGTGGGGGGGGGGGGAAGGGTATGCCTTGGACACTTATGATTGGTGTTCCACAGTGACAGCTTTCTGGTGTGGCAGCTTAGGTGGGTTCTGACTAGGACATGAATACACCTGAGCTCATCCCTGGTGCTGACCAATAGGGAAGGAGTGAATGACCCTGACTGAAAAAAAGAACAAAGCTTGGTACGAATCACGGTGAGCAGGCCGAGGATACACAAAACGAGTCCGGAGCCTCATTCACACCTGAGCGGTTATTTCTAGAAATGCTTCAATGCTCTACACTTACTGTGTAATGCTGGACATACACTATACAATCTGATTGTATGATCTCCGCTAAGCCCCATTGTGCACAAGATACCAGTGTTTAGCTGTGGACGCACCGTCCAGCCCCGCTGTCAGCAGCCTGTAAACCTCTATTGGAGGATAACATTAGGGCAGGATGCTCCCAGGAAAGAATGCCCTGAAAGCAGACTTCTAACATTCTAGCCCAGTGATGGCGAACCTTGGCCCCCCAGATGTTTGGAACTACATTTCCCATGATGCTTAGCTACACTGCAGTGTAGTTGAGCATCATGGGAAATGTAGTTCCAAAACATCTGGGGGTGCCAAGGTTCGCCTTCACTGTTAAGGCCTTCATTACATTAGTACCCCTAGGTGCACCTTCCAGCTGCAGCAGCTTTCAGCCTCTCATAGAGCTTAAAGCTGAGTTCCAGCCTGGGTGAATTTTTTTTTAAATTAAAAGTCAGCAGATACAACTACTGCAGCTGCTGACTCTTAATATAAAAGGTCACTTACCTGTCCAGGAAGCCTGCGATGTCGGCACCTGAAGCTGATATGATATTGGCACCCGAAGCTGATATGATATCGGCACCCGAAGCTCCCGATGCCTGCACCCATTGACTCCGGGTGCAGGCATCGACATCCTTACTAAGGTTAACAGGAAATTAAGCCTTGCAGCAGCCTACCCACCTGTTTCATACTGAGCATGCGCGAGTCGCACTGTGCTTTCTGAATGGCGCCGCTGTCTTCTGGTACCTGTGTCTCTCATAGAAGGCGGGGGGGCAGGAAGTTTCGTAGATCGCCGTACAACAATGCGGCAATCTTACACGGAAGTGGAAGCGGATACCTGGTTCTGAAAGGTATCCGCTCCCTTGACAGCCGTGTAGGTAGGTGCCCCTGAATACATACTGTCTGTGTATGGGGGACACATACCTGCACGGATGTCAAATTGGGATCAGCAACTGTGTCCATGCAGCCACTGCGCCCCGATAGACATGAATGGGACTGCCTGCAGGCGGATGCATGGAACACCTGAACATCATGTGCAGGCACAGATGGCTCTGTACATAGAAGTACACCCGTGTGAATGATGCCTTGGATCAGGGATCTCCAAACTACGGCCCTCCAGCTGTTGCGGAAATACACGTCCCATGAGACTGTAAAACTCTGACATTAACAGACATGACTAGGCATGATGGGAATTGTAGTTCCTGAACAACTGGGAGGGCCGTAGTTTGAAGACCCCCTGCCTTAGATCTACCAACCCTGTGTAATACCAGGACTAACCGAAACAACCCAATCCATATTATAAAAATCAGACAGGCCCTTGTACTACATAGATGATGTCAGATCTAAGAATCTGTTCACATCTGCCCATTCCACGAACATGCGCAAAACGAGTGCCTCGCTCGCGGTGCCATTCATTGCTAATGACACCCCAAACATGGCCGGTAGATGTACATTTTCACGTGTGACGCTCAACGCCCCAAAAAACCTGCAGGAGCTTCTTTATTGTAATGAATGGGATGCCCTGCGCCCGATACGCGAACAACGCCTTTATGCAACGCACGGATGTGAGCGGTGCAATCAGATTGTATAGTCTGTGTGCCCAATATTCTACAGTTCCCGTTCACAGCCGAGTGTCGCGCTCAGAATAAACACGGGATCGTCCCAATAGAAAACACGCGCCACGCAAGCTATTGGTGCGCCTTCACGCCTAACAATCCTCTCCTAGTAGCTGGCTTTTCATTGGCTAAAAGAAAAGATGCTCATTCCTGAAAATGTGAAAAAAAAAAAAGTGCGCAAATGTGCGAAGGACAAGCGAAGACGGCGGCGCTCAGGTGCGAGGGTAACCCCTCAACTGCCGAGTCCCACTGTATTATCTTCATCATTATATATATATATATATATATATATATATATATATATATATATATATATAAAATGTATGGAGAGAAATATATAACTAGGGGGCATTATCTACAGATAGGTTTATTTATAGGTCTGTTTCTCTATGTCTATGTCTATATCTATGTATGAATGGAACACACGCACATACAGCCCACATCCTCTATAAGTCCCCCCCCCCCCCAGTGTCATGGCGGAGCGTCTCTGTACGCTCCCCTTCTATAATAATAATAAAATTGTGAGGTGACCCGTCACTCACCCGGCCCGCCATGCCCGCTCCTGTCACCACACACCGTCTGACAGAACTGTACCACCAGCTCAGCAAAGGGGCCGGAGTGATTCTCACAGTGGGCGGGACTCCGCTCTATCACATGACTCGCTACAACAACAGCTAACGGCGTCAGCACGTAACCCGGAAGAAGGGCAACGCTCGATGTGCATGTTGAATTCTGCAGAAAAAAAAAAGAAAGGCCCCAATTATGTTTTTTTTATTTTAGTTTACTATTTTGCTGTGCTTCTACTTGGGATGTGTTGTTTTTTCTTAAGACAGTAATTCATATAAGCTTTTTATTTACATTATTTTCCTCTATGTATTATCACTTTGTCCTTCCAGCTGTTTGTTTTGCCTCTTTATTTAAAGTAATACTAAAGATTTGTTATTTGTATTTTTTTAAATAACAAACATATCATACTTACCTCCACTGTGCAGTTAGTTTTGCACAGAGTGGCCTTGAGCCTCCTCTTCTGGGGGCCTTCGGCGGCTCCTCCCCACATTGGATAACCCCCTTTGGAAAGCTCTCTCCCGAGGGGGTTACCTTGCGGGCGCGCTCCTGAGTCATACACTCGGCGTCTGCGTCATTGGATTTGATTGACAGCAGCGGGAGCCAATGGCTGCGCTGCTATTAATCTATCCAATCAAAGCCGAGAATCCGTGGAGAGAAGGACGGCGGGGACCGCCCACGGAAATTCAGGGCTCAGGTAAGTAAAACGGGGGGGGCTGGGGGGCGGGACACTGCAAGGTGTTTTTTCACCTTAACCACTTCAGCCCCGGACCATTTGGCTGGCCAAAGACCAGAGCACTTTTTGCGATTCGGCACTGCGTCGCTTTAACTGACAATTGCGCGGTCCTGCGACGTGCCTCCCAAACAAAATTGACATACTTTTTTTTCCCACAAATAGAGCTTTCTTTTGGTGGTATTTGATCACCTTTGCGGTTTTTATTTTTTGCGCTATAAACAAAAATAGAGCGACAATTTTGAAAAAAAAGCAATATGTTTTACTTTTTGCTATAATAAATATCCCCAAAAAATATATAAAAAAACTATTTTTTTTCCTCAGTTTAGGCCGAAACGTATTCTTCTACATATTTTTGTTTAAAAAAAAAAAAAAATAATCGCAATAAGCGTATATTGATTGGTTTGCGCAAAAGTTATAGCATCTACAAAATAGGGGATAGTTTTATGGCATTTTTATTAATCATTTTTTTTTACTAGTAATAGCGGCGATCAGCGATTTTTATCGTGACTATGACAATATGGCGGACACATCGGACACTTTTGGCGCTATTTTGGGACCATTCACATTTATACAGCGATCAGTGCTATAAAAATGTACTGGTTACTGTGTAAATGTGACTGGCAGTGAAGGGGTTAACCACTAGGGGGCTAGGAAGGGGTTAAGTGTGTCCTAGGGAGTGATTCTAACTGTTAGGTGGCGTGGCTACGAGTGACAAGTCACTGATCGCTGCTCCCGATCAGAGGGACATGTCACTAGTAGGGATGAGCTTCGTGTTCGACTCGAATATTGCCAGTTCGCCGAACAGCGAACAATTTGGGGTGTTCGCGGCAAATTCGAAAAGCTGCGGAACACCCTGTAAAAGTCTATGGGAGAAATCTAAAGTGTCAATTTTAAAGGCTTAACCACTTAAAGTGGTTGTAAACCCACTTTTTCAACTTGCACCTACAGGTAAGCCTAGATTAAGGCTTACCTGTAGGTGCAAGAAATATCTCCTAAACCTACACGGTTTAGGAGATATTTAGTAAAAATGACATTGCTCCGTGTCTACGGCGCATGCGCGCCGTAGAGAACGGCGCATTCATGGGGTTAATCCCATTCACAAAATCGGCTACTTCCCAGCAATAGCTGGGCGTAGCCGATTGTGACGGCTCTTGCGCGCATGCGCAGAGTGACGTCACCGCCGCTCCGGCCAATCACAGCACCGGAGCGGCGCTGTGATTGGCTGCAGCGGCGATACCCGGAAGTAACCTTCCGGCTATCGCCGCAGCGATGGATGCGGCTAGATGGAGGGACGCGGACGGCTTCGGGGGCCACGATCTAAGGTAAGTGGTACATAATGAGCTAATATGCTAGTCATACTAGCTCATTATGCCTTTCTCTTACAGGTGAGGGAAAAAAAAAAAAAACTAAATGTGGGTTTACAACCACTTTAACGACCGCCCACTGTAAATATACGTCGGCAGAATGGCACCGACAGGCAGAATCACGTACATATACGTGATTGCCTTTGTATAGTTGGGGGGTCCGATCGGACCCCCCTTCTTTACAGTGGGTGGTCGTTTTACCTTCGGGAGCGATCCGGCATGAGGGGACCGCCGTTCGATTCCGGCCCCCCCCCTCTCGATCGCTCCCGGCGAATGAGAGAGCTTCCCCTGCCTGTGTACTGTTTACACAGGCAGGAGGAAGTAATGTCATCTCTCCTGCGGCGCTCACATATACCGAGCGCCGTACAGGAGAAGATGCAGGTTAGTGCACAAAACAGCACACTGACACCAGGACACATAGGCACATAAATCACCCCCCCAGGCCCCCCCAGACACCCCCAGATCACCCCCCATATCACCCCCCAGCCCCCAGTCACAGTGTCACTGATTGCAGTGACCATTTATTTAGTGATCACTGCAATCAGTGACATTTGTGACTGTAAAAGTGTCACTACATTTAGTTTTAGGTCCAGTGTAGCCCCCTAACCCCCCCTAATAAAAGTTTAACCCCCTGATCACCCCCCAGATAACCCTTTCACCCCCTAGCACCGCCGTCGCTAAGCGAACATTTTTCTGATCGATGTCTTAGCGTCGGTGATGCTGATCGGTAGCCAGTAATTTTTTTTAGGTTCGCCGCAGGTTTTTATAGCGTCGGGTACCCCCATATATTACCTAATAAAGGTTTAACCCCCTTGATCGCCCCCCAGGTAACCCTTTCACCCCCTATCGCCACTGTCACTAAGCGATAATTTTTCTGATCGCTGTCTTAGCGTCGGTCATGCAGATCGGTAGCCAGTAATTTTTTTTAGGTTCGCCGCAGGTTTTTATAGCGTCAGGTACCCCGATATATTACCTAATAAAGGTTTAACCCCCTTGATCGCCCCCCAGGTAACCCTTTCACCTCCTATCACCACTGTCGCTAAGCGATCATTTTTCTGATCGCTGTCTTAGCGTCGGTGATGCAGATCGGTAGCCAGTAATTTTTTTTAGGTTCGCCGCAGGTTTTTATAGCGTCAGGTACCCCCATATATTATCTAATAAAGGTTTAACCCCCTGATCGCCCCCCAGGTAACCCTTTCACCCCCTATCACCACTGTCGCTAAGCGATCGTTTTTATGATCGTTGTCTTAGTGTCGGTGATGCCGATAGGTAGCCAGTAATTTTTTTTTAGGTTCGCCGTCAGGTTTTTATATAGCGTCAGGTACCCCCATATATTACCTAATAAAGGTTTTAACCCCCTAATTGCCCCTAGTTAACCCTTTCACCAGTGATCATCATATAAGTGTTACGGGTGACGCTGGTTAGTTAGTTTGCTTTTTATAGTGTCAGGGCACCCGCCGTATATAACCCAATAAAGGTTTAACCCCCTGATCGCCCGGCGGGTGATATCAATTAGGTTTTAGCGTCAGAGAGGGTCTGCGTCACACCCCAGGCAGCGTCAGGTTAGTGCCAGTAGCGCTAACACCCACGCGTTAAGCATACACCCCCCTTAGTGGTATAGTATCTGAACAGATCAATATCTGATCTGATCAGATCTATACTAGCGTCCCCAGCAGTTTAGGGTTCCCAAAAACGCAGTGTTAGCGGGATCAGCCCAGATACCTGCTAGCACCTGCGTTTTGCCCCTCCGTCCAGCCCAGGCCACCCAAGTGCTGTATCGATCGATCACTGTCACTTGCAAAACACAACACACATAACTGCAGCGTTCGCAGAGACAGGCCTGATCCCTGCGACTCCAGTGCTGTAGGAGGTGATTTCACCACCACAGTTAAAAAAAAAAAAGCATATATGCCGAAGCATTGGGGCAGCAGGAGCGGAGGAGCGATTTTGCTCCTAATGCCGCGTATATACGGTCGAAATTCCGATGGAGGCTTGCCCGTGGAAAAGTCTGACCATGTGTACGCGGCATAACTTTTGCGGGAAGATGCCCCCATGCTTCGGCATATATAAATGGTGCATGTATGCCCATCATTAGAAGTGGGTGGATGAAGGGCGGTATTCTAATGGTGGGCATACCCACCGATCAATCTTTTTTTTTCGTTCAGCCAACAGGCTGCATGAAAAAAAAGATTACAATACATGTCCAACAAGGACCAGCAACGTACTGGTATGTTGCTGGACTTTGAATGTTTATACCAGAATGATGCCTGTGGGTTTAGGTATCATCTTGGTATCATTCTTTTCAGCCAGCAGCCGGCTTTCATGTAAAAGCAATCCTAGTGGCTAATTAGCCTCTGGACTGCTTTTACAAGCAGTGGGAGGGAATGTCCCCCCCCCCCGGATATAAAAAGCGCCATTGGGAAATTGGGAAAGCATTTTATCACACCGATCTTGGTGTGGTCAGACGCTTTGAGGGCAGAGGAAAGATCTAGGGTCCAATAGACCCCAGTTTTTTCAAAAAAGAGTACCTGTCATTACCTATTGCTATCATAGGGGATATTTACATTCCCTGAGATAACAATAAAAATGATAAAAAAATAAATAAATATGGAAGCAACAGTTTAAAAATAAAATAAAAAAGCAAAATTAATAATAAAAAAAAAAAAAAGAAAGAAAAAAGCACCCCTGTCCTGCCCTGCTCTTGCCCAATGGCGAACGCAAGCATCGGTCTGGCGTCATATGTAAACAGAAATTGCACCATGCATGTGAGGTATCACCGCGAAGGTCAGATCGAGGGCAGTAATTTTAGCAGTAGACCTCCTCTGTAAATCTAACGGCGTAACCTGTAAAGGCTTTTAAAGGATTTTAAAAATGTTTGTAGTTTGTCGCCAATGCGCGTTTGTGCGAAATTTTAAAGCTTGTCGTGTTTGGTATCTATGTACTCGGCCTAAGATCATCTTTTTTATTTCATCAAACATTTGGGCCATATAGTGTGTTTCAGTGCATTAAAATTAAAAAAAGTGTATTTTTTCCCCAAAAAATGCGTTTGAAAAATCGCTGCGCAAATACTGTGTAGAAAAAAAATTGCAACACCCACCATTTTAATCTGTAGGGCCTTTGCTTTAAAAATATATATAATGTTTGGGGGTTCAACATAATTTTCTTGCAAAAAAAAAAATATGTTTTCATGTAAACAAAAAGTGTGAAAAAGGGCTTTGCCTTCAAGTGGTTGGAAGAGTGGATGTAAGCTTCCTAATGTTGTGTATAAAATGCCAGAACAGTTCAAAACCCCCCCAAATGACCCCATTTTGGAAAGTAGACACCCCAAGCTATTTGCTGAGAGGTATGGTGAGTATTTTGCAGATCTCGCTTTTTGTCACAAAGTTTTGAAAATTAAAAAAAAAAAAAAATGTTTTTCTTCATTTTCAAAAACAAATGAGAGCTGTAAAATACTCACCATGCATCTCAGCAAATAGCTTGGGGTGTCTACTTTCCAAAATGGGGTCATTTGGGGGGGTTTTGTGCTATTTTGGCATTTTATGGCCTTCGAAACTGTGATAGGTAGTGAGGAGTGAAATCAAAAATTTGTGCCTAGAAATCCTGAAGGCGGTGCTTGGTTTTCGGGGTCCCGTACGCGGCTAGGCTCCCAAAAAGTCCCACACATTTGGTATCCCCGTACTCAGGAGAAGCAGCAAAATGTATTTTGGGGTGTAATTCCATATATAACCATGGCATGTGTGAGCAATATATCATTTAGTGACAACTTTTTGTAATTTTTTATTTTTTTTTGTCATTATTCAATCACTTGGGACAAAAAAAATATATTCAATGGGCTCAACAGGCCTCTCAGCAATTTCCTTGGGGTGTCTACTTTCTAAAATGGGGTCATTTGGGGGGGTTTTGTGCTATTTTGGCATTTTATGGCCTTCGAAACTGTGATAGGTAGTGAGGAGTGAAATCAAAAATTTGTGCCTAGAAATCCTGAAGGCGGTGCTTGGTTTTCGGGGGCCCGTACGCGGCTAGGCTCCCAAAAAGTCCCACACATGTGGTATCCCTGTACTCAGGAGCAGCAGCAAAATGTATTTTGGGGTGCAATTCCACATATAACCATGGCATGTGTGAGCAATATATCATTTAGTGACAACTTTTTGTAATTTTTTTTTTTTTTTTTTTTAGTCATTATTCAATCACTTGCGACAAAAAAAAAAAATATTCAATGGGCTCAACATGCCTCTCAGCAATTTCCTTGGGGTGTCTACTTTCCAAAATTGGGTAATTTGGGGGGGTTTTGTACTGCCCTGCCATTTTAGCACCTCAAGAAATGAGATAGGCAGTCATAAATTAAAAGCTGTGTAAATTCCAGAAAATGTACCCTAGTTTGTAGACGCTATAACTTTTGCGCAAACCAATAAATATACGCTTATTGACATTTTTTTTACTAAAGACATGTGGCTGAATACATTTTGGCCTAAATGTATGACTAAAATTGAGTTTATTCGATTTTGTCTTATAACAAAATGTAGAAAATATCATTTTTTTTCAAAATTTTCGGTCTTTTTCCGTTTATATCGCAAAAAATAAAAATCGCAGAGGCAATCAAATACCATTAAAAGAAAGCTCTATTTGTGGGAAGAAAAGGACGCAAATTTCGTTTCGGTACAACATTGCATGTCCGCACAATTTTCAGTTAAAGCAGCGCAGTGCAAAATTCTGAAAACAGCTCTGGTCCTTTAGCTACAAAATGGTCCGGGGCTTAAGTGGATAATATCCATACCAGACCTGAAGGGCCTGGTAATTGAATTTGGGGGGACCCCACACATTTTTTTTTTTTTTTTTCAATGACTTTTCTCTGTATTGCCGGGAGCCGACAATTCATTACAGCCGCGAGTACTTTTAAATGACTTTTTTTCCTTCAGAAATGACATTTTGTGCAGGGACAGTTCCAAGCACGGGAAACAAGCGCTACTTTACAGGCATACTATACACACCCCCAGGTATGAAATTTAAAGGAATATTTCACTTTTATTGTTTCACTTTAAGCATTATTAAAATCACTGCTCCCGAAAAAACGGAAGTTTTTCCAAAAAAAAAAAATTGCATTGATACATGTCCCCTGGGGCAGGACCCGGGTCCCCAAACACTTTATATGACAATAACTTGCATATAAGCTTTTAAAATTAGCACTTTAGATTTTTCATGTTCGAGTCCCATAGACTTTAACGGTGTTTGGATTTTCAAACAAATTTATTGCCTGTTCGCATGTTCTGATGCGAACCGAACTGGGGGTATTCGGCTCACCCCTAATCACTAGGAAGAATGGGGTGATGTTGTGTTTACACTGACATCTCCCCATTGTTCATCTCCGTGACACGATCGCGGGACACCGGCGGACATCGAGTTTGCGGGTCCCGCGGGCATGTTTTTTTTTTTACCACTACTATTCCTTTATATTGGCTTTTAAAATGTACAAATGCAGCAATTTAGAAATTGGATGACATTTTTAGCACTGTGAAACACTTTTTGAAAGATAAAAAGTGAATTTTATATACAACTTTATAGATCAGACCAAAATGAGGGACAAATGAGGGGGAAAGAGGGACATTGCTCCAAATCAGGGACAGTCCCTCGAAATCAGGGACAGTTGGGAGCTATTCAAATGTACTTCTGGAAGAATGGTCAAACATTCCCATAGACACACTCCTAAACCTTGTGAACAGCCTTTCCAGAAGAGTTGAAGCTGTTATAGCTGCAAAGGGTGGGCCAACGCAATAATGAACTGAACCCTACGGACTAAGATTGGGAAGTTCATGTGTGTGTAAAGGCAGGTGTCCTAATACTTTTGGCAATATAGTGTATTTCCGTGGACATTGTCAATGGGAAGATTTGTAATAATCTGTGCCAGCCTTCCAGATAGGACATCTTCCTGGCTAAAAATTTGTAAATGACTGCCATCTAGTGGTTAAAGAAAGATAATAACATTCCAGATTTCAGCTGCAGTTATTTGCATGGAGCACTCCCCTTTTTAATGCCATTACATTTTTTTTTGTATATTATTATTTTTATTATTATAATACAGGATTTATATAGCACCAACAGTTTATGCAGCTCATTACAACATGAGGGCAGACAGTACAATTGCAATACAATTTAATACAGTAGGAATCAGAGGGCCCTGCTATACATTTTTTTTTCAAGGTATCTTCTGGCAGGTTACATGACATGGGGCCTCTCTTTCCTGTGGCTGGGGTGGACATTCTAGAATGTTGCAGACAACGATGCTAATGTAGTGACATTAAGGATGACCTCTGTTGCATTTTCCTGTGGACCCAGGTCATTGCTGGCCAATTATCAACCCAAAAGAGCAGCAGCAGGAGGCAGACAGAGGCAAAAGTCTGCTAGGGACAGGTTGGTGTTGCAGCGAAGCTGCTTTTTTATTTATTTATAACAAGTGCTGGTCAAGTTCACTTTTAACTTACTCCCACAACTGTAGTTCAATTTTAAAGCATAGAAATTAAAGCAATTCTAAAAGCCTCACATTTTGATTCCTAAATACACTGATGAGCAGCGAACAATAAATGCATTTGATTACAAATGTCCAGAAACACTTACAACAAGAATGTTTAGCATCATAGCATTTGAGTTTAAGTGCACCACTTTTCCAAACTTCTGGCCAGAACCATACCTGCTCTGAACTACATGTCCCATGATACCAGGCTCCAATGTACTTGCATGCCCTGTCCAGCCTGCACTGGCTGAATGTGATGGGGCCACTGCCCATGCACACCCATCCAGGCTACTCTGGCTGACCCCCACTGAGCTGGCACACCGCAACCAATCTGCTCAGGCTGCGTATGCATAAAACTAATGTGTTTGCACGCCCTGTTCAGCCCACTCTGGCTGATCACCAATGATCTTGTGAAGCAAAAATATGACCTACTGAGCAGGAGGAAGGAAAAGCTTTCAAAGAAAGATAAGCAGCATCCAATATAAGTCTGTGCATCTGCTGCAGGAAAAATAGAGTTTAATATTACTTTAAGTTTCATAGTTGCACCCAAAATTTGTATGCACAACAGAATATTTTCTTTATTTCTAAATTTTTTAAAAAAAATGCTAAAAAGGAAAGGTCTAAGGTCCACGCATGCATCCCTGTATTGCAATGCTATTTATTTCAAATTCATTTTGAATGACACCCAACCATAGGTGTGCGGAACCTATTGCATTAGGGTGTGCACCCCAAAGCTAAAATACACATGCGTGTGTGTATGTATGTATGTATATATATATATATATATATATATATAAGAAGGCCAGTATGGTGGCCTGAGTTTATGGGAGGGGTATTTAAGCAGCTATCTCGCCCATGCTCTTTGTCGGTTCAGTGCGCGAGACTACATGTCACTGGGCCGACTCTTCCCAGCTCACTTCATGTTCGTGAGTCTGCGCATTCGATCGCAAGTGCTTTGCGGCTTCTCCGTTCGTGGTCTTCGTCGGCTGGTTCGTCGGCTGTCGCAGGTAGGATTCAAACCTTTTTGTATCATGTGCAATCTTGCAATTCGTTATGCTTTCTGTCCTGCATACCTTCCGTAAAAAACCTGCCTCCGAGTTATTGTCGCTCATGTCCCAACATCATTCGGCACAGGCGTAGTACATTCGTAAGTTCATTCTGCCAAACATACGATTCATTTGTAAATCCAAGCCTCCGAGCCACTGTCGGTTGTTGTCCGATATCACTCGCCATAGGCTTCACTGGTTATAAAATTCCCTGTCCATGGGGTTGCCGTCACATCCATTTGGAGATGAGCATGTATTGTTTGTACAGGTTCTGTGGCTGATTGAGGTGGTAATTAGACCCACCTGGTACCTTGTCTGCACTTGATTAGCCTGGGGGGATGGGTGGTTGGTAGGAGTTCGGTTTCAGAGCAAGGGGTAGCATACACTCTACTACCAATTCGTATCAGATTCATTTAATACTCCTTACAACCGATTCATATCAGAGCAATTTCTCTTTACAACCGATTCGTATCAGATATGTTGCATACTTGCTACCGTTGCCATTCGTTGTTTCCTCCATGCCGTGTGTTTTAGTTTCCTCAGCAGAACTTACGAATTGTTTGTACACGGTTCTTCTCTCTCATTTATTTACCAAACCAAAGTTATTTTCTGTGTGTCATGCACGGCGCCACACCACACTCTTCGGATGTGTTGCAGACCCGCTCCAGTCCAAAGCGAACCCAGTCGCACGATCACTGTCCCAGGTAGAATTTGTTACCTTGTTTGTCATGTCAAAATTCGTGGAGCTTACAAATTATTCTTCCGCACTTCTCGCGTTCTATTTTCTACACCAAAACCTCGTTGTTTTGCCTCATGCACAGCATCACGCCACACCTTCCCGATATGTTTCACTCCAGCCACAGTCCGCCGCGAACTCACTCGCATGGCCCACTGTCGCAAGTAAGATTTGTTATCACATTCTTTGTCCTATCAATTCGTTACCAGTCGTTGTCTCCCCTATTGTTCGTTAGTTCCCCCTATGTAATTTACGAATCAAACGGACGTTGTCCTTATACTGCTCGCTTAAGGGTACGGTAAGTCGCCAAACAAACCAGGTGTTTCTATCCTTTCTCAGTAACCCAATTCTCATTAGTTGAGAGTTGCAGCCATGTAAAACCATCTCAGCAGCCTGTCACTCTGGTTGAGACCCCTGCAAAACGCTATATCGTTTCACCAATATCTCACTCATTTAAAAAATATATATATATATTTAGATATATATATATATTTACATATATACCGTATATACTTGAGTATAAGCCGACCCGAATATAAGCCGAGGCACCTAATTTTACCACAAAAAACTGGGAAAACGTATTGACTCGAGTATAAGCCTAGGGTGTCCATCTGCATGCCTAACTGTGCCCATGCCTCACTGTGCCCATGACTAGACTGACGTTTAACATGGGAGTCTATGGAAGGGGTACCTGGATTTGAAAAATCAGTGCTCCCCAGCTGTAGGTCCCACAGACAACAGACTTTTCACACTTGTAGATGAGAAATAGGGGTACATGTGTGCCAAGTTTCGGGTCCAGGGGACCTATGACCGGCCGGTACCAGGTCCCCAAAGTCACTGGAGAAATGACCGTTTAACATGGGAGTCTATGAAAGGGGTGCCCGGCTTTGAAAAATCGGTACTCCCCAGTAGGGATGAGCTTCGTGTTCGAGTCGAACA
This sequence comes from Rana muscosa, assembly GCA_029206835.1. Lineage (NCBI taxonomy): Eukaryota > Metazoa > Chordata > Amphibia > Anura > Ranidae > Rana > Rana muscosa. The sequence goes on from CM055128.1 coordinate 272,722,245, forward strand.
TACGTTCGACTCGAACATCGGCTGTTCGATCGTTCGACGAAGATCGAACGATTTGGGCCGTTCGCGCCAAATTCGAGTGACGCGAACGGCCCACAATGCACTACGCCATCGCAGTGTCATCCAGGCGCTGTGATTGGCCAAGCATGCACTGTGACCCCGCATGCTTGGCCAATCACAGCGCCGGCAGCGAGGAGAGCAATGATTGGCCACAGGCAGGATGCCTGTGGCCAATTATTGCTGAGGGTGTTTAGTACACGCCCCACACTATAAAAGGCCGCCAGCACGGCGGCCTAGTGTAGTGTGTTCCGGAGCAGGGAAAGAGCAGCATAGGCAGGGACAGTGACTTTTATTTCTTTCTTGCTTAACCTGGATTCCTTTAGTTTAGGGAAAGAGAAGGATAGGTAGGGAGAGTGTCAGTGTGTTTTGTGCTTGTGCTATAGTGTGCTTAAAAAAAACATTTTTTCTAGGGACAGAAAACTGTAGGTAGGGAGAGTGTCAGTTTCTTTCACTGTGCAAGTCCTTGTTTCTAGGGACTGGGAAGGACAGTGAGTGAATTCTCCTTGTGCTATAGTGTGCTTAAAAAAAACATTTTTTCTAGGGACAGAAAACTGTAGGTAGGGAGAGTGTCAGTTTCTTTCACTGTGCAAGTCCTTGTTTCTAGGGACTGGGAAGGACAGTGAGTGAATTCTCCTTGTGCTATAGTGTGCTTAAAAAAAACATTTTTTCTAGGGACAGAAAACTCTAGGTAGGGAGAGTGTCAGTTTCTTTCACTGTGCAAGTCCTTGTTTCTAGGGACTGGGAAGGACAGTGAGTGAATTCTCCTTGTGCTATAGTGTGCTTAAAAAAAACATTTTTTCTAGGGACAGAAAACTCTAGGTAGGGAGAGTGTCAGTTTCTTTCACTGTGCAAGTCCTTGTTTCTAGGGACTGGGAAGGACAGTGAGTGAATTCTCCTTGTGCTATAGTGTGCTTAAAAAAAACATTTTTTCTAGGGACAGAAAACTCTAGGTAGGGAGAGTGTCAGTTTCTTTCACTGTGCAAGTCCTTGTTTCTAGGGACTGGGAAGGACAGTGAGTGAATTCTCCTTGTGCTATAGTGTGCTTAAAAAAAACATTTTTTCTAGGGACAGAAAACTGTAGGTAGGGAGAGTGTCAGTTTCTTTCACTGTGCAAGTCCTTGTTTCTAGGGACTGGGAAGGACAGTGAGTGAATTCTCCTTGTGCTATAGTGTGCTTAAAAAAACATTTTTTCTAGGGACAGAAAACTGTAGGTAGGGAGAGTGTCAGTTTCTTTCACTGTGCAAGTCCTTGTTTCTAGGGACTGGGAAGGACAGTGAGTGAATTCTCCTTGTGCTATAGTGTGCTTAAAAAAAACATTTTTTCTAGGGACAGAAAACTCTAGGTAGGGAGAGTGTCAGTTTCTTTCACTGTGCAAGTCCTTGTTTCTAGGGACTGGGAAGGACAGTGAGTGAATTCTCCTTGTGCTATAGTGTGCTTAAAAAAACATTTTTTCTAGGGACAGAAAACTCTAGGTAGGGAGAGTGTCAGTTTCTTTCACTGTGCAAGTCCTTGTTTCTAGGGACTGGGAAGGACAGTGAGTGAATTCTCCTTGTGCTATAGTGTGCTTAAAAAAAACATTTTTTCTAGGGACAGAAAACTGTAGGTAGGGAGAGTGTCAGTTTCTTTCACTGTGCAAGTCCTTGTTTCTAGGGACTGGGAAGGACAGTGAGTGAATTCTCCTTGTGCTATAGTGTGCTTAAAAAAAACATTTTTTCTAGGGACAGAAAACTCTAGGTAGGGAGAGTGTCAGTTTCTTTCACTGTGCAAGTCCTTGTTTCTAGGGACTGGGAAGGACAGTGAGTGAATTCTCCTTGTGCTATAGTGTGCTTAAAAAAACATTTTTTCTAGGGACAGAAAACTCTAGGTAGGGAGAGTGTCAGTTTCTTTCACTGTGCAAGTCCTTGTTTCTAGGGACTGGGAAGGACAGTGAGTGAATTCTCCTTGTGCTATAGTGTGCTTAAAAAAACATTTTTTCTAGGGACAGAAAACTCTAGGTAGGGAGAGTGTCAGTTTCTTTCACTGTGCAAGTCCTTGTTTCTAGGGACTGGGAAGGACAGTGAGTGAATTCTCCTTGTGCTATAGTGTGCTTAAAAAAAAACATTTTTTCTAGGGACAGAAAACTCTAGGTAGGGAGAGTGTCAGTTTCTTTCACTGTGCAAGTCCTTGTTTCTAGGGACTGGGAAGGACAGTGAGTGAATTCTCCTTGTGCTATAGTGTGCTTAAAAAAAACATTTTTTCTAGGGACAGAAAACTGTAGGTAGGGAGAGTGTCAGTTTCTTTCACTGTGCAAGTCCTTGTTTCTAGGGACTGGGAAGGACAGTGAGTGAATTCTCCTTGTGCTATAGTGTGCTTAAAAAAAACATTTTTTCTAGGGACAGAAAACTGTAGGTAGGGAGAGTGTCAGTTTCTTTCACTGTGCAAGTCCTTGTTTCTAGGGACTGGGAAGGACAGTGAGTGAATTCTCCTTGTGCTATAGTGTGCTTAAAAAAAACATTTTTTCTAGGGACAGAAAACTCTAGGTAGGGAGAGTGTCAGTTTCTTTCACTGTGCAAGTCCTTGTTTCTAGGGACTGGGAAGGACAGTGAGTGAATTCTCCTTGTGCTATAGTGTGCTTAAAAAAACATTTTTTCTAGGGACAGAAAACTCTAGGTAGGGAGAGTGTCAGTTTCTTTCACTGTGCAAGTCCTTGTTTCTAGGGACTGGGAAGGACAGTGAGTGAATTCTCCTTGTGCTATAGTGTGCTTAAAAAAACATTTTTTCTAGGGACAGAAAACTCTAGGTAGGGAGAGTGTCAGTTTCTTTCACTGTGCAAGTCCTTGTTTCTAGGGACTGGGAAGGACAGTGAGTGAATTCTCCTTGTGCTATAGTGTGCTTAAAAAAAACATTTTTTCTAGGGACAGAAAACTGTAGGTAGGGAGAGTGTCAGTTTCTTTCACTGTGCAAGTCCTTGTTTCTAGGGACTGGGAAGGACAGTGAGTGAATTCTCCTTGTGCTATAGTGTGCTTAAAAAAAACATTTTTTCTAGGGACAGAAAACTGTAGGTAGGGAGAGTGTCAGTTTCTTTCACTGTGCAAGTCCTTGTTTCTAGGGACTGGGAAGGACAGTGAGTGAATTCTCCTTGTGCTATAGTGTGCTAAAGCATTCCTCATCAACCATCTTTGAAATCCTTGTTTTTTGGACAGTCAGGGAAATTGTCGTTGTGCTATTCTGTGCAAAAGCAATCATCCTGAACCATATTTAGAAATCCTTAAGTAAAGGGACAGAGAAGGACACCTGAAGGTAGCCCTTATTTCTTTTTTCCCATCTCCCTGCAGGCCATCTATTAGAATGTCTGGAAGGCAAACAAGGAGAGGCAGACAGTCAGGAGGCAATAAAAGAGGGCAAGCAGGCTCTGTGTCTGGGGGCAACAGTGCTGGTCGTGGACGCGGTGCATTGTCATCAGCACATGGCCATGGGACACGCTTGTCCTTCTTTTCGGCAGCTGGACATGTTGAGCCACATCATGCCGAAGACTTGGTAGAGTGGATGACCAAGCCCTCCTCCTCCTCCTCATCCTCTCTCACCCAGGCTCAGGGTACTGGCAAAGCAGCTGCCAAAGCGTCCTCTTCCCTGGTATCAATGTCAGACTCATCATCAGTCACTCCTTCCCTAGACCCACCATGTCCTCCTCCTGAGGAGTCCCCCGAACTGTTTGAGCACAGTGTTGGGTACATGCTCCAGGAGGATGCCCAGCGTTTCGAAGGGTCTGATGATGAAACCCAGCTACAGGAAGGCAGTAGGGTGAGAGCAGACAGAGGGGATGCTCAAGAAGGACACCAATCTGGCAGTCATGTTCCAGCAGCTGCAGCATACTGCCAGATTGGCTCCAGTGATGAGGAGGGAGGGGATGATGAGGTCACTGACTCCACATGGGTGCCTAATAGGAGAGAGGAGGAGGAGGATGAGGAGGAGGCACATCTCCAACGAGGCAGGATGCCCTTTGGTGGCCAGCGTAAGGGCAGTACACCGACGGAATAACACCGCAGAGCTCCGCCTGTGCAGGGCGCTGCCTCTGCCCGTCATTCAAAAAGTTCCTTGGTGTGGGCCTTTTTTGAGGCTAGTGCATCAGATCGCACAGCTGCTGTTTGCAACATATGTCTCAAGCGTATATCGCGTGGCCAAAACATCAGCCGCTTGGGTACCACATGCCTGACCAGACATATGTTGACCTGCCATGCAGCTCGTTGGCAAGCCTACCTCAAAGACCCACACCAAAGAACAAAGCGGACCTCTCCTTGCACCGCATCAGCTGGGATCTCCAACCCCACTATAACTTCAGTCCTCTCTGAAACATGCACTGAGAGGAATGAAGGTGTAGAATTAGGTGTGTCACAGCCAAGTACTTGCGGCCACTCTGATAGCAGTACACCGACGTCCGATTCTAGCAGGCAAATTTCCCTGCCCCAGCTGCTGGACCGTCGAAAGAAGTTCACTCCCAGCCATCCACATGCCCAGCGGTTGAATGCTAGCTTGGCTAAATTGCTAGCGCTTCAACTGCTGCCTTTTCAGTTGGTAGACTCGGCCCCCTTCCGTGAGTTTGTGCAATGTGCGGTTCCTCAGTGGCAGGTTCCCAAACGCCACTTTTTCTCACGGAAGGCTATTCCGGGTCTCTACCGGCATGTGGAAGGCAATGTCTTGGCCTCGCTGGACAGGGCGGTCAGCGGTAAGGTGCATATTACCGCTGACTCATGGTCCAGCAGGCATGGACAGGGACGTTACCTTTCTTTCACGGCCCATTGGGTCACTCTTTTGGCAGCTGGGAAGGATGCAGGACAAGGTGCAGTAGTGTTGGAGGTTGTCCCACCGCCACGCCTCCAAAATGCTACTACTGGTTGTGACACACCTCTCTCCTCCACCCCCTCCTCTTCTTCTTCCTCCATTGCCTCTTCCTGTGGTTTGTCCTATGAACCAGCGGTGCTCCGTAGCCGTTCACGGGGCTACGCAAGTACGCAGGCAAAAAGATGCCATGCCGTGCTTGCGCTGGTGTGTTTGGGGGACAGAAGCCACACTGGGGAAGAGGTCCTGTCTGCTCTGCAGGGCCAGGCCGAGAGGTGGTTGACGCCACGCCAGCTTAAGCCAGGAATGGTGGTTTGCGACAATGGCACCAACCTCCTCTCCGCCCTTCGACAGGGACAACTGACCCATGTGCCCTGTGTGGCTCACGTCCTTAACCTGGTGGTGCAGCGTTTCTTGGGCAGGTACCCGGGCTTACAGGATGTCCTGAGGCAGGCCAGGAAAGTCTGTGTGCATTTCCGCAGATCTTATAATGCCAGTGCTCGCCTGGCTGAGCTGCAAAAGGAGTTGAACCTGCCCAAGAACCGCCTTATATGTGACATGCCCACCAGGTGGAACTCAACGTTGGCCATGCTGCAGCGGCTGCACACGCAGCAGAGGGCCATCAATGAGTACCTGTGCGACTACGGCACCAGGACAGGGTCAGGGGAGCTTGGTTTTTTTTCTCCACGCCAGTGGGGCATGATCAGGGATGCATGCACTGTCCTGGCACCATTTGAGGAGGCCACGAGGATGGTGAGCAGTGACAGTGCATGCATCAGTGACACTGTACCTCTTGTCCACCTGTTGGAGCACACGCTGCGTGGAATAATGGACAGGGCACTTGAGGCAGAACAGAGGCAGGAAGAGGAGGACTTCCTTGCCTCTCAAGGCCCCCTTTACCCAGACAGTGTTCCTTCTGTCCCACCCATCGCACAGGAAGAGGAGGAGGAGGAGGAGGAGGAGGAGGAGGATTGTGTCAGCATGGAGGTGGAGGCTGGCACTCAGCATCATCAGCAGCAGTCTTTTAGGGATGATTTACAGTCCCAAGAAACCAGTGGACTTGTACGTGGCTGGGAGGAGGTGACTGCGGATCATGTCGTCCTTAGTGACCCAGAGGACTCCGGAGCGAATGCCTCAGCAAACCTACGCTGCATGGCCTCCCTGATCCTGCAAAGTCTGCGGAAGGATCCTCGTATTCTTCGGATCAAGGAGAGGGACCATTACTGGCTGGCCACTCTCCTTGATCCACGGTACAAGGGTAAGGTTGCGGACCTTATGTTACCGTCGCAGAGGGAGCAGAGGATGAGACAACTCCGGGAGGCCTTGCAGAAAGGTCTGTGCAACGCGTTCCCAGAGACTGGGAGGTTACAAACTCCTGGTCCTGGACAACGAGTTGCTGAGGCTTCGGCCAGTCAAAGAAGGAGCGGTGGGGAAGGTGGCCGTCTGACCGATGCGTTCAGACAATTCTTTAGTCCGCAGCCCCAAAGTATGATCGGTTCCAGCAACCATCGCCAGCGTCTGATAAACATGGTGCAGGAATATCTAGGGGCAAGGTCAGACTTGGACACCTTCCCCACCGAAAATCCTCTGGCTTACTGGGTCTTGAGGATGGATCACTGGCCAGAGCTTGCACAGTATGCAATTGAGCTACTGGCCTGTCCTGCATCCAGCGTTCTTTCGGAACGCACATTCAGTGCTGCTGGAGGATTTGTCACGGATCACAGGGTGCGCCTGTCCACCGACTCGGTTGATCGACTGACTTTCATCAAGATGAACCAGTCTTGGATCACCACCAGCTACCACACACCTGATGCTGATATAACAGACTAATTGATTTTAACATGTCACATCCCTTCAAGACTGATGCTGATGCTGAGTGCCTGTGCTGTTATGTTGACTGGCTATCCTCCTCCTCCGAGTCCTCAATGATACGATTGATGATGATAGCTTGGAAGATCATTTTTGTTTATGGGTGCCGCCACCAGTGGCTAAGGCCCAATTTTTCAGCCCCTGTTTAACAGGGGCGTGTAATTACAATTTTTGAAGCAATACTTTGCAACAGGGCTCATTGCTGTGCTCCAAGTACAGTATGTGTGAGGGGTTGGAGTGTTGTGCCACCAGTGCCTAAGGCCCAATTTTTCAGCCCCTGTTTAACAGGGGCGTGTCATTACAATTTTTGAAGCAATACTTTGCAACAGGGCTCATTGCTGTGCTCCAAGTACAGTATCTGTGAGGGGTTGCAGTGTTGTGCCACCAGTGCCTAAGGCCCAATTTTTCAGCCCCTGTTCAACAGGGGCATGTAATTACAATTCTTGATCTAATAATTCACAGCAGGGCCCATTCCTGCACCCACCAAGCAAGAGTAACTCTGAGGGCTTACAGTGTTGTGGCAACACCACCACCACCACCACCACCACGAAAGGCCCAATTTTTCAGCCCCTGTTCAACAGGGGCATGCAATTACAATTCTTGATCTAATAATTCACAGCAGGGCCCATTGCTGCACCCACCAAGAGTAACTGTCAGGGCTTACAGTGTTGTGGCACCAGCACCACCATCAAAGGCCCAATTTTTACTACCACTGTTCAACAATTATATGTAATTACAATTCCTGATATAATAGTTGACAGCAGGGCGTTCCAGCACCAACCAAGAGTAACTGTGAGTGCTTACAGTGTTGTGCCAACACCAACTAAGGGGCCTATTTCTGCAGATTATATACGGCAGGTCCCTACTTTCAAACATCCAACTTACAAACGACTCCTACTTGCAAACGCAAGAAGACAACAGGAAGTGAGAGGAAATCTACCCCTAGGAAGGAAAATTCTCTCCTGTAAGAATTAATATGGGAGAAAGGTGTCTCCTCTGTACTGATGCTTTATCAGCAATCCTTGTTTCAAGAAAAACACCACATTTCAAAAACAGTTGTCATTGGGACGGAAAGTGAGGTGAAATGTTCTGAACAGGGGCACAGACAGCAAAACAAATGTTACAGGGGTGATAACCCTTACCTATGTTTTCCAAAAAGTTTAAAAATAGATTTTTGGGCTGGAGCTACACTTAAACAATGTACCTGTTCAAAATTACAAACACATTCTACATAAGAACAAACATACAGTCCCTGTCTTGTATGCACCGCCTGTATACGGCTGTTCAGAGTATATAGGGCCTTTTTTATTTTATGTGCGGGGTTCCCCTTAATATCCATACAAGACCCAAAGGGGCTGGTAATGGGCTGGGGTAGGGGGGGGTCATGGGATAGCTATGCCATTTTTCTTAAAGATTTTCATCCATATTACCGGGACCAGACATTACATTAAAGCCGCAAGCAGTTTTAAATGGCTTTTTTTTCCTTTAGAAGTGTCATTTTGTGCAGGGACAGTTCTAAACACGGGAAACACGTGGCACTTCACAGGCATACTTTAGACACCCCCCAGGTACCATATTTAAAGGAATATTTGACTTTTTTTTTTTCACTTTATGCATCATTAAAATGACTGCTCCCGAAAAACGACCGTTTTTAAAACTTCTTTTTGCATTGATACATGTCCCCTGGTGCAGAACCCGGGTTCCCAAACCCTTTTTAGGACAATAACATGCATAATAGTTGTTATAATTAGCACTTTAGAATTCGAACGTTCGCATCCATTGTATTTAATAGGGTTCTAATGTTCGTACGAACTTTCGGTCCGTTCGCGGGTTCTGGTGCGAACCGAACCTGGGGGTGTTCGGCTCATCACTACTCCCCAGCCGTAGGTGCCCTGGACAACAAACTTTGTACACTTGTAGAGGAAGAGTGTGGCTACATGTAAGCCAAATTTGGGGTCCAGGAGACCTACGGTCTGCTGGTACCGGGTCCCCAAATTCCGGGAGATCAGGCGCAAAAAGATGACTCGAGTATAAGCCGAGGGGGGCATTTTCAGCACAAAAAAATGTGCTGGAAAACTCGGCTTATACTCGAGTATATACGGTACATATAAAAATAGATAAATACCCCCTTTTTCACCACGCAATCTTGGCCCAGCAACCTGACACCTGTTGAGACCCTTGCAACCATGCAAATCATCTCAGCAGCCTGACACCCTTGTTAAGACCCTTGCAAAACGCAACACATGACCCTTGCAAAACGCAAAAAAAAAAACGTTTCCACCACGCAATCTCGGCCTAGCAACCGGACACCTGTTGAGACCCTTGCAACCATGCAAATAGTCTCAGCAGCCTGACACCCTTGTTAAGACCCTTGAAAAACGCAACACATGACCCTTGCAAAAAAAATAAAAAAAAAACATTTGCCACCACGCAATCTTTGCCCAGCAACCTGACACCTGTTGAGACCCTTGCAACAATGCAAATCATCTCAGTAGCCTGACACCCTTGTTAAGACCCTTGCAAAACGCAATACATGACCCTTGCAAAACGCAAAAGAAAAAAAAAACCTTTGCCACCACGCAATCTCGGCCTAGCAACCGGACACCTGTTGAGACCCTTGCAACCATGCAAATCGTCTCAGCAGCCTGACACCCTTGTTAAGACCCTTGCAAAACGCAACACATGACCCTTGCAAAACGCAAAGCACAAAAAAAAAAAACCTTTGCCACCACGCAATCTCGGCCCAGCAACCTGACACCTGTTGAGACCCTTGCAACCATGCAAATCATCTCAGCAGCCTGACACCCTTGTTAAGACCCTTGCAAAACGCAAAAAAAAACAACCTTTGCCACCACGCAATCTCAGCCTAGCAACCGGACACCTGTTGAGACCCTTGCAACCATGCAAATCGTCTCAGCAGCCTTACACCCTGGTTAAGACCCTTGCAAAACCCAACATTGTTTTAGCAACCTCTCACTTGATAGAGAGAGATAGATAGAGATATATATATATATATATATATATATCTATCTCTCTATCTCTATCTAATAAATAAATAAATACCCCCTTTGTCACCACACAAACTCGGGCCAGCAACCTGACACCTGTTGAGACCCTTGCAACCACGCAAAATCGTCTCAGCAGCCTGGCACCCTTGTTGAGACCCTTGCAAACGCAATACCGTCTCGAGCAACCTCCCACTCGTCAAGACCTTTGTGACCACGCAGTCTCGCCCCAGCAACCTGACATTCATTGAGACCCTTGCAGCCAGACAAATCGTCTTAGGCCTTATGTACAATGCTGTTGGTAAACGGACATTTAGGAACAGTTGGGCGTTTTTCAGCTGCCCCTGAGCTCTCCTCTATGTTACCTTATCAGTACATGTACACAGGATCCACGATCTCTCCTCTATGTTATATTATCAGTACATGTACACGGGATCCCCTATCTCTCCTCTATGTTATATTATCAGTACATGTACAGAGATCATTTATAGTCGTTTCTAGGCAGTTGAGTTTTTAGAAACCTTTCTGGAAAAAAGAAATAAATAAATAAATGTAGCGGCCTCACCCCATCTCCTTTTGCTAGGGGTATGTCACACGACAGGGTGAGATGCGCTACGGCCCATGTCCTCCCCATAGCTGTGGGTGAGGTGAAGGCCAGTATCAGTACATTCCTCGGGCCAATGTGTGTTAGTTATGAAGCTCAGTCCTGCTATGCTGAAACCTCCCTTGCTCCCATTAACCAGAGTCCATACACCGATGCAGGGTCCAACACTTGTTTATTATATTTCCACAACAAACAGTCCTTTCACAGCCGACTGGTTGCGACCCATAACATAACGCAAACGGTGGGATGAGCAGGTCGAGGCACTATCCTGATTTCAATCTAAACCCCTGTGGTTTCACCAGGGGTTATAGCAACTTTGCTTAGCACAGAACATAGAACTTGTGAGTCTCTACCAGCAACTCCATAGAACATAGATGGGAGTACCTTTGCTGCGCTGCGGCCCCTATCAGGGGAAGATGTCCCTCTAAGGGAGTTACCGGAGGCCCATCCGTCACCGGGTTGATGCTGCCCCGGAATCTCCGGACGGGTGACCTCCCCGGCCTCCTCACCTCAGATGCGGGTCCCCTCGCAAGGCGGCACCCTCGGATCACTTCGCCCTCGCGGGACCCAGTCGAAGTTACTGGGCCCCAGGCCTACGATATAGTACCTCACCCCAGGCTGAAGGTGCCTGGGATGGACCCCAACTTCATTCCGGTCAGGCCTAGGGCGCCTGGGCCGGAACCTTGAACCGCCCGCACCCAGGCCTAAGGTGCCTGGGTGCGTGAAGAGAAAATCCTCGAAGACCTCGTGGCGAGGGCGTCTCCCCCTTTTATCTCCTCCCATCAACACCACGGCGGGTTCCCCGCCCCAGCCGTACCATCTCCAGAAAGGGACAAAAAGGGTAGCACGGCGGCAGTGATTCTACCTTGAGCCCGTAGGTACCCCGCCACCCACAGGCCAAGGAGAATAATACACCACCCAATCCTCCACTAATTACAAAGGGGTCCAGAACCTTTCACAATTACACACCTGGGTCACACTACCCCCAGGTGTACCCCAACTAAATTTAAAGACCCCGCTACACACTCCCCCCGTCTGGTGCAACCCCATGTCTCCCAAGGAGTGGTGACATGAAGCGAGCCTCAGAGGCTATCCCTAAAAATTTTGAATCCCGTGTGTGCCAAGACCTGCTCAAAGGGAAAGGGAACTATAAAACAATAAAACTTTTGTATAAAACATCTATCATGTGCACATATACAATCCCTCCCGTCACTGTCCAAGAACCACCCCATACTCAGTAGTCTTGACCGACGAATCTCCTGCAGAAGGGAAACAAAAAAACAGACAACATCCTAACATTATGTGAAAATTTGGAATGAATGGGTCCATCAGCCGAGGGACCCATTTGCTCCAATGAGTGTGGTGTAAAAGTGTGCAGAAAAACATACAAACGTTGCACAACACTGCCACCTGGTGACAGCGCCGCGGTAATGACACTTGGTGCTCCTTCATTCTTCATGCGTCCCTACACTAATTCTACCCCAAAGTCTGTCCTTGATTCATAGAAAAAGAGAGTGGGAGTCTCTCCTCACAAGTAAAACCTCGGATCAGGTAAGAACAACGGCTTCAGATGTTTATCAAACACTTCCACTGAATATTCAACATCCTCTCCCTCCTTTCTGCAGATAAGCACTTTATCAGCATGAATATGGCGCCCCAACTTCCAACCTGCTCTGCAGTCCTTGAATTTCTTGGACACAGGCGGCGAACAGGACAAGTATCGCCGGGCCTGAGGCACTTTGAGCTTCTCCCAGACAAATTAGTCGTACCATCTCTGTCGCAGGACTTCAACTTCGTAAAGCAAGTCCCGAGGCAAGTAGGGATACTCCCATCTGTACTCACGGGCAACTCTCTGGGAGAAAAGTCGTTGCAATCTGGCCAAAGGAGGCATGACATCCCGCTCACCTTCTCCCGGCTGCACGATGGCCTCCGGGTGCCGAGGTACCTTCACTACCTCGGGTGGCTTTGCCTTTGGCGCACGCAATGACGCGCGCTGCATCCCCACAACCAAAGCAGGTGATGTTGTGGAATGTGGAAAGTCAGTCGGAGGACTAAACTCCCTCCTGAGCTCAGGGGCCTGCGCCCGGGGCGTGCTGTCTTCTATAGACATAGGAGAATCCTGCGGTTTGCATAGCACAGGTAGCGGGCGTTTGTCCCAGCCCTTCCGGTGAAACAGTTCATCTATTTCCCCGTCATCCCCACAGTCCGACAGCGATTCCAGGTCGGAGGTGTCATACATCTCGGCGGAAGGTAGTCTTTAGTAGACGGAGAACTACCCTCCCTTGCGGGCTCCACCTCCAGTGGACCCCCGACACCTCCAACCACCACCACAGTCCCAGCCCCTGGCTCACCTGGACCTTTTTCAGCACTGGGATGTCCAGGACTCTTCCAACCGGATCCATCCAGGTCCGGCAAGCGGCGGGGTGAAGCTCGACCACGACCACAGGAGGCCTGCACCAGGCCTATCTTCCTCTTCGGAGGTGGCAGCAGGGAATCTGTGGTGACCGAAGCAGCATCCTCGGATTTTTCTCTCTCAGTCTCTGGTTGGGCAGTCCCGTCGCCCTGGTCAGCGCGTACGGGGACCTCCGCAAAGGCCTGGATCTCCCCTTCCGGAGTGGCGGTACCTGTGATGCAATTGAGGTGAAGGGCCCGGGGCCTTACTGTGGATGGTTCGACTTCGAACAGAAATTCTTTACACGCTTCACAACGCCCAAATGGCTTTAGTTGGACCACCAGTCCCGAGCATCCGGGACAGATCACACCGAGGGCCTCCGTGTCTCTGCATGAGTACAAAGCTAACTGTCCTCGGGGCCTGAGTCTTATCCCCGTGTCTGTAAGGGGAGCAGCAAAAGCAGTCATCTTCGTGGGGTATGATACCGGCATCCACGGGGAGCTTGAGGCCATCCCGACCACCTGCTGCTCCATCACGCGCTGACCACACGCCGGAGTCTCCACGTGTATCTCCACATATGGCCAGACTCCTCCCACGACCTGCACGTTTTCGCAGGCTTCCCACAGTCCCCGCCCACGAATTGCGCAGTCATGGGGTGCCTCATGGCGCAGTGCAGCAAACACCCCCACATGTAGTACGTCACACGGCTGGGCTTTTCCCTCTTCCCGCTCTTTCTGCATGGGCCTTTCCCGTCTTGGGGTCATTTCCACGACTTCGAGCACAGGGACGCACTTTGGCCAATCACATGGCCGACCTGCTCGGACCTCCTCCGGGCAGCAAAGTCCAGACACAGCCATTTCAAATTTCAAAGTCAACACACATTTTATCCCGGACTCGCGAGCCCCCACAACAAACAGTCCTTTCACAGCCGGCCCAGGCGCCCTAGGGGTTCAGAACCTTTCACAATTACACACCTGAGTCACACTACCCCCAGGTGTACCCCAACTAAATTTAAAGACCCCGCTACACAAATAAAAAAAATGGGTTCAGATGGATGTTCAGAGGCATCCGAAACGCCAATGCCTGTAACAGCTTGTAAACGCTGCCAGACACGGTAACTCACGTTTACCAGCGTTTCGTTTACAGTTGTTTTTCATAAAAAAAACAAAAAAAGCAGTCAGGGAATATTGTCTCAGCAGCTTGACACTCATTTAAAACCCTTGCAAAACGTAATATCATCTCGGCAAGCTCACACTCGTCTAGAACTTTGCAACCACACAATCTCCTCTCAGCAACCTGACACCCATTCAGACCCTTGCAGTCATACAAAGTCGTCTCAGCAGCCTGACACTCACTTGAGACCATTGCAAAACACAATGTCGTCTCAGCAACCCCTCACTCGTCGAGACCCTTGCAACCACGCAATTTCATCAGAAAAAAAAAACTTCATACTCATCGAGACCCTTGCAACCATGCAATATTGTCTCAGCAAACCAGACCGAGACCCTTACAACCACGCAATGTCATCTCAGAAAACAACCTTCATACTCATCGAGGCCCCTGCAACCACGCAACCTGACACTCACCGACACCCTTGCAACCACACAAAATTGTCTCCAGTAGTATAAAACACTTTGCGGCACGCACCTACGTGCAAACCCGCATACAAACTAACTTGCAAACACACCTCGGTGACAAACAATCAGCCACACAAACACGCAGCGGCACCCATTTGGCCATTCATCTCCAGTGGCACGCGGGCCACTCATCCTTCTCTGTCTTTCTCCCTGAGGTTAGTTCAGGTTTCCATCCGGCACCAGCGAGTGCAAGTTGGTCAGCGAGTGCACGTGTATTGTCTTAAGTACCTGTGTATTGTCTTGGTTTTCTCACACCAGTGCAAGATCCAGACCAATATCTCAAACTAGACCAAGCAGCAGTAGCAGACTTAGCTATGTGGGACCTCACCTGCCGGAACGGCATTTCAATGTTCATCCCGGCATTGTCAGCCGAGCTACCACGAGTGGTCACTGATGCTGCAGCCTCCACCGTCTTCGCGGACATTTTTCGGCCGCCACTGGTTCGCCGAAACTTGACCCCAGAAATTCTCTTAAATTCCTGCTCCGCACAGTCTTCATCACTCTTTCAAGCTGTATCCCATCATGGCAGCTGCCCAGGTCTTGAGCCACACTTGAACAGGACAGACAGTGTTCTTCACCACGGACAATCAGGCCACAACCGACATCACCAATAAAGGTAGATCTAAGTCACTCCCCACCATGTCCTTCCTGTGCAGGCTCACGCAGCTGTCGCCAGTTTAATATCTTCTGTAGACATATTCCAGGCCAATACAAAATCGCAGCTGATGCGCTGTCCCGTTCCAACCTTACTTTGTTTTTTCCAGCAAGAGCCTGGAGCCGACCCAACAACTATCCCTGTCCCACCCTGGCAACCCAGCTTATTAACCACTCCTTGGCACGCAACACACCGAAGGCCTATCACACTGCTTGGAACACTAACCGCAAACATTTTGGCCTCTTGGCCCGGAGCAGCTATAGGCAACGTTAGACACGTCCTAGCCTTCATATCGTATTGCCACACGCAGTTGGCCCTTTCTCAAAATACTATCACGCTATACCTAGATGGCGTCCAGCATTTCCTGTCCTTGCAGGACCCCAGTAAACCATCAGTTATCTCAAGCCCATGCAGTCAAGTCCCTCCTACAGGGCATACAGAAGCACCAACCCATAGTCAGTGGCAAGCGCCTACCTTTCAAGAGTGCCCTCTTTAGGGACATGTCTGAAATCCTTACTCGTTCTCTGTTTGGGGCTTTGCCCAGCCTAGTCATCTACCAGGCCTTCTACGGTTCCCTACGACCTAGTGAATTTACAGTCAGTGGCTCCGGCAGTCAGACACTGCTCCGACGCCACCGACTCGCTTTCGAACCACTACACTCTCTCACAGTCTGCAAACGCAACAAACCGGCCCCGGGGTTGACATCAACCTGTTTCAGACTAACAACGCCTGACGCCCAGTGACGGTGCTTGACCGACTACAGCCCCATCTACTCAGCCAATCTGATGGTAGCTCGTTGCTACCCTTTCTAAACCAGCCCCCTGAGTGGCAGCCAATTGGTCAAGCATGTCAGGATCCTCCTAAGCAACTTGGGCTTCAAACCCCAGTCAGTTCTCTGGACATTTCTTCCGAATTAGAGCAGCCTCTGCTGCCTCCCAACAGGGAGTACCAGACCACGTAATCAAAAAAATACACAAGAACAGGAAGCGCCTCTGGGTGCAGACTATATAAAAAGTTTAATCAAATAGAAAGGTTTGCAAAAAACACTCACATTTAAGTGGTAGGTTTGTGCATGATAAGGTCCCAAACAACCAGGGTCATCAGTGATATCTGTCTCTATGGAGCCGATGGATGTGCTGTCTCTGCAGTCGTCTCTGTAGCCACTAGATAGTATACAGCCGGCAGCAGTGGATGGACATCAGAGCGAGGCTTGAGGAGCAGACTGTAATCTGCACATACTTACCACTTAAATGTGAGTGTTTTTACAAACCTTTCTATTTGATTAAACTTTATATACAGTTCCCATTGATATTACCATCCAGCATACTGCACCTGCACTGCCAATGTGCATCAATCATTGACTTCTTCACAAAGAGTGGACTTGTTGCCTCTTTGTGCATATAATTGTATGCTCATTCAGTACTTTTTTGTTTGTTCACCATTGGATTCTTTATTTGGTTTTCAGTTTTGCGCCATTTTACTTGTATAATCAAGAAACTAGGCCGATGGAAGTCTGCTTGTTTTGCCACATACATCCGAAATCCTCAGGAAGAAATGGCACAAGCCTTCACCAAGCTGGCCTAATAACCACGAGAATTAATTAAGAGTTATTCTCCTATCTGAGTCTTTTGTCCCCTTTTCTTGGCATACCGACCAGACCACCAAGGCACACTTCAGGTCTATTTATGTTGTAAGTCTTGTCGCGTGTTTATGTGATCCACATCTCTCTCGGTCATAGGGCCACAACCATAAATAAGAAGGCCAGTATGGTGGCCTAAGTTTTTTGGGAGGAGCCCGGAGGGTATCTAAGCAGCCCACTCGCCCATGCTCTTTGTCGGTTCAGTGCGCGATACTACACGTCACTGGGCCGACTCTTCCCAGCTCACCTCATGTTCGTGAGTCTGCGCATTCAATCACATTCAATACCCTCCCGCCCTTCCCTTTTTCAAAGCTTCTCAGCATATCCTTCAATTAACTACCCATTACTTACCTTGGGTATGCCCCCTTTTCTTGGCATACCGACCAGACCACCAAGGCACACTTTAGGTCTATTTATGTTGTATGTCTTGTCGCGTGTTGATGTGATCCACATCTCTCTCGGTCAGAGGGCCACGACTATATATATATATATATATTGTGAGGGGGTTAACTCGGTAGCGGGTGTGTGTGACCCCCTGGTTGGGCTCCCCACACAAAAACAGGGCCAGCAGACGGAGGTTGTGGTTTTCAAAATCAAAAGGTGCGGTTTATTTCTCTATGTACAGTGACAAAAACACAGCAAAGCCAAAAAGAAACATAAACAAAATAAATCCTGGTCAGTTTGACCTCTGACTAAACATGCAGGTTTCCTAAACTAACAACTGGGATCAGCCTGGTGCTGTCCTAGTCCCTAAGTCCCTGGTTTAGTAAAAGTCCAAACAAATAGCCACACAGGCTTTGCCTCACCGCACAGGGGTTCACTCTCCCTAGACAGTCCACACAGGTCTGGTTCCAGGCATGAGCTAACATCTAATGAAGCTGGGAGTTTTTATAGAGGCCTTTAAATGAGCTGACAAGCTTCAGCTGGTCTCATCAACTCCCTGCCTGCACGACGCCCAGCCCCCTCCCTAGAGGTATGAGTCATCCATGAGCCCACTAGCCTCAGCTGGGCTTCATCAACTCCCTAGTTGTATAAGTCGGCGTAAAGCCTGAATCTGGGCGAAATATATCTACCCCCCTGGATGCAACCAGGTGACTTTACCTTCCTGCTGTCACATACCCCCCCCTCTTGTTTTAACCTCGGGGTTGGAACACCAGCAATCAGGCATTCATGTACTCGAGACAAAGCATCCACATTCCCCATTTGAACGCCAGGGCGATGCTTTACTGTGAAGTTGAATTCCTGGAGGGCCAGGAACCACCTATTCACTCTTCTATTTGTTTCCTTGTTTTGAGCCATCCACTTTAACGGAGCGTGATCCGTAACCATGTCAAAGTGCCTACCTAGCAGATAGTACCGAAGGGAATCTAGAGCCCACTTCACCGCTAAACACTCCTTTTCAACCGTGGCGTAATTTACCTCATGGGACTTCAACTTCCTGCTGAGGTAAATGACTGGGTGCTCTTCCCCGTTCCAGACCTGGGACAATACTGCTCCTAACCCCACATCTGACGCATCACTTTGTACGACAAAGTCTTTAGAGAAGTCGGGTGAGTACAACACTGGCTGGCTACATAAGGCTTGTTTCAAGAATTGGAATGCTGCCTCAGCCTCGGGGGTCCATTTAATCATGACCGACCCTTTCCCTTTCGTCAGGTTGGTTAGGGGCACAGCCTTAGAAGCAAAGTGGGGAATGAAGCGCCGATAATAACCCGCGATTCCCAGAAAGGCCCGTACCTGCTTCTTGCTGTTGGGACGTGGCCAACTCTGGATGGCCTCGACTTTGTTGAGTTGGGGTTTTATCACTCCCCTGCCAATGGTGTACCCAAGATATTTGGCCTCCTCCTGCCCAATGGTACACTTCTTGGGGTTAGCCGTAAACCCCGCTTCCCGGATAGAGTCTAGGACTGCTTGCACTTTTGGCAGATGTGAGGCCCAATCTGTGCTATGGACAATTACGTCATCCAGGTAAGCCGCAGCATACTTCCGATGGGGCCTCAGTATCTGGTCCATTTTCCGCTGGAATGTGGCCGGCGCATTCTGTAACCCGAACGGCATTCTCTTATATTGGAACGCCCCGTCTGGGGTTACAAATGCGGTTTTCTCTTTGGCCGACTTGGCCAGGGGAATTTGCCAATACCCTTTTGTGAGGTCAAGAGTCGTCATGTATCGGGCTGTTCCCAGCCGGTCGATCAACTCATCTATACGTGGCATGGGGTAGGTGTCAAATTTTGTAACTTTGTTCAACTGACGAAAATCGTTACAAAATCGCCAGCTCCCATCCGGTTTAGGCACCAACACAATGGGACTAGACCAATCACTTTGGGACTCCTCTATCACCCCTAAGTTCAGCATTTTCTGTACTTCCTCCCGTATTGCCTCCCGTCGGGCCCCTGGGATCCGATAGGGTTTTAACTTCACCCTTTCACCGGGCGGGGTAATAATATCATGCTCTACCCCAGATGTTTGTCCCGGCAGCTCAGAGAACACCTCCTTGTTGCGAAGCACAAACTCCTTAACCTCCTGTTGTTGGGGTTGTGACAAGGTGGCTGCTATTCCAACCTCCGGAATCACGCAACCAGTTTGAGCTGGTGACCAAGTTTCTGCGACTAGGGACTCTCTATCCCTCCAGGCTTTCAACAGATTAACGTGATATATCTGTTCGGGCTTTCGCCTTCCTGGTTGTCTGACCTTGTAATTCACTTCGCTCACTTTTTCCATTATCTCGTAGGGGCCTTGCCATTTGGCAAGGAATTTACTTTCAACCGTAGGGACAAGTACCAATATCCTATCCCCCGGGGAAAAGGTACGGGTCTTTGCTCCACGGTTGTACACTCTCTGCTGTGCCAACTGCGCTTGGGCCAAATGTTCCTTCACGATGGGCATTACCTGTGCAATTCGATCTTGCATCAGGGCGACATGCTCAATCACACTCCTGTGGGGAGAACTCTCACTTTCCCAAGTTTCCTTGGCAATATCCAACAGCCCTCTTGGGTGTCTCCCATACAGTAACTCAAAGGGGGAGAATCCCGTAGAGGATTGGGGCACCTCCCTAATAGCAAACATCAAATAAGGAAGTAGACAGTCCCAATCCTTTCCATCTCTATCCACGACTTTCTTCAACATTTGTTTTAGGGTTTTGTTGAATCTTTCAACCAGCCCATCGGTTTGGGGGTGATACACAGATGTACGCAATTGCGTCACTTTGAGCAATTTACACAGCTCTTTCATAACCCGGGACATAAAGGGTGTACCTTGGTCCGTAAGCAGTTCTTTACAAATACCCACCCGGCTAAAAACAAGAGATAGCTCTTTGGCTATGGTTTTGGCCGAGGTATTTCTGAGAGGGATCGCTTCTGGATAACGGGTGGCATAGTCCATTATAACCAATATGTACTGGTGCCCCCTAGCGGACTTGATTATAGGACCTACCAAATCCATTGCGATTCTCTCAAACGGGACCTCAATGATGGGTAGAGGGACCAGTGGGCTACGGAAATGTGGCATCGGGGCCGACCTCTGACACACAGGGCAGGAGGAACAATAATTTTCTATGTCCTTCATCACCCCAGGCCAATAGAATCTCTGTAATACCCTCTCTCGGGTTTTCTCTGTCCCCAGATGACCTCCAAGAATGTGCCCATGGGCCAACTCCAACACCAACTTCCTGTAAGGTTTGGGCACCACAAGCTGCTCAACGGTTTCTTCTGCCCTTTTTGCCACCCGATACAGTAGGTCCTTCTCTACGCTGAAGTATGGGTAAGTGCAGGGATTATCTGGGTTCACTAACTCGCCATCTATTTCCACTACGTTTTCCCGTGCCTTTATTAGGGCGGGGTCTTTTAACTGTTCTGTGGCAAAATTTTCCCTGTGAACCTCCAGATCAGAAAACTCCACAGACGGTAGGTTTTCGTCTGAGGAGGTGGGCTCCTCTCCAGTTTCTTGAGTCTCCCCTGCCAATACTGACAAGGGAAATTCTGGAGAGTCCTCACCACTCTCAGAGGAGTTCTGGCTATCACATTCCTGGTACATAGGGGCACCAGTGGGGGGCTCAGGATCATCCCACAGTTCCCAGAACTTCGGAAAATCCCTTCCCACAATGGCATCATGCGGTAATTGAGATACTAACCCCACTGGATGAGAGAGGGTACCTTTGGGGGTCTCGAAACACACTGTAGTCACTGGATACTCTCGGGTGTCCCCGTGCACACAAATAACAGCTACCTTGCTATTCCCAGAGACCTCTGTTTTAACTAATTCAGCCTTTATCAGGGTCACAAGGCTACCTGAATCCAGTAATACCACAACATTTCTACCATTAATACACATTTTGCATAAATGTTTCTCAGTTCCCCGAATGGCAGTGCATGCGACTGTCGCACACAGCGACTGACATCTGTCCATCAGAAAGTCACATTGCATGGGTTCCTCCACAACCGGGCAATTTGCTGCAATATGTCCCGCTTGCCGGCAGCGGTAGCAAACAATCCATTTGGCTGCCTCTTGAGCCCCTGACTTCCCAGGCTGTTCTCGCCAAACTTTGGGTAGAGCTCCCACCCTCTCACTCTCTCCACCCTCACCCCTTGGAATCCTCTTATCCGCCCCTGGGGATGGTCTGGTCTTAGGGTGGAAAGTCCGAGAGTCTCTGGAAGAGGCCGTCAGGTTCTCTGTAGCCAAGTATTTCTCTACACGATCCACAAGACCACCGGCCATCTCTGGGTCTCCATGGCTTACCCACTTTTGGATGGCAGTAGGAAGAGCTCTCAAAAACCGATCCATTACAACACGTTCCACAATCTCTGGTGCGGACAAAGTCTCTGGCTGTAGCCACTTCCTGCTCAGGTGAATGAGATCATACATTTGAGACCTGGGGGGTTTTCCAAGCTGGAAAGTCCAGTTATGCACACGCTGAGCCCGGACAGCCAGGGTGACACCCAGCCTTGCCAATATTTCAGCTTTTAGCATCACATAGTCTTTTGCTTGGTCAGGCTCTAGGTCATAGTAAGCCTTCTGCGATTCACCAGTTAACAGAGGAGCCACCAGTCCAGCCCACTGCTCCTCAGGCCACTTTTCTCTTTCAGCAGTCCTTTCAAATGTGGTCAAAAATACCTCTGGATCATCCTCTCCAGTCATTTTTGTCAATAAACGACTCACCCCAAAGGACGCGGTATTAGTGGGACGGCTTTCCTCACTGGTCTGCGGACGTTGCTGCATTACTGCTTCCATTTGTTGTAGTCTCTGCTCTTGCTTCTGTAACAGGTCTATGAAGCGGGCCTCAGATTGCTGCTGGGCTTGTTGATGAGCTTGCTGCTGGGCTGCAAGGCTCCTTTGCAAACCTGCATTTGTCTGCTGTTGATTGGCATTTGCTAGAGCCAGCTGTTTCAGTATCTCCTCCATGCTGGCTTAAAAAAAACTGCCACTGGTTCTCCACCAACTGTGAGGGGGTTAACTCGGTAGCGGGTGTGTGTGACCCCCTGGTTGGGCTCCCCACACAAAAACAGGGCCAGCAGACGGAGGTTGTGGTTTTCAAAATCAAAAGGTGCGGTTTATTTCTCTATGTACAGTGACAAAAACACAGCAAAGCCAAAAAGAAACATAAACAAAATAAATCCTGGTCAGTTTGACCTCTGACTAAACATGCAGGTTTCCTAAACTAACAACTGGGATCAGCCTGGTGCTGTCCTAGTCCCTAAGTCCCTGGTTTAGTAAAAGTCCAAACAAATAGCCACACAGGCTTTGCCTCACCGCACAGGGGTTCACTCTCCCTAGACAGTCCACACAGGTCTGGTTCCAGGCATGAGCTAACATCTAATGAAGCTGGGAGTTTTTATAGAGGCCTTTAAATGAGCTGACAAGCTTCAGCTGGTCTCATCAACTCCCTGCCTGCACGACGCCCAGCCCTCTCCCTAGAGGTATGAGTCATCCATGAGCCCACTAGCCTCAGCTGGGCTTCATCAACTCCCTAGTTGTATAAGTCGGCGTAAAGCCTGAATCTGGGCGAAATATATCTACCCCCCTGGATGCAACCAGGTGACTTTACCTTCCTGCTGTCACAATATATATATATATATATATATATATATAGCACCCTGCTCCTAATGATCAGGCACTCTGTTAAATTTAGTGGGTGTCTGAGCTGATAGTTAGCTCAGACCTTGTGATGATTGGGGCAAAATTGGTCTCTGTTCCGGCTATGGCTGTTTGGCGGGACTTCCCACTGTTTGCCTGTAGGTGGCGTTACCACCCCAGGCCAATGTTGGAACACAAGCAGACCAAAGTGTATTGGGTATCTTTCCCCGGGAACAGCTCCGTGGGAGTGGTCTCTCCGCTGAGCATGCTGGGGAAGGGTACTTAAGGGGCAGATGCCATTTCTCGGGGCTCTTCTCGCCTCGTGGCCCTCCTGGCTCGAGGTATGTGATACTGAAATTTCAGCCGCGGAGCCATGTTGGCCCGAGGTTGCATCTCTACCAAGTAGGCCCAGTAGTCCTAACTGGGGCCTACACTTTGAAGGTGATCCTGTGCTGTCTGTCTTGCGGGAGGAAGCCACTCAATGGAGGAAACCAGGGGAGGACCTGTCCTGGAGAGGAACAAGCGGAAGGCTGGTATCTTGAGGAAGGCCTGGTGACCCTATTGGAGGATGCACCGTAGCTAAAGTTACCTTACAGTGTGCCGGGTTGGCTTAAAGGCTCTAAACTGTAAGGCTGGATCTCCGGGTACTAAAATCCTGTGGCAGAGGATCATTGAACAGTTCATCTTAATCGTTCTAAAGGTCTGTGGCAGAGACTGTTATTTCTTTACGTGTTCGTGCATCATCCCGGCTGCTAGGCCAAGTGAGAGGGGCCTATCCGGGTGAGCAATACCCACTTGAAGGAGAGTGGTGAGTGTGATTTTCAAAGCTTAGAAGTTACCCAGTGATCTGCTGTGTGTGCCTGAACCTTCCCCTAACCCTCCATCCCTCTACCTATGCAAGTTTTGTTTGGAAATAAAGCCTGACGAAAAGGATGCATAACTTGTGTGGACATTGAACTTTCTATATACTCTCATCCCCTAGACAACGAACAGTGAGGTAACGTGCAAGGCCCAAATTTAAACCAGCAGCTCTATATATATAATTACACACACTTTTAGAAATAAATGTAAACAAACATTTTAAAATGTATTACAACATGGACGGTTTCAGTAGACTAGAGGGAATCTGTGCCGCAAGGGGTGATAGGGTGTGCCCAGGCATGTGCGCGCGAACTGTTGCATGTTGCCAACTGGCGATTAATTAACGGGCAGCTCATAAATTTCATTACAGGCAGCAGCGGCCCTAAAAAAGATGGCTGTGGGCCGACCATGCAACTGCACATGCGCTGTTCCAAAGACTGCCGGGCTCAGGAAAGATTGTACATGCTCGGCCGCACAGTAACGTAATGCTGCCGCCTGCCGTAATTTTTAAATGGAAGGTGCTGCAGCGGCATCTCGCCAGTGACTTGCTACAGCAGAGGTAAGGAGGAGCCATGGAGGGTGATAAAAAGGGGGCACAGGAAGACATTCCTGGGGGGTGAAGTCATGAAGGGGGCAGAAGAGGACACTATTGTGCCTGTGGACTAGAGAGGTGAAAGGTTCACAGGAGGAGGACACTGATGTGGAGAGGTATGGTAATATGAAGGGGGACAGAGGAGAAAACTACTATGAGGGGGTGAGGAGGACACTACCATGTCCACAGCCTCTGACCATCTCCTGTTACTGTATCATGTCCACAGTCTCTGACTATCTCCTGTATCCTGTCTGCAGTCTCTGATCATCTCCTGTATCCTGTCTGCAGCCTCTGACAATCTCCTGTATTCTGTCTGCAGCCTCTGACCATTTCTTGTATCCTGTCCGCAGCTTCTGACCATCTCTTGTATCCTGTCCGCAGCCTCTGACCATTTCCTGTATTCTGTCCGCATCCTCTGACCATCTCCTGTATTCTGTCCGCATCCTCCTGTATCTTGTCCGCAGCCTTTGACAATCTCCTGTATCCTGTCTGCAGCCTCTGATCATCTCCTGTATCCTGTCTGCAGCCTCTGACCGCCTCCTGTATTTTGTCCGCAGCCTCTGACCATCTCCTGTATCATGTCCGCAGCCAATTACCATTTCCTGTATCCTGTCTGCAGTCTCTGACCCATCTCCTATATCCTGTTCGCAACCTCTGACCATCTCCTGTATCCTGTCTGCAGCCTCTGACCATCTCCTGTATCCTGTCTGCAGCCTCTGACCATCTCCTGTATCCTGTCCGCAGCCTCTGACCATCTCCTGTATTCTGTCCGCAGCCTCTGACCATATCCTGTCCGCAGCCTCAGTCAAGAGTGGGAGCGCGCCTGGGCTGGGGTTCAGGGAGTCAGACGTGTGTGGACTGTGGCGAGGAGACTATAGGTGAAACCAGAACCGCCAAGCTGTAAATGGAGAAATCTGTTTATTTTACTTTTGTTTAATGTAAACACATTGTTAATGGCACTAGCTATATGTTTATAATTAAAATATTGATATTTGCACTGTTTAGCACTGAAAACAGTAATTTTAGGTAGTTTTTTGCAGTGTCAGTAAAACATGTGTCGCTGTCAGTAAATGTCATGATTATTGTCAGTAAAAAATTGGCGCCGTTTGTACAGTTCACTTCGGGGGGTTGGCAACACTGATGCCTATGCACCCAACACACCTCCAGAATGCAGCTGTGTTACATTGCACCATGCACATCTTAGTAAGTTGCAACACCATTAATTTTGAATGGCACCCTTACACACTTGCAGAACCCTGCTGCATTATATCACACCGCAACACACTGCGGTGCACTGCACTGCAAAAACTGCAGAAGGGCCTATGTTTTCATATGTTGTGGTGCATTACAGCCTATTTATTTTGCATGAGTCGCCTCAATGCAAAATGCCTCATGTACATGCATTTTGTCGCACTGTGTTCTGGTGTGAATGGGGCCCACATGTTGCCTATAGTAAGAAAAGGGAAATCTTCCATTTTTTTTTTTTTTCCACCTGCAGCATAAAAATGACAGCTGGAACATGGCTCACTACTGACAATCTGTTTCAGAATTTTCTCAGATGCTCCGTCCTGCTACTAATCAGATTCTCACTTTGCTATGAGTCAAAATATAATACAGCATCTGAGACGAAATCATTTATTTTCTAACTTTTATAAATGAGGTCAGCTGAGCCTTCTGCATTTAAATTGTTCTAAAGGAACATTGCCTTTTTTTTTTTCAGCAACCAAATTGCAGAAGATTCTCAAAGGCAAAAATTCAATTGCTTCCTAAGGGCAATGAGAATGCTTACCTAACTATACATTTCTTAAATGATATTTTATCTATTTTGCTTTAAAGGAAGGAATGTACCTTTCTCAGCAGTTGCTATAGATACCATTTTATATCCATTTTTATTTTATGCAGCAGCTAACGTTGTACAGCTATTGTGTGATTTGGAATTGTCAGTTTTTTTTTCTTTGTGAATGAACTGTTCAGTCCCTAAAACAAATTAGAATAAAAATGTGTGCTGCTATGCCCCCCAACCCCTTCATGATGTGGCATCTGTCTAAAACCCTATCACTACCCTATACTAACCTACTGTATGCATTAACACTTATGATATGCCGGTATTTATAAAAATTTGCAGAGCCATTCATCCCGTGAAACGGAACATTTGTTCTGTGTGAATGGGGGCAGAAATAAATGTTACCAGGTTCATTTCTCTCCAAAGTGGATATTCTTCAGTCATAAGAATGGACCGAATCGGTAAAATCATGCATTATGGCCACTAGATGGAGTTGATGATCATAAGAAATAAGTATTCCCAATGATCATCAGTTCCATCTAGTGGCCATGGTGTGGTAGTTTCTTGATTCATTCTATTGTGAATGAATGAAACACATTTGACCCGGAGAGAAATTCTCCTAATAATATTAGATTCGGCCCTATACGCACAGAATAGTTTTACAAAATTAATAGCTCAGTGATTTTTTTTGCTGTAAATATACGCCTTAAAGTGTATCTAAAGCCATTTTTTTTAAGGTTATAGATGTAATTGCTGTGTCTTCGCTGGGCAGATTTTGCCTCTATTTCGTTTTATTTGTCATCGTGGCATTTGGGTCTGCCACCCTGGCTGAAGGGAAAGGTTCAAAGGAGTACTGATGAGGGTGATGCTCTACAGATGTAGAACGGATTACGAAGACCAAAGCCTTATTCTAAGGAACAAATTTAAGGAGAAGAGGTATGGAGGAGTGCATATAGAGGAGGCCTTTAAAAAATACTGGCAGCTATACGAATAGGTTGGTGCAGAAAGTGAAAAAACAACAAAGCACGTTAAAGCTGAACCACCACAGGTGAGGTTCTGCACCAGATTTAACAATAAAGTTCCAACAATACAGACAAACTGGAAGATTTTGGAATTGGATCCATTTCTGAAGACATGCCTCCCGCCCCATCCGAATTTGGTCTTTAGGAGACCCAAAGATCTGAGGAGCATCATTGCCACAAGAAGGGTAAAGAAGAGCAAGAACAAGGTTGAATAGCCTCTGGACCACCATCTTTGACCAAAAGGGCAGCTACAGGTGTGGAGGGGGCAACTGTGGGAACTGTGTACATATGTGTCACAGGAAAAAAGATGTGACTGGTGTAGATGGGAGGAGCCACAAGATTAAGCAATTTATAAACTGTGGCACCCCATATGTCATCTACGGTCTACGCTGTCCGTGTGGCTTCATGTACGTTGGTCATACATCTCGACCAATGAGGACTAGGATGAATGAACATAGAAGCAGCATTCTGACGGAGAAAGACAAATGTTCAGTGCCTAGACACTTTAAGGAGGTCCATGATAGTAGCATAGATGGTCTCAAAGTGTTTGGTATAGAAGCCATATCAAACGACCTGGATAGTGGTAAGAAGTACCAGATTTGATGTAGGAGAGAGTCCTTCTGGATTTTCACCTTTGGAACTATGGCCCCACAAGGCCTGAACGAGGAAATAGAGCTACATAATATAGTGTGACTATAGCGGGGTGAGTGGGGAAACTAGAGGCATGGGGTTCTGGTCCCCTTCCCCCCTGTGTAGAGGTTGCCACTAGGGATGAGCTTCGTGTTCGAGTCGAACATACGTTCGACTCGAACATCGGCTGTTCGATCGTTCGACGAAGATCGAACGATTTGGGCCGTTCGCGCCAAATTCGAGTGACGCGAACGGCCCACAATGCACTACGCCATCGCAGTGTCATCCAGGCGCTGTGATTGGCCAAGCATGCACTGTGACCCCGCATGCTTGGCCAATAACAGCGCCGGCAGCGAGGAGAGCAATGATTGGCCACAGGCAGGATGCCTGTGGCCAATTATTGCTGAGGGTGTTTAGTACACGCCCCACACTATAAAAGGCCGCCAGCACGGCGGCCTAGTGTAGTGTGTTCCGGAGCAGGGATAGAGCAGCATAGGCAGGGACAGTGACTGTTATTTCTTTCTTGCTTAACCTGGATTCCTTTAGTTTAGGGAAAGAGAAGGATAGGTAGGGAGAGTGTCAGTGTGTTTTGTGCTTGTGCTATAGTGTGCTTAAAAAAAACATTTATTCTAGGGACAGAAAACTGTAGGTAGGGACAGTGTCAGTTTCTTTCACTCTGCAAGTCCTTGTTTCCAGGGACCTGGAAGGACAGTGAGTGAATTGTCCTTGTGCTATATTGTGCTTAAAAAAACATTTATTCTAGGGACAGAAAACTGTAGGTAGGGACAGTGTCAGTTTCTTTCACTCTGCAAGTCCTTGTTTCCAGGGACCTGGAAGGACAGTGAGTGAATTGTCCTTGTGCTATATTGTGCTTAAAAAAACATTTATTCTAGGGACAGAAAACTGTAGGTAGGGAGAGTGTCAGTTTCTTTCACTCTGCAAGTCCTTGTTTCCAGGGACCTGTAAGGACAGTGAGTGAATTGTCCTTGTGCTATATTGTGATTAAAAAAAACATTTTTTCTAGGGACAGAAAACTGTAGGTAGGGAGAGTGTTTTTTTTCTTTCACTCTGCAAGTCCTTGTTTCCAGGGACCTGGAAGGACAGTGAGTGAATTGTCCTTGTGCTATATTGTGCTTAAAAAAAACATTTATTCTAGGGACAGAAAACTGTAGGTAGGGAGAGTGTCAGTTTATTTCACTCTGCAAGTCCTTGTTTCCAGGGACCTGTAAGGACAGTGAGTGAATTGTCCTTGTGCTATATTGTGATTAAAAAAAACATTTTTTCTAGGGACAGAAAACTGTAGGTAGGGAGAGTGTTTTTTTTCTTTCACTCTGCAAGTCCTTGTTTCCAGGGACCTGTAAGGACAGTGAGTGAATTGTCCTTGTGCTATATTGTGCTTAAAAAAAACATTTATTCTAGGGACAGAAAACTGTAGGTAGGGAGAGTGTCAGTTTATTTCACTCTGCAAGTCCTTGTTTCCAGGGACCTGGAAGGACAGTGAGTGAATTGTCCTTGTGCTATATTGTGATTAAAAAAAACATTTTTTCTAGGGACAGAAAACTGTAGGTAGGGAGAGTGTTTTTTTTCTTTCACTCTGCAAGTCCTTGTTTCCAGGGACCTGTAAGGACAGTGAGTGAATTGTCCTTGTGCTATATTGTGATTAAAAAAAACATTTTTTCTAGGGACAGAAAACTGTAGGTAGGGAGAGTGTTTTTTTTCTTTCACTCTGCAAGTCCTTGTTTCCAGGGACCTGGAAGGACAGTGAGTGAATTCTCCTTGTGCTATATTGTGCTTAAAAAAAACATTTATTCTAGGGACAGAAAACTGTAGGTAGGGAGAGTGTCAGTTTATTTCACTCTGCAAGTCCTTGTTTCCAGGGACCTGTAAGGACAGTGAGTGAATTGTCCTTGTGCTATATTGTGATTAAAAAAAACATTTTTTCTAGGGACAGAAAACTGTAGGTAGGGAGAGTGTTTTTTTTCTTTCACTCTGCAAGTCCTTGTTTCCAGGGACCTGTAAGGACAGTGAGTGAATTGTCCTTGTGCTATATTGTGCTTAAAAAAAACATTTATTCTAGGGACAGAAAACTGTAGGTAGGGAGAGTGTCAGTTTATTTCACTCTGCAAGTCCTTGTTTCCAGGGACCTGTAAGGACAGTGAGTGAATTGTCCTTGTGCTATATTGTGATTAAAAAAAACATTTTTTCTAGGGACAGAAAACTGTAGGTAGGGAGAGTGTTTTTTTTCTTTCACTCTGCAAGTCCTTGTTTCCAGGGACCTGTAAGGACAGTGAGTGAATTGTCCTTGTGCTATATTGTGCTTAAAAAAAACATTTATTCTAGGGACAGAAAACTGTAGGTAGGGAGAGTGTCAGTTTATTTCACTCTGCAAGTCCTTGTTTCCAGGGACCTGGAAGGACAGTGAGTGAATTGTCCTTGTGCTATATTGTGATTAAAAAAAACATTTTTTCTAGGGACAGAAAACTGTAGGTAGGGAGAGTGTTTTTTTTCTTTCACTCTGCAAGTCCTTGTTTCCAGGGACCTGTAAGGACAGTGAGTGAATTGTCCTTGTGCTATATTGTGATTAAAAAAACATTTTTTCTAGGGACAGAAAACTGTAGGTAGGGAGAGTGTTTTTTTTCTTTCACTCTGCAAGTCCTTGTTTCCAGGGACCTGTAAGGACAGTGAGTGAATTGTCCTTGTGCTATATTGTGCTTAAAAAAAACATTTATTCTAGGGACAGAAAACTGTAGGTAGGGAGAGTGTCAGTTTATTTCACTCTGCAAGTCCTTGTTTCCAGGGACCTGGAAGGACAGTGAGTGAATTGTCCTTGTGCTATATTGTGATTAAAAAAAACATTTTTTCTAGGGACAGAAAACTGTAGGTAGGGAGAGTGTTTTTTTTCTTTCACTCTGCAAGTCCTTGTTTCCAGGGACCTGTAAGGACAGTGAGTGAATTGTCCTTGTGCTATATTGTGATTAAAAAAAACATTTTTTCTAGGGACAGAAAACTGTAGGTAGGGAGAGTGTTTTTTTTCTTTCACTCTGCAAGTCCTTGTTTCCAGGGACCTGGAAGGACAGTGAGTGAATTGTCCTTGTGCTATATTGTGCTTAAAAAAAAACATTTTTTCTAGGGACAGAAAACTGTAGGTAGGGAGAGTGTTTATTTTCTTTCACTCTGCAAGTCCTTGTTTCCAGGGACCTCTAAGGACAGTGAGTGAATTGTCCTTGTGCTATATTGTGCTTAAAAAAAACATTTATTCTAGGGACAGAAAACTGTAGGTAGGGAGAGTGTCAGTTTATTTCACTCTGCAAGTCCTTGTTTCCAGGGACCTGGAAGGACAGTGAGTGAATTGTCCTTGTGCTATATTGTGATTAAAAAAAACATTTTTTCTAGGGACAGAAAACTGTAGGTAGGGAGAGTGTCAGTTTCTTTCACTGTGAAAGTCCTTGTTTCAAGGGACAGAGAAGGACACCTGAAGGTAGCCCTTATTGCTTTTTTCCCATCTCCCTGCAGGCCATCTATTAGAATGTCTGGAAGGCAAACAAGGAGAGGCAGACAGTCAGGAGGCAATAAAAGAGGGCAAGCAGGCTCTGTGTCTGGGGGCAACAGTGCTGGTCGTGGACGCGGTGCATTGTCATCAGCACATGGCCATGGGACACGCTTGTCCTTCTTTTCGGCAGCTGGACATGTTGAGCCACATCATGCCGAAGACTTGGTAGAGTGGATGACCAAGCCCTCCTCCTCCTCCTCATCCTCTCTCACCCAGGCTCAGGGTACTGGAAAAGCAGCTGCCAAAGCGTCGTCTTCCCTGGTATCAATGTCAGACAAATCATCAGTCACTCCTTCCCTAGACCCACCATGTCCTCCTCCTGAGGAGTCCCCCGAACTGTTTCAGCACAGTGTTGGGTACATGCTCCAGGAGGATGCCCAGCGTTTCGAAGGGTCTGATGATGAAACCCAGCTAGAGGAAGG
Source organism: Rana muscosa (assembly GCA_029206835.1). Taxonomy (NCBI): domain Eukaryota; kingdom Metazoa; phylum Chordata; class Amphibia; order Anura; family Ranidae; genus Rana; species Rana muscosa. The sequence continues at coordinate 272,753,847 of CM055128.1, forward strand.
CAGTAGCGTGAGAGCAGACAGAGGGGATGCTCAAGAAGGACACCAATCTGGCAGTCATGTTCCAGCAGCTGCAGCATACTGCCAGATTGGCTCCAGTGATGAGGAGGGAGGGGATGATGAGGTCACTGACTCCACGTGGGTGCCTAATAGGAGAGAGGAGGAGGAGGAGGATGAGGAGGAGGCACATCTCCAACGAGGCAGGATGCCTTTTGGTGGCCAGCGTAAGGGCAGTACACCGACGGAATCACACCGCAGAGCTCCGCCTGTGCAGGGCGCTGCCTCTGCCCGTCATTCAAAAAGTTCTTTGGTGTGGGCCTTTTTTGAGGCTAGTGCATCAGATCGCACAGCTGCTGTTTGCAACATATGTCTCAAGCGTATATCGCGTGGCCAAAACATCAGCCGCTTGGGTACCACATGCCTGACCAGACATATGTTGACCTGCCATGCAGCTCGTTGGCAAGCCTACCCCAAAGACCCACACCAAAGAACAAAGCGGACCTCTCCTTGCACCGCATCAGCTGGGATCTCCAACCCCACTATAACTTCAGTCCTCTCTGAAACATGCACTGAGAGGAATGAAGGTGTAGAATTAGGTGTGTCACAGCCAAGTACTTGCGCCCACTCTGCTAGCAGTACACCGACGTCCGATTCTAGCAGGCAAATTTCCCTGCCCCAGCTGCTGGACCGTCGAAAGAAGTTCACTCCCAGCCATCCACATGCCCAGCGGTTGAATGCTAGCTTGGCTAAATTGCTAGCGCTTCAACTGCTGCCTTTTCAGTTGGTAGACTCGGCCCCCTTCCGTGAGTTTGTGCAATGTGCGGTTCCTCAGTGGCAGGTTCCCAAACGCCACTTTTTCTCACGGAAGGCTATTCCGGCTCTCTACCGGCATGTGGAAGGCAATGTCTTGGCCTCGCTGGACAGGGCGGTCAGCGGTAAGGTGCATATTACCGCTGACTCATGGTCCAGCAGGCATGGACAGGGACGTTACCTTTCTTTCACGGCCCATTGGGTCACTCTTTTGGCAGCTGGGAAGGATTCAGGACAAGGTGCAGTAGTGTTGGAGGTTGTCCCACCGCCACGCCTCCAAAATGCTACTACTGGTTGTGACACACCTCTCTCCTCCACCCCCTCCTCTTCTTCTTCCTCCATGGCCTCTTCCTGTGGTTTGTCCTATGAACCAGCGGTGCTCCGTAGCCGTTCACGGGGCTACGCAAGTACGCAGGCAAAAAGATGCCATGCCGTGCTTGCGCTGGTGTGTTTGGGGGACAGAAGCCACACTGGGGCAGAGGTCCTGTCTGCTCTGCAGGGCCAGGCCGAGAGGTGGTTGACGCCACGCCAGCTTAAGCCAGGAATGGTGGTTTGCGACAATGGCACCAACCTCCTCTCCGCCCTCCGACAGGGACAACTGACCCATGTGCCCTGTGTGGCTCACGTCCTTAACCTGGTGGTGCAGCGCTTCTTGGGCAGGTACCCGGGCTTACAGGATGTCCTGAGGCAAGCCAGGAAAGTCTGTGTGCATTTCCGCAGATCTTATAATGCCAGTGCTCGCCTGGCTGAGCTGCAAAAGGAGTTGAACCTGCCCAAGAACCGCCTTATATGTGACATGCCCACCAGGTGGAACTCAACGTTGGCCATGCTGCAGCGGCTGCACACGCAGCAGAGGGCCATCAATGAGTACCTGTGCGACTACGGCACCAGGACAGGGTCAGGGGAGCTTGGTTTTTTTTCTCCACGCCAGTGGGGCATGATCAGGGATGCATGCACTGTCCTGGCACCATTTGAGGAGGCCACGAGGATGGTGAGCAGTGACAGTGCATGCATCAGTGACACTGTACCTCTTGTCCACCTGTTGGAGCACACGCTGCGTGGAATAATGGACAGGGCACTTGAGGCAGAACAGAGGCAGGAAGAGGAGGACTTCCTTGCCTCTCAAGGCCCCCTTTACCCAGACAGTGTTCCTTCTGTCCCACCCATCGTACAGGAAGAGGAGGAGGAGGAGGAGGAGGAGGATTGTGTCAGCATGGAGGTGGAGGCTGGCACTCAGCATCATCAGCAGCAGTCTTTTAGGGATGATTTACAGTCCCAAGAAACCAGTGGACTTGTACGTGGCTGGGAGGAGGTGACTGCGGATCATGTCGTCCTTAGTGACCCAGAGGACTCCGGAGCGAATGCCTCAGCAAACCTACGCTGCATGGCCTCCCTGATCCTGCAAAGTCTGCGGAAGGATCCTCGTATTCTTCGGATCAAGGAGAGGGACCATTACTGGCTGGCCACTCTCCTTGATCCACGGTACAAGGGTAAGGTTGCGGACCTTATGTTACCGTCGCAGAGGGAGCAGAGGATGAGACAACTCCGGGAGGCCTTGCAGAAAGGTCTGTGCAACGCGTTCCCAGAGACTGGGAGGTTGCAAACTCCTGGTCCTGGACAACGAGTTGCTGAGGCTTCGGCCAGTCAAAGAAGGAGCGGTGGGGAAGGTGGCCGTCTGACCGATGCGTTCAGACAATTCTTTAGTCCGCAGCCCCAAAGTATGATCGGTTCCAGCAACCATCGCCAGCGTCTGATAAACATGGTGCAGGAATATCTAGGGGCAAGGTCAGACTTGGACACCTTCCCCACCGAAAATCCTCTGGCTTACTGGGTCTTGAGGATGGATCACTGGCCAGAGCTTGCACAGTATGCAATTGAGCTACTGGCCTGTCCTGCATCCAGCGTTCTTTCGGAACGCACATTCAGTGCTGCTGGAGGATTTGTCACGGATCACAGGGTGCGCCTGTCCACCGACTCGGTTGATCGACTGACTTTCATCAAGATGAACCAGTCTTGGATCACCACCAGCTACCACACACCTGATGCTGATATAACAGACTAATTGATTTTAACATGTCACATCCCTTCAAGACTGATGCTGATGCTGAGTGCCTGTGCTGTTATGTTGACTGGCTATCCTCCTCCTCCGAGTCCTCAATGATACGATTGATGATGATAGCTTGTAAGATCATTTTTGTTTATGGGTGCCGCCACCAGTGCCTAACGCCCAATTTTTCAGCCCCTGTTTAACAGGGGCGTGTAATTACAATTTTTGAAGCAATACTTTGCAACAGGGCTCATTGCTGTGCTCCAAGTACAGTATCTGTGAGGAGTTGCAGTGTTGTGCCACCAGTGCCTAAGGCCCAATTTTTCAGCCCCTGTTTAACAGGGGCGTGTCATTACAATTTTTGAAGCAATACTTTGCAACAGGGCTCATTGCTGTGCTCCAAGTACAGTATCTGTGAGGAGTTGCAGTGTTGTGCCACCAGTGCCTAAGGCCCAATTTTTCAGCCCCTGTTTAACAGGGGCGTGTCATTACAATTTTTGAAGCAATACTTTGCAACAGGGCTCATTGCTGTGCTCCAAGTACAGTATCTGTGAGGGGTTGCAGTGTTGTGCCACCAGTGCCTAAGGCCCAATTTTTCAGCCCCTGTTCAACAGGGGCATGTAATTACAATTCTTGATCTAATAATTCACAGCAGGGCCCATTGCTGCACCCACCAAGAGTAACTGTCAGGGCTTACAGTGTTGTGGCACCAGCACCACCATCAAAGGCCCAATTTTTACTACCACTGTTCAACAATTATATGTAATTAAAATTCCTGATATAATAGTTGACAGCAGGGCGTTCCAGCACCAACCAAGAGTAACTGTGAGTGCTTACAGTGTTGTGCCAACACCAACAACTAAGGGGCCTATTTCTGCAGAGTATATACGGCAGGTCCCTACTTTCAAACATCCAACTTACAAACGACTCCTACTTGCAAACGCAAGAAGACAACAGGAAGTGAGAGGAAATCTACCACTAGGAAGGAAAATTCTCTCCTGTAAGAATAAATATGGGAGAAAGGTGTCTCCTCTGTACTGATGCTTTATCAGCAATCCTTGTTTCAAGAAAAAGACCACATTTCAAAAAGAGTTGTCATTGGGACGGAAAGTGAGGTGAAATGTTCAGAACAGGGGCACAGACAGCAAAACAAATGTTACAGGGGTGATAACCCTTACCTATGTTTTCCAAAAAGTTTAAAAATAGATTTTTGGTCTGGAGCTACACTTCAACAATGTACCTGTTCAAAATTACAAACAGACTCTACATAAGAACAAACCTACAGTCCCTGTCTTGTATGCACCGCCTGTATAGGGCTGTTCAGAGTATATAGGGCCTTTTTTATTTTATGTGCGGGGTTCCCCTTAATATCCATACAAGACCCAAAGGGGCTGGTAATGGGCTGGGGTAGGGGGGGGGTCATGGGGTAGCTATGCCATTTTTCTTAAAGAATTTCATCCATATTACCGGGACCAGACATTACATTAAAGCCGCAAGCAGTTTTAAATGGCTTTTTTTTCCTTTAGAAGTGTCATTTTGTGCAGGGACAGTTCTAAACACGGGAAACACGTGGCACTTCACAGGCATACTTTAGACACCCCCCAGGTACGATATTTAAAGGAATATTTGACTTTTTTTTTTTCACTTTATGCATCATTAAAATGACTGCTCCCGAAAAACGACCGTTTTTAAAACTTCTTTTTGCATTGATACATGTCCCCTGGTGCAGAACCCGGGTTCCCAAACCCTTTTTAGGACAATAACATGCATAATAGTTGTTATAATTAGCACTTTAGAATTCGAACGTTCGCATCCATTGTATTTAATAGGGTTCTAATGTTCGTTCGAACTTTCGGTCCGTTCGCGGGTTCTGGTGCGAACCGAACCCGGGGGTGTTCGGCTCATCACTAGTTGCCACCATACTCGGTATGAGCGAATGGGCTTTGTCCTTCTGCGGTATGGGCATTATCCCTTAGTAGCTAGATCCAGCATCTGGGTGGTGTCCTCTTTGGCAGCCGATGGTGCTGCCAAGTGGCTACCACCCTATGAGAGTAGTTCCAATAGATTAGTGCAGTTCTAAAGCTAGACAGGGTCTAGGGACTTCTTAGGGACTAGGTAGGGAATCATCATTGGGTTATTGGGTTACTGTTTTTTGTAATGGGGGGAAGTTTGTAACAATGTTATATACTCAATTGAATCATTCATTTGAATATAGGTGGAAAATGGCCTCCTTGCAGGCTCATGGTGTTTTGGGCTTCGACTTTTAAACAGATGGCACTTGTGCCTCTAGTGATTCACCTATGGTGCTTTCATCTACTAATTTTAGTATTTATGTGTGTGTTCATTTGTCAAAGCATGAATTTACCCCATGGGTCTGGCGCACAGTGGGTTGGTGCAATATTTAACCTTTTTTCTTTAGAAGCTATATTGCTGTTCTATTTTTTGCACGTACCCCTTTGTTATATATTTTTTTATCTATGTTTTTATATATCTATATCCTTATTTACATTGATGTTTTTACTTATAATTTCTATGTATAGAGTTTTTTTATCGTACCATTTGCCTATATTCTGTATTACATGTATTTAGGTATCCATTGGTTTTATCAATTTGCATCATGGATTATTGGTCATCAGGAATAACTAATTTCTATATAGTATAGATGTAAATATTTGATATCCACTCCAGGGGGCCCACCCACTGTGCGTATCCTGTGGCCCTGTATGTGTAGCCGTGTGTTGAGGGGTACCCAGCCAGCGATTTATTGTGACCATCAGAGTGCTTACATTTGTTATCTGTGGTTTTGTCCTCCCTATTTGGCCACTAGAGCGAGCTGCGCGTGCGTGCGCATCATTTACTATTGGGGAAGAACAGTAGTGATGCTTGTAGGCGGTCCTTTTTTTTTTTTTAGCAAACTAAATGCAGGCTTTTATGTGTCTTGCACTGAGGAGAGGCTTCCGTCGGGCCACTTTGCCATAAAGCCCCAACTGGTGGAGGGCTGCAGTGATGGTTGACTGTCTACAACTTTCTCCCATATCCTGACTGCATCTCTGGAGCTCAGCCACAGTGATCTTTGGGTTCTTCTTTACCTCTCTCACCAAGGCTCTTCTCCCCTGATAGCTCAGTTTGGCCGGACGGCCAGCACTAGGAAGTGTTCTGGTCATCCCAAACGTCTTCCATTTAGGATTATGGAGGCCACTGTGCTCTTAGGAACCTTACGTGCAGCAGTAGAATTGTCAAGCTGAGGAGAGGGTAGTATTAGATGGACTAGTAGATTTAGATGGACATTACTGAAGTGACTAACAAATTAAAGCCTTAGGCCCCGTACACACGGTCGGACTTTTGGCCAACAAACTTCATTTTGAGCAAGTTGAACGAACAATCCGACCGTGTATACGCTCCATCGGACAAACTTTTTTTGCTTTTTTCTTGTTTTCATCGGACAAAAGTTGGGTCTGCAAACGGACAAACTTTTGCCCAACAAAAGTCCGATGGAGCAAAGTCCGACTGTGTGTACAGAAAACCATTGGACTTTTGTCCGAAGGACAAAACAACTAATGTTAAAATCAACCAACAATAGCAGAAGTTGACCAAAGCATGGCGGTAAAGCGCAGAAAAAACACGTTATGTTGCAAAAAGTTTTGGGAACGTTTGCAGAAAAGTCCGAGCGTGTGTATGCTATGGGTGTTCCCGACCAACTCCGTTCGGACAAAAAACCACGGAAAAGTCAGATGGAAGTCCGACCGTGTGTGCGGGGCTTAACTCAAGCATAACACTAAACGAAAAGTTTCCCTCACTTAACCCAGAAACAATTAAAGTGATTGTAAAGTGTCATTTTTGTTTTTTTAAAATAACAAACATGTCATACTTACCTCCACTGTGCAGCTCGTTTTACACAGAGTGGCCCCCTATCCTCGACTTCTGGGGTCCCCCGGCGGCTCTCTCGGCTTCTCCCCACATCGGTAAACCCCCTGGGAGAAGCGCTCTCCCGGGAGATTACCTTGCGGGAGCTCTCCCGAGTCATTCATGCGGTGTCCATAGCCGCCGAATGTATGACTCGGCCCCGCCTCCCCTTGCCATTGGATTTGATTGACAGCAGCAGGAGCGAATGGCTGTGTTGCTATCAATCTATCCAATCAAGAGTCGGGACCCCGTGAAGAGAGGGGAGGCATGTCCCCGTCAAAGGAAATTTGGGGCTCAGGTAAGTAAAATGGGGGGGGGGGACGGTCACTGTCAGGTGTTTTTTCACCTTAATGCTTAGGATGGTGATAGTTTTCTGAGTTCAGGGGCCGCTAAACGCAGCAAGACTCTGTACTATGTCCACATATAAACTGGGCAATAAACTGAATGTATACTATCTCCATCCAGGGTTGGTCAAAAGCTTTATTTACATGTAACTGCTCAGATAATCGGTTATGTGCAAACAGCAGCAGCGCCAGCCACTGCTTTGTACAGAGTACACAAGTCTGACAGCTGCTGCTGTTTGGACACACTGGGGGTTATTTACGAAAGGCAAATCCACTTTGCACTACAAGTGCAAAGTGCACTTGAAATTGCACTTGGAAGTGCAGTCGCTGTAAATCTCAGGGGTAGATCTGAAATGAGGGGAAGCTCTGCTGATTTTATTATCCTATCATGTGCAAGCTAAAATACTGTTTTTTTTTCTTGCATGTCCCCCTTGGATCTACAGCGACTGCACTTCCAAGTGCACATTCAGTGCAATTTCAAGTGCACTTTGCACTTGTACTTTGCACTTGTAGTGCAAAGTGGATTTGCCTTTAGTAAATAACCCCCAGTGTGTGCAGCTAGTGTTTAGTATCACTGGAAAGAATCTACTGATTCTCACTAATGGCCAGCTCTGTGCGGTCATATGAATGTAGCTTTAGGTCCCATTCACACCACAACGTGGTGCAGGAAAGGAGCATTTCCATGCATGTTTCCCGCACTGCACAGGAGCACGCTGCCCTTGCTGGAAAAGTGCGGGTGCCATTAATTGTTAATGGCACCCCAAATGCATCTAGCAAACGCAACGTTTGCAGCTACCAAACCGCATGGCGCCGCAGTACCATGTGGTTTGGAGCATTGTGAGTTGTAAAAGTTCTGTGCATTCCTGTGTTTGGCAGCCCCTTGAAATGAATGGGCTGTCAAAAATTGAACGTGCAATCTTACGTCTCAGGATGCATTTCTTGACATCCACTCTGTCCTCCAACCCTTCTTTGTGGAGAATGTGGGCTCTGTAACGTCGACATTTTCCCTGTGGGAAGCACACAAGGCTACTATGTAGGGCCACTGTATACAGTTAGCCTCCTCCAGTAAGTGGGAGAGAGAAAATAAAATCCAAGAGCTCACCGCTTGCCTAGCATATGCCACTGAGTCATGGAAATCTATCTAGACCTATGCTCACAAAAAAGAAACTCTGTGATGCTACGGGAGCGGAAACTAGACTTGTTGGCCACTGACCGAGCAGAGAAAACCCTGCGGTGGACCAAGCACAAATTTTACACCCGAGCGAATAGGCCTGGCACAATGCTGGCCAGAAAGCTTAACGCGGCGGTTTACACTCACAAACCTATTCGCCATCTTCTCAGACCCAACAAAAATCTCTGCAGCCTTTGCTGACTTCTTGACCTCGCTGTACAATAAACCCTCACCATTCCCTCTTGATCTAGTAGATGACTTCTTCCGTGACCTCCACCTCCCTCCTCAGCTGCTCGTACAGCTCTTAACGCTGACATCTCTGAAACTGAGGTCGCCCAGACTATTAAGAGCCTTCGTCTCTCAAAGGCACCAGGGCCAGATGGCTTTTCAGGCCTGTACTATTGCACGTTTTTCCTCTCTCTTGCTCCCCCACTTGATGGCTTATTTAAAGCGGAGGTCCACCCGAATTTTTTTTTTAAAGCCAGCAGCTACAAATACTGCAGCTGCTGACTTTTAAAAAATGGACACTTACCTGTCTAGCGCGCCCACGATGTCGCCACCTGAGGCCGAGCAATCACTCGTCTCTCGGCTGCCCCCGCCACCATCCTCGGTGAGGGAATCAGGAAGTGAAGCGTTGCGGCTTCACTGCCCGGTTCCCTACTGCGCATGCACGAGTAGCGCGGCGCGCCCTCACTGGTCCCCGCTCTTTCCTGGGACCTGTGTGTCTCTCAGGAGACAGCGGGGGGTGATGGGAAGTGGTGTGACTCCCACGGGAGTCTATGCCCAGACGTGGGTGCAAATACCTGTCTTAGACAGGTATCTGCACCCCCCTCCCCCCTGAAAGGTCCCAAATGTGACACCGGAGGGGGGGAGGGTTCCGAAAAGCGAAAGTTTTAACAGTATGAAACAGGGTGCTCTGCTCAGTTCCGATTCTTTGCCTGCACACATTTCTATGATCCCCAAAACTACTAATGAAGCTCATGATCCCCAGGCCTTCCACCCCATTTCTCTATTGAATAAGGATATGAAACTTTTGGGGAAGATATTAGGCTCTCGCATCAACAAGTTCATCTGCTCCCTGATCCACAGGGATCAGGTAGGCTTTGTGCCAGGCCGTCAGGCAGGGGACAATGTTCAGAAGGTGATCCACTTGATCACCTTGCAAAATCCCTGGCTTCCTCCTTTCGCACAACATCTACAATGCATTTGATTGCCTCTTGTGGGATTACCTACGATACGTCTTAAAGAGATGGGGTTTTGTAGACCCCCTCTTTCAATGGCTGGCTGCTCTTTGCTCTTCCCCCTCCGCTGTCGTCCGTTACGCTGGATGTCTATCACCTTTGTTTCCTTTCTTCAGAGGAATGCGGCAGGGGTGCCCCCAATCTCCTGTTTTTTTTATCCTCGCCCTCGAACCCTTAGCAATAGCTCTCAGAGCTGACCCAAACATTAACGGAATTCCTTATGCGGGTGAGTGTTCTAAGGTAAATATGTTTGCAGATGATGCTCTCCTAACCCTGACCAACCCAATAGTCTATGTACCTAACTACATGGCCTTTTACCCGCTTTGCTGCCATTTCCGGGCTTTGAATCAATCCACATAAAACTACTGCGCTGTCAATTTTTCTCCCGGAATCCCTGGTCTCACAACTTAAAGCTACCTTCCTGTATCGCTGGGCTTGTTCCTTGTTAGACTACCTAGGTATCAAACTGACCCCTTCTTATTCCTCCCTCTCTCCCACCAATTTTTACCAGCTCTTATGGCTTCCTAGAGATTTCCCACCCTATCCTGGAATGGCCGAATACATGCAGTCAAGATGACGGTCCTCCCAAAGATCTTATATTTCTTTTGGGTCCTGCCAGTTAGGGTCCCCCGCATTTTCAGAATAGAATCCTCTCCTTTATTTGGGCCCACACTTTACCCTATATGCCCACAGGTTGCGAGGAGGGCTGGGAGTTCCAATCGTTATGAAATACAGCAGCACAACTCTCCCAGCTCATCCTGCTTCAGGCCACATCTGACATTCCTCTCTGTGTTCTTCTGGAGATTCCTGACTGCGCACCGGTCCCAGTCTCCGTCCTGCTTTGGCTCCCCCCAAACTTTGTCCCCCCTCTACTAGCCCCCTAATGGCTCATAGCCTAAAGCTTTGGGACTTGGTCCGGTACTCCGACAGGCTTGTGTCTCCGTTCCTCCCACTCCTCCCCCTTTTGAACAATCCCATGTTTCCAACAGGCTTAGAACAACCGCATGTCTTCTCATGGTGGCCCGCAAATGGGTTCTCGCAGGTTCGGCACTTTCTGGGATCTCACACGTTCCCCTCCTGGCCCTCGATCCAAGAGACCCATGAAGCTCCTTCAGTTGGGTTTTATCGCTACCTCCAATTGCGACACTGGATATCTTCACTCAGACGCCATGATACTTTCTTATACCAGAAAACACCCTTTGAACATATTTGTCTGAATTCCCCAGAAGCTCCAGGCACCATCTCCTTAATATATCCCTCCCTTAATTTCAGCAGCACCCCAGCCTCACTATCCTGTGTATGAAGATGGGAACGAGACCTAAAAACAACGTGTGCAAACGTGTGCTTTTCAGTGTGAACCACCCCTTAGATTTTAGTTTTTATGTGGAGGAGGTAGGATAGGCTTCCCTGTATTAGCCTTCTGCAGTGTGGACGAGGTTAAACTGAATATTCATTAATGCAGAAGCCATCTTTCACTTTGAAATGTTCATCTATGTAGTGCCTCCAGTGCAGGGGGCAATCATCTTGACTGGGTCTGGGTCGAGCCTAGAAGGACAGTGATTGGCTGCTGCAACAAAGAAAGGAAAGGAGAGGAGGGGTGGCAGGCTGCTGAGAAGAAGAGAGAGGACAGTCTTAAAGGAGATGGGGTGAGAAAAATAGACTGGACTGTAGAGCCGCACGATTAATCGTTAAGAATCGTTATCGCGATTTTTTTCCCCGTTGCGACCTTGACAAAGTATTTCCCGTTCTTTTTATGCAGAGAATTCTCTCTGCTCTGCTGAAGCCAACAGCCATCAAAAGAAAAAATCCGGGCAGTCTGCCAAGCATCACAACATTCTTAAGCAGTGGAAGTTAAGTCTAAACATTGTAACAATTTGTCTTTTACATCAAAGGAATACACTTGGTGTGTAAATGAGGAAAGTTTAACCACTCAAACACTAAACCTTTTTCTGACATTTGTTGGTTTCAAGTAAGGCCCGTTTCACACGGGACGGATCAGTCATGATCCGCCCCGTGAACCTCCGCTTGCTCAGGGACCGCCCTGTCAGATCTCCGCTCTCCCCTATGGGGGGGATCGGATGAACACGGACCGTCTGTCCGTGTTCATCCGATCCGCTCCGCAGACAGATATAAAAATATGAATTTTTCTATCCTGAAAAACAGAGCATAGCAGACACGGGTGAGATCGGGTGTCAGCGGATGTTCATCCGCTGACATCCGCTATCCCATAGGGATACATGTATGTCCGTTTTTCATCCGAAAACGGATGGGTGAAAAACGGACATACGGTCCCCCCATGTGAAAGACCCCCAAACATTATATATATATATATATATATATATATATTGTGAGGGGGTTAGCTCGGTAGCGGGTGTGTGTGACCCCCTGGATGGGCTCCCCACACAAAAACAGGCCCAGCAGACGGAGGTTGTGGTTTTCAAGATCAAAAGGTGCGGTTTATTTCTCTATTTACAGTGACAAAAACACAGCAAAGCAAAAAGAAACATAAACAAAATAAATCCTGGTCAGCTTGACCTCTGACTAAACATGCAGGTTTCCCTAACTAACAACTGGGATCAGCCTGGTGCTGTCCTAGTCCCTAAGTCCCTGGTTTAGTAAATGTCCAAACAAATAGCCACACAGGCTTTGTCTCACCGCACAGGGGTTCACTCTCCCTAGACAGTCCACACAGGTCTGGTTCCAGGCATGAGCAAACACCTAATGAAGCTGGGAGTTTTTATAGAGGCCTTAAACGAGCTGACAAGCTTCAGCTGGTCTCATCAACTCCCTGCCTGCACGACGCCCAGCACTCTCCCTAGAGGTATGAATCATCCATGAGCCCACTAGCCTCAGCTGGGCTTCATCAACTCTCTCCCTAGTTGTATAAGTCGGCATAAAGCCTGAATCTGGGAGAAATATACCTACCCCCCTGGATGCAACCAGGTGACTTTACCTTCCTGCTGTCACATACCCCCCCTCTTGTTTTAACCTTGGGGTTGGAACACCAGCAATCAGGCATTCATGTACTCGAGACAAAGCATCCACATTCCCCATTTGAACGCCAGGGCGATGCTTTACTGTGAAGTTGAATTCCTGTAGGGCCAGGAACCACCTATTTACTCTTCTATTTGTCTCCTTGTTTTGAGCCATCCACTTTAACGGAGCGTGATCCGTAACCATGTCAAAGTGCCTACCTAGCAGATAGTACCGAAGGGAATCTAGAGCCCACTTCACCGCTAAACACTCCTTTTCAACCGTGGCGTAATTTACCTCATGGGACTTCAACTTCCTGCTGAGGTAAATGACTGGGTGCTCTTCCCCGTTCCAGACCTGGGACAATACTGCTCCTAACCCCACATCTGACGCATCACTTTGTACGACAAAGTCTTTAGAGAAGTCGGGTGAGTACAACACTGGCTGGCTACATAAGGCTTGTTTCAAGAATTGGAATGCTGCCTCAGCCTCGGGGGTCCATTTAATCATGACCGACCCTTTCCCTTTCGTCAGGTTGGTTAGGGGCACAGCCTTAGAAGCAAAGTGGGGAATGAAGCGCCGATAATAACCCGCGATTCCCAGAAAGGCTCGTACCTGCTTCTTGCTGTTGGGACGTGGCCAACTCTGGATGGCCTCGACTTTGTTGAGTTGGGGTTTTATTACTCCCCTGCCAATGGTGTACCCAAGATATTTGGCCTCCTCCTGCCCAATGGTACACTTCTTGGGGTTAGCCGTAAACCCCGCTTCCCGGATAGAGTCTAGGACTGCTTGCACTTTTGGCAGATGTGAGGCCCAATCTGTGCTATGGACAATTACGTCATCCAGGTAAGCCGCAGCATACTTCCGATGGGGCCTCAGTATCTGGTCCATTTTCCGCTGGAATGTGGCCGGCGCATTCTGTAACCCGAACGGCATTCTCTTATATTGGAACGCCCCGTCTGGGGTTACAAATGCGGTTTTCTCTTTGGCCGACTTGGCCAGGGGAATTTGCCAATACCCTTTTGTGAGGTCAAGAGTCGTCATGTATCAGGCTGTTCCCAGCCGGTCGATCAACTCATCTATACGTGGCATGGGGTAGGTGTCAAATTTTGTAACTTTGTTCAACTGACGAAAATCGTTACAAAATCGCCAGCTCCCATCCGGTTTAGGCACCAACACAATGGGACTAGACCAATCACTTTGGGACTCCTCTATCACCCCTAAGTTCAGCATTTTCTGTACTTCCTCCCGTATTGCCTCCCGTCGGGCCTCTGGGATCCGATAGGGTTTTAACTTCACCCTTTCACCGGGCGGGGTAATAATATCATGCTCTACCCCAGATGTTTGTCCCGGCAGCTCAGAGAACACCTCCTTGTTGCGAAGCACAAACTCCTTAACCTCCTGTTGTTGGGGTTGTGACAAGGTGGCTGCTATTCCAACCTCCGGAATCACGCAACCAGTTTGAGCTGGTGACCAAGTTTCTGCGACTAGGGACTCTCTATCCCTCCAGGCTTTCAACAGATTAACGTGATAGATCTGTTCGGGCTTTCGCCTTCCTGGTTGTCTGACCTTGTAATTCACTTCGCTCACTTTTTCCATTATCTCGTAGGGGCCTTGCCATTTGGCAAGGAATTTACTTTCAACCGTAGGGACAAGTACCAATATCCTATCCCCCGGGGAAAAGGTACGGGTCTTGGCTCCACGGTTGTACACTCTCTGCTGTGCCAACTGCGCTTGGGCCAAATGTTCCTTCACGATGGGCATTACCTGTGCAATTCGATCTTGCATCAGGGCGACATGCTCAATCACACTCCTGTGGGGAGAACTCTCACTTTCCCAAGTTTCCTTGGCAATATCCAACAGCCCTCTTGGGTGTCTCCCATACAGTAACTCAAAGGGGGAGAATCCCGTAGAGGATTGGGGCACCTCCCTAATAGCAAACATCAAATAAGGAAGTAGACAGTCCCAATCCTTTCCATCTCTATCCACCACTTTCTTCAACATTTGTTTTAGGGTTTTGTTGAATCTTTCAACCAGCCCATCGGTTTGGGGGTGATACACAGACGTACGCAATTGCGTCACTTTGAACAATTTACACAGCTCTTTCATAACCCGGGACATAAAGGGTGTACCTTGGTCCGTAAGCAGTTCTTTACAAATACCCACCCGGCTAAAAACAAGAGATAGCTCTTTGGCTATGGTTTTGGCCGAGGTATTTCGGAGAGGGATCGCTTCTGGATAACGGGTGGCATAGTCCATTATAACTAATATGTACTGGTGCCCCCTAGCGGACTTGATTATAGGACCTACCAAATCCATTGCGATCCTCTCAAACGGGACCTCAATGATGGGTAGAGGGACCAGCGGGCTACGGAAATGTGGCATCGGGGCCGAGCTCTGACACACAGGGCAGGAGGAACAATAATTTTCTATGTCCTTCATCACCCCAGGCCAATAGAATCTCTGTAATACCCTCTCTCGGGTTTTCTCTGTCCCCAGATGACCTCCAAGAATGTGCCCATGGGCCAACTCCAACACCAACTTCCTGTAAGGTTTGGGCACCACAAGCTGCTCAACGGTTTCTTCTGCCCTTTTTGCCACCCGATACAGTAGGTCCTTCTCTACGCTGAAGTATGGGTAAGTGCAGGGATTATCTGGGTTCACTAACTCGCCATCTATTTCCACTACGTTTTCCCGTGCCTTTATTAGGGCGGGGTCTTTTAACTGTTCTGTGGCAAAATTTTCCCTGTGAACCTCCAGATCAGAAAACTCCACAGACGGTAGGTTTTCGTCTGAGGAGGTGGGCTCCTCTCCAGTTTCTTGAGTCTCCCCTGCCAATACTGACAAGGGAAATTCTGGAGAGTCCTCACCACTCTCAGAGGAGTTCTGGCTATCACCTTCCTGGTACATAGGGGCACCAGTGGGGGGCTCAGGATCATCCCACAGTTCCCAGAACTTCGGAAAATCCCTTCCCACAATGGCATCATGCGGTAATTGAGATACTAACCCCACTGGATGAGAGAGGGTACCTTTGGGGGTCTCGAAACACACTGTAGTCACTGGATACTCTCGGGTGTCCCCATGCACACAAATAACAGCTACCTTGCTATTCCCAGAGACCTCTGTTTTAACTAATTCAGCCTTTATCAGGGTCACAAGGCTACCTGAATCCAGTAATACCACAACATTTCTACCATTAATACACATTTTGCATAAATGTTTCTCAGTTCCCCGAATGGCAGTGCATGCGACTGTCGCACACAGCGACTGACGTCGGTCCGTCAGAAAGTCACATTGCATGGGTTCCTCCACAACCGGGCAATTTGCTGCAATATGTCCCGCTTGCCGGCAGCGGTAGCAAACAATCCTTTTGGCTGCCTCTTGAGCCCCCGACTTCCCAGGCTGTTCTCGCCAAACCCTGGGCAGAGCTCCCACCCTCTCACTCTCTCCACCCTCACCCCTTGGAATCATCTTATCCGCCCCTGGGGATGGTCTGGTCTTAGGGTGGAAAGTCCGAGAGTCTCTGGAAGAGGCCGTCAGGTTCTCTGCAGCCAAGTATCTCTCTACACGATCCACAAGTTTACCGGCCGTTTCTGGGTCTCCATGGCTTACCCACTTTTGAATGGCGGTAGGAAGAGCTCTCAAGAAACGATCCATCACAACACGTTCCACAATCTCCGGTGCGGACAAAGTCTCTGGCTGTAGCCACTTCCTGCTCAGGTGAATGAGATCATACATTTGAGACCTGGGGGGTTTTCCAAGCTGGAAAGTCCAGTTATGCACACGCTGAGCCCGGACAGCCAGGGTGACACCCAGCCTTGCCAATATTTCAGCTTTTAGCATCACATAGTCTTTTGCTTGGTCAGGCTCTAGGTCATAGTAAGCTTTCTGCGATTCACCAGTTAACAGAGGAGCCACCAGTCCAGCCCACTGCTCCTCAGGCCACTTTTCTCTTTCAGCAGTCCTTTCAAATGTGGTCAAAAATACCTCTGGATCATCCTCTCCAGTCATTTTTGTCAATAAACGACTCACCCCAAAGGACGCGGTATTAGTGGGACGGCTTTCCTCACTGGTCTGCGGACGTTGCTGCATTACTGCTTCCATCTGTTGTTGTAGTCTCTGCTCTTGCTTCTGCAACAGGTCTATGAAGCGGGCCTCAGATTGCTGCTGGGCTTGTTGCTGGGCTGCGAAGCTCTGTTGTTGAGCTGCAAGGCTCTTTTGCTGAGCTGCAAGGCTCTTTTGCAAACCTGCATTTGTCTGCTGTTGATTGGCATTTGCTAGAGCCAGCTGTTTCAGTATCTCCTCCATGCTGGCTTAAAAAAAAACTGCCACTGGTTCTCCACCAACTGTGAGGGGGTTAGCTCGGTAGCGGGTGTGTGTGACCCCCTGGATGGGCTCCCCACACAAAAACAGGCCCAGCAGACGGAGGTTGTGGTTTTCAAGATCAAAAGGTGCGGTTTATTTCTCTATTTACAGTGACAAAAACACAGCAAAGCAAAAAGAAACATAAACAAAATAAATCCTGGTCAGCTTGACCTCTGACTAAACATGCAGGTTTCCCTAACTAACAACTGGGATCAGCCTGGTGCTGTCCTAGTCCCTAAGTCCCTGGTTTAGTAAATGTCCAAACAAATAGCCACACAGGCTTTGTCTCACCGCACAGGGGTTCACTCTCCCTAGACAGTCCACACAGGTCTGGTTCCAGGCATGAGCAAACACCTAATGAAGCTGGGAGTTTTTATAGAGGCCTTAAACGAGCTGACAAGCTTCAGCTGGTCTCATCAACTCCCTGCCTGCACGATGCCCAGCACTCTCCCTAGAGGTATGAATCATCCATGAGCCCACTAGCCTCAGCTGGGCTTCATCAACTCTCTCCCTAGTTGTATAAGTCGGCATAAAGCCTGAATCTGGGAGAAATATACCTACCCCCCTGGATGCAACCAGGTGACTTTACCTTCCTGCTGTCACAATATATATATATTATTTTTTTTGTAGAGACCCTAAAGAATAAAATGGTGGTTGTTGCAATATTTTATGTCACACTGTATTTGCGCAGCGGTCTTTCAAATGCAATTTTTGGGGAAAAAATTACTTTAATGAATTAAAAAAAAACTAACCAGTAAAGTTAGTCCAAATTTTTTTGTATAATGTGAAAGATTTTACGCCGCGAGAATCGTGATCTTTATTCTAAGCAAACAAATTGTGATTCTCATTTTGGCCAGAATCGTGCAGCTCTACTGGACTGCTGGCTGAACAGAACACTGTGATAAATTATCACAATCGGGTGAGACATCAGAGAAACTGCTCATTGCACAGGATCTTGCCTCAGAGATGGGAACTTTCTTCCTGGGAAGGTGTGAGGTGTGATTTGGATGACTAATGAGATAAGACTGTACTACAGAGCAATCCCACCACTTGTACAGAAGGAAAAGAGGGACTGACACAGCAGGATTTAAAAAGGGAAATCACAGCAACTCCTACTATTGTCTGAGGCCTTGAACTGAATCAGACCACATGTCCAGAGGGATTGGCAAATAGGGGTGACAGACATTGGTGAGGTAGATGAGTCAGGAAGCTACATTAGTGGTAGACTGAAGGGGATAGTCTGTAGAAAGGATTGTCAGTGGGGAGGAAGTTGCAATAGTCAAGGCAAGAGACAACCAGGGAGTAAACTAGTCACTTGGCAGTGTCAACTGTTAAGAAGGGGCATACACAGGTTAATGTTTCAGAAGTGAAGGTGGCAAGATTTGGATGAAGATTGGGCGTGAGGCCGGAAGCAGAGGTCGGGCCAGTTGGGGCCTATTGCATTTACCACATTGATCCAGCCTTATATACTCTGCTGGGGATGGTCTATGCTGTGGGAATTGGGGCTGATCTGAGGGTTGAAGATGGGAGAATTGGGGCTGATCTGAGGGGTGAATGTGCAAGAATTGGGGCTTATCTGAGGGGTGAAGTTGCAGGAATTGGGGCTGATCTGAAGGCGCAGGAATTGGCGCTGATCTGAGTAGTGAAGGTGCGGGAATTGGAGCTGATCAGAGGGGTGAAGGTGCAAGAATTGGGGCTGATCTGAGAGGTGAAGGTGCAAGAATTGGGGCTGATTTAACCACTTCTCTACCGCCCATAGTCATATGACGTCCACAGTTTTGTGGGGGGATATCTGAATGATGCCTGCAGCTAGAAGCATCATTCAGATATCATTTTCTTGTGCCGGTGATTCTGCGCAACATAAGAATGATCATAGCGGCGGTTCCGCCGCTTGATCGTTCTTATAGGCGGCAGGAGGGGACATCCCCCCCCTCCCGCCGCCATCCGGTGCTTCTCCGGGCTCTCCCGTGTCATCGGGGACCCGGAGAGAATCGTCCGGCGCTGGTGGTGGGTCACGTGATGAGCATAGAGATGACTGGTGACCAGATGGTCACCAGTCATCTCTATGATCGTCGGAGGCCCGGGCGGGATGTGATGACGTCACGCCTGGGTCCTCAGATGTAAACAAAGCCGCCATTGCGGCTGTAAGTATGAGATCAGTGAAAAAAAATTCACGATCTCAGGCTTTCCAGCCTGGAGGAGAGATGTGGGGTCTTATTGACCCCGCATCTCTCAATAAAGAGGACCTGTCACACACATTCCTATTACAAGGGATGTTTACATTCCTTGTAATAGGAATAAAAGTGATAAAAAAAAAAAAAGTAAAATAAGTGTAAAAAAAAAAAAGTAAAATAAAAAAAATATATATATATTTTTTTTATTAAAACGCCCCTGTCCCCGGTAGCTCGCGATCAGAAGCGAATGCACACGCAAGTCCCGCCCACATATGTAAACGCTGTTCAAACCACATATGTGAGGTATCGCCGCGTGCATTAGAGCGCGTGCAACAATTCTAGTTTGGCGCCATTCCATGACTGTGCACAATTTTAAAGCGTGACATGTTAGGTATCTATTTACTCGGCGTAACATCATCTTTCATATTTTCCCAAAAAATTGGGCTAACTTTACTGTTTTGTTATTTTTTAATTCATGAAACCATTTTTTTTCCAAAAAAAAGGCGTTTGAAAAATTATTGCACAAATACCGTGCAAGAAAAAAAGTTGCAATGACCGTCATTTTATTCCCTAGGGTGTCTGCTAAAAAACATATATAATGTTTGGGGGTTCTGAGTAATTTTCTAGCAAAAGAATGATGATTTGTACATGTAGGAGAGAAGTGCCAGAATAGGCCCGGTATTGATGTGGTAAAAAAAGCCCGGTGTTGAAGTGGTTAAGGGGAGAAGGTGCAAGAATTGGGGATGATCTGAAGGGTGAAGGTGCAAGAATGGGTGATGATCTGAGGGGTGACAGCGCAGTAATTGGGACTAATTTAAGGGGGGAAGGTGCAGGAATTGGGTATGATCTGAAGGGTGAAGGTGCAGGAATTGAGGCTAATCTGAAGAGTGAAAGTGCAGGAATTGGGGCTGATCTGATGGGTAAACGTGCAGGAATTGGGGCTGATCTGAGGGGTGAACATGCAGAAATTGGGGCTGATCTGAGGAGTGAAGGTGCAAAAATCAAGGATGACCTGAGGGGTGAGGGCATGGGAATTTGGGGATGATCTGAGTGGTGAAAGCGTGGAAATTGGGGCTGATCTGAGGGGTGAAAGTGCAGAAATTGAGGATGACCTGAGGATGAAACTGGGGTTGATCTGAGGAGTGAAGGTGCAGAAATTGATGACCGGAGTGATGAAGGCGTGGAAACTGGGGCTAATCTAAAGGGGTGAAGGCATTGAAACTGGGGCTGATCTGAGGGGTGAAGGTGCAGAAATTGATGACCGGAGTGATGAAGGCGTGGAAACTGAGGCTGATCTGAGGGGTGAAAGTGCAAAAATTAAGGATGACCTGAGGGGTGAGGGCATGGGAATTTGGGGATGATCTGAGGGGTGAAAGCGTGGAAATTGGGGCTGATCTGAGGGGTGAAAGTGCAGAAATTGAGGATGACCTGAGGGGTGAAGGCGTGGAAACTGGGGCTGATCTGAGGAATGAAGGTGCAGAAATTGATGACCGGAGTGATGAAGGCGTGGAAACTGAGGCTGATCTGAGGGGTGAAGGCGTGGAAACTGAGGCTGATCTGAGGGGTGAAGGCGTGGAAACTGGGGCTGATCTGAGGAGTGAAGGTGCAGAAATCGATGACCGGAGTGATGAAGGCGTGGAAACTGAGGTTGATCTGAGGGGTGAAGGTGCAGAAATTGGGCCTGATCTGAGGGGTAAATGTGCAGAAATTGATGACCTGAGGGGTGAAGGCGTGGAAAATGGGGCTGATCTGAGGGGAGAGGGTGCAAAAATTAAGAATGACCTGAGGGGTGAAGGGTGCAGAAATTGATGACCGGAGTGATGAAGGCGTGGAAACTGAGGCTGATCTGAGGGGTGAAGGCGTGGAAACTGAGGCTGATCTGAGGGGTGAAGGTGCAGAAATTGGGCCTGATCTGAGGGGTGAAGGTGCAGGAATTGGGCCTGATCTGAGGGGTGAAGGTGCAGGAATTTGAGCTGATGGGATGAGCTACGGGATAGCTAAATAGATTTGGATGTCTTCAGAATAGGTGTTAAAAGCCATGCGAGACATTCATCTGTCCCAAGGAGGAGGTCTAGATAGAGAATAGGAGCCAAGGACAGAACCTTGGGGGACCCCAAGGGTAAAAGGAGGAGAGGAGGAAGTAGATATTTTGAGACAAGGTTGGTGACGTAGCTGGGGGCAGAGTTGTAGATGGTGTTGTTAGTATTTTGAATTTTAATTCTCGGCCATTGAAAGGATTGGCTGAGGGGGTGACGGACTTTGGCGATGTAGATGAGTCGGGAAGCAGCATGAATAGTAGACTGAAGGGTAAAGTCTGTGGAGAGGATGGTCAGTGCAGAGGGAGTTGCCATAGTAGAGTCTAGAGATAATCTGGGAGTAAATGATTAACTTGGTGGTGTAAGTGGATAAGAAGGGGCGTACACGGGGTGAAGGCGGAATGATTTGGATAAAAGTTGGATGTGAGGCTGGAAGGTGAGGTCAGGCCAGCTTGGGGCCTATTTCATTTACCATATTCAGCCATCAAAGCCCCACTACAAATCCTGAAGAACCAGATTTACTAGAAGCCTCCACACAACCCCCATCCCACGTATTGCCCAACCGCATGAGTCTCTAATGCTATATATAGCAAAGCGGAATAGAACCGCCTTATATACTCCGTTGTATTAAGCCCCGCCTACATAGTCTGTCAGGCGAATCAGCACTCTACTCGTATCTCCGAAACTGGGCGTGTCTCTCGCCCTTACATTGAGACATTTGATTGGCCTCGCCGAACCTCCACGGTGTCATGCTACGGCCGCCCTCTTGCTACACCCAGTAACCATGGAAATAGCGCAACACCTTACGGCTTCTGGCGACGCATTAACATTGTCGCGCGTAATGAACGAGCCAAGTACGTGCAACCGAGAGCAACATCCTTCAGCACCCGGATGCGACTCTGCTCCCGGCGAAGCGTTTTCTGCTGAGGATGGGCTGTCGTAAACAACTGCGAGAGTAGCAACATGGCTGCCGTTCGCTTCCTCATTGTTGTACCGGCATGACGATACGTCTTCTCATTGGCCGGTGGGGTTGCTCGTATGTCCAGGCACGCCCACTGGTCGTGGGGGGGACCGGCGGCTGCGATTGGCTGGAGGCTGAGCGTGCGCAGGAGGGCGGTCCCTCTCCTCTCTTCTCTTGGTGACGTGAGCCGTGGCCGCCATTTCGTGTGACAGAGGAGCCGGGAAAAGGCGGCGGAACAAGGAAGCTGGTGACGGACAGACATCGGTAAGAGACGGTAGAATGGGAAAGAATTGTATTGGTGATAATATTGGATGTAATATGGAGGGTTTGGGGGCATCCTGTAATGATGGTGGGAGGTGTGTGTGTGTTATCACCCCGGGGGTGTCACCTGGGCCTCTGTCCGTGTAATCCTTCCATGGGGACACTTCCCCCCCCCCCCCCTTCTCATCAGGTGATCATTTGTATGTGGGGAGTTCTGCAATCTAGTATGTTGTATGGATGTTACATTGTATTTATATTACTTGGTAACCTAAGGTATGGGTACTGGGGTGGGCACACATAGCAGGGGGGTGGGCACACTGTACCCGGATGGTGGTCATGTGGCACAAAGGCCGGAATGGACAATACTGCCCCAGGATCCTCAGGGGGGGGACCCTCCTCCTCTGACCCATTGGCTATAATTGACAGATCACATGATGGTCTTTTACAAAGCCTGAGCCCCCAGATCTTCAATCTGCATGACATTTCATAGAGGCCAGCCAGACCTCACTAATGGTCCTCCCTGTACCGGGGTAGGTCACCCTTATGGCTCCCTATGTGTCAAGAAATCCTCCTAGTGGAATTGCCAGAATAAACGTAAAACCCCTGTGATTGTGTAGGAATTGGAGATGGCCCAATTTGCAGGAATTAGGACTGATCGGATGTCCGGAGTTGGGGGGGAGAATGGGGAAAAAAAAGATGATCCGCACTCCGGTCGTTGCTCTTAAAAAAAAATAAAAAATTTGACTTTAGTGCGGGTCTTTTTTTTTTTTTTTTCATTCACTTCTACTCAACCAGTGACTGTGGACTGTGCCGGGGGTTCTGATCGAAGGTACCGGGGTTGGGGGGGCCTGGGCTGAGGTGCCGGGGTTGGGGGCCCGGAGCCTAGGTCCGAAGGTGAAGGAGTTGGGACTGATCTGCAGTTGATAGTTCATTGGGGCACCGGTTGTTGACCCCTCTGTCCTATAATAATGTGCATTTGAAAAGGAAGTTTTCAGTTTGTAGAATTCAGGGATTAGTAGGGCTATTCCAGGAGTTGGGAATACAGTTCGGTAGTCGGGGACCTTGAATTGTTCAGTGTGCATGCAAAGGAAATGTGTTTTCTTTTAGAATAAAGACTCCTGGTAGAATATTTTGTCTCGGGGTCCTGCTGGGAAGTTTCCCTTTGTGTTTTTTTTTTTGTTTTTTGTTTTTTTTTATCTTTTTATTCCAGGCTTGAAGACGCAACAGGAAGTGGGAGAAAATCTCTCCAGATTGGTGGTAATGGGTGGCTATTCTCTTGTAGTGTGTAAATCCCTGGATGCAAAAAAGTCTAATTTAGGGACTTGCACACATGCAGGAGTTTACAGAATAACTACGTATACCTGGGTGTAACCATTCATTACTAGGACCAGCTGTACCCTGCAGGTCTCTCCCTAGGCATGGAAATACTTCCCGCAATTTGTCAGGTGCCCAGTAGTGTCTGTGTGTGACGTCTTGGTAGTCACTGGGACCTTTGCCCCCTCCTTGGAGGATTTCCCTCTTGTTCTCCTGACAAATCTAAAATGTTGGCTTTCCCTTTACTTTGTCTTTATGACAATTGTCACTAGTATAGTGGGGGGCAGCAATAAAATCTTAGAGGATCTTATTGGGCTTACTCTAGAAATTCCTAATGTAACTATGTTCCTAGGTGACATATTCTTATTAGAGCCGACCACACCCATTGTAATTGCTGTACAATCATTTTTTGGTTTCCGGACAAGTGGAGGTGAGACGCTGGATGCACATCTTCAGAAGGTGGACAAGGTCATTGCATGAGCCTGATGGCTTGGGTTTGGTAGCTCTCCACAGAACAGTCCTCATTTTGAAGGGGGGGGGGGGGGGGGGTGGCGGCGGTCATCCAGGTTGTGAGTTGCATAAGTAATCAGCTCAATAAAAGTGCCAGAACAATGTCTTGACAGTCCAGTGTCTAGTAATTAAACTGTTATCTGCAAAAAACACAATGCAGCCAACGCGGTTTGGGGGACAGAAAATCCCCCCCCCCCCCCCCCCCCGGTCAGGGCTAGAGAGGAGTTATAAGTGACACACAAGAATGGTAATGTTAAAGCGGAGTTCCACCCAAAAATTCAACTTCTGCTTTTCGGAATCCCCCCCCCCCCCCCGTCTGGGGGGAGGAGGGAGCAGATGTTGGCACCTTTCAGGGGGGAGGAGGGAGCAGATGCCTGTTTAAACCAAGTATTTGCTCCCACTTCTAGGGCATAGGCCGCCGTGTCCACATCCAGCGCCTACTTCGTCCCCCCCCCGCTGTCTTCTGGGAGACACACAGGTCCCAGAAGACAGCGGGGACCAGTGGGATCGCGCAGTAGGGAACAAGGAAGTGAAGCTGCAAGACTTCACTTCCTGATTCCCTTACCGAAGATGGTGGTGCCTCCATCCGCGAGCCGAGGGATAGATCGGCTTCGGGTGCCGACATCGCGGGCACCCTGGACAGGTAAGCAACAGCAACTGCACTATTTGTAGCTGCTGACTTTAAAAAAATAATTATATATCTTTTCGGCGGAACTCCGCTTTAAACGTTTGAGGATTCATCATCATTCATAAATGAGTAGCAATAGAATGGCTGAGCCAAGGAACAGTACTAGAAGGTGCTTTGAGGGACATTTAACCGGCTTCCAATTGTGACGCTGATGAAATGGCTCAAGACAACTTGTCACCAAAGGGTGAAAATGAAGCAGTAGATGTTGCCCAGATATGTTGAACCATTTTGTTGTCTTGCGTTCAAATGCTGATTGAAATTGCCATGTGTATGTCTTGCATAAAGCACTCATGATGGAAGGTATTGAAGGGAGATCTTGCTGTGTCTCCATACAGTGTCACTGCACACTATCAGCCACTCTTTATATCCCATTCATAAAGTAAAGGTCGCTGTGTGGAGCCTGCCGTGTCCCGCTGAGTTCTACATTGTCTCATGGTCACATGACTTTAACAGGTCACGTGATCAGGGTTCTCCTACTCCATGCAGGTTTTTCTCTTCATTGTTAATGGGGCCCCACTTGTGGGGTTTAGAGGTACTGTATTTATTGGCGTATCACACCCACTTTTTTACCCTGAAAATAGAGGGTAAACTGTGCCTGCGTGTTATACGCAGGGGGCTGTGGAAAGTTTTTTTTTCCTGAAACTTCCCTCTTAAAGTTAGGGTGCGTGTTATACGCTTGTGCGTGTTATATGCCGATAAATACGGTAAGTGGTTTGTAACGCACACCACATAGTTGTGGTAAGGCAGTACTTGCTGCATTATGAAAGCTGGCCACCGGTCATCACTAGAGAAAAATGAAGCCCAAACTAATTGCAGTAGGTGATGAGATTTATTATTTTGGCATACAGTTGTGGTCATTGGGCACTGAGTTTTTTATTTGAAGCCAAGATTTAACTAGACTTCCTGTTAGGATTCCCCGTCCTCAGCCTGACTGTAGAGGACAATACTTTCCTCTACACATAATAAGGGCCAAATCAGAAGCTCTGTGCTTTTTGCATTCCCGAGATTTAATGTAAGTCTTTTTAGGCTTTGGAGGAAGATGTGTCACTTTTGCTGATGGCAAAGTTTTAAAGTGTGAGGAAATTGCAACCAGATACCAACAATTTAAATGTTGCTCACTGGTTGCTATAGCAACCCTGAGGGGGAACGCTACCATAATTGTGTACAGTAATTTTCCATGTCCTGCTCTTGTAATTGGCTCACTGCTGCTTCTTAGACCCCCACACACTATACAGCTTTTGTCTGATTTCCTTTTAGATTTACCAAAACCATATAGTGTAAGGGCCTGCCTGATTGCATACAAATTCAAACTCCTAAGGTTTGACCTCATTTTATATGGTTTTGGTAAATCTGAAGGAAAAAAAAATCAACAAAGTGTGTGTGTGTGTGTGTGTGTGTGTGTGTGTGTGTGTGTGTGTGTGTGTAGGGCCTCAGTCTGCACAGAGCGTGAAGTATAATGTCCGGTATCACCTGTGATAAGAATTACAAATTTTTGGTCTGATACTGTCATAGGCCTACTTACTAAAGCAATGTGGGGCGTTTTGTTGTGTGGTGATCATGAAAGCCGTCCTTCCTGCTTTGCTGGCAGTTTGAGAAATGATTGTGTAAAGTCTGTTCAGGAACAGAGAGTGTTATAAAGCTGCAAAGTGTATATACAATCGTTAACGAGTTGCTGACTTTCCTTTATAATATTGGCAATGCCACTTTGATCTATAATCACACTGATTGCATAGTGAGGTTGAAAAAAGACACAAGTCCAACCTATGTGTGTGATTATATGTCAGTATTATATTGTATATCCCTGTATGTTGTGGTCGTTCAGGTGCTTATCTAATAGTTTTTGAAACTATTGATGCTCCCCGCTGAGACCACTGCCTGTGGAAGGGAATTCCATTCTTACCGCTCTTACAGTAAAGAACCCTCTACACAGATAAAGTTTGAACCGCTTCTCTTCTAATTTTGATGAATGGGCATGTTTTT
This sequence comes from Rana muscosa, assembly GCA_029206835.1. NCBI lineage: Eukaryota > Metazoa > Chordata > Amphibia > Anura > Ranidae > Rana > Rana muscosa. The sequence continues at coordinate 272,780,622 of CM055128.1, forward strand.
TTTTTTTTTTCTGTTTTTTTTTTTTTCTTCCCTTTTGTGGAAAAGTTTTATCCCTATTGTGGGGTCACCAGTACGGTATTTGTACGTTGATATCATATCCCCTCTCAAGCGTCTCTTCTTCAGAGAGAATAAGTTCAGTGCTCGCAACCTTTCCTCATAACTAATGTCCTCCAGACCCTTTATTTGTTGCCCTTCTTTGTACTCGCTCCATTTCCAGTACATCCTTCCTGAGGACTGGTGCCCAGAACTGGACAGCATAATCTAGGTGCGGCCGGACCAGAGTCTTGTAGAGTAGGATAATTATCGTTTTATCTCTGTAGTTAATACCCTTTTTAATGCATGCCAATATTCTGTTGGCTTTGCAGCAGCTTGGCATTGCGTGTCATTGCTGAGCCTATCATCTACTAGGACCCCCGGGTCCTTTTCCATCCTAGATTCCCCCCCCCCCCCCCGAGGTTCTCCCCCCAGTGTATAGATTGCATTCATATTTTTGCCACCCAAATGCATTATTTTACATTTCTCTACAGTAAACCTCATTTGCTATGTAGTTGCCCACCCCATTAATTTGTTCAGGTCTTTTTGCATGGTTTTCACATCCTGCAGAGAAATTATTGCCCTACTTGGCTTAGTATGTCAGCAAATACTGAGATTGAGCTGTTTATCCCATCCTCCGGGACCTGGTTATACTTTACCTGTGATTGTATGGACCCATAGGTGCTTAAACTTTCCCTGGGTGGGGGTATGGCACCATAGGTGCTTAGTTACCTCCTGGGTGCAGAGTTGTCTGTTGGCTTGCCTTTAAGTGTTTTGGACCCTTATGGCCCGTACACACGATCCAAATATCGTACGAAAAATGTCGTCCGAGGAAGGATCGTACGATAATCGGATCGTTTGTACAGGGCTCCCGTGAGCCGATCATGACAGTTCATCCGGTATTTTATCGGACATGCACGAAATTTTTCCTCGTACCATACCTAATCATACGATTTTCGTTTAGTCAGTACAGTTGTCGTCCGAAAATGCAAAACGAATACATTACAATACATGACATCACTCCTGATTTTTTTTTTTTAATTTTTTTTTTCCTCTTCTGTCGTACGGGAATTTTCGTGACTTTAGTAACCTATTCAATTTCTACTTGCGACTAGTAAACGAAAAAAGTTGGATGATCTGTCGTCCGATTTTCGAATCGTGTGTATGGGCCGTGAATGACAATGTCCATAATACACTAGAGAGATGAAAGGGAGAATGTGTTTGCTAAAGGCAGGACGTCTTTAGGACAATTTTTATACAGAAGGATCAGTCTGGTATCTGATATTACTGAAGGCTGCATACATTCTAATGTTTGTTTAGCCGGTACATATTTTTTACTGGAACCTGATGGTTGGAGTAAAAAAATAAAACGAACAAAAGGTCTCATCCATTTGTACACGTGTGGTGCCTTCTGGAGAGTAATCTGTTGGGTTGCTATTGAGGGGGAATATTACAGGTGGTGAGGAGTCATTATGTTGCCGCACAGGCCCAAAAGCTTGCTTTAGTCGTGTTAAACGGTAACGCCTGCTGAATGATCTTTAATTTTTACAGCCCTAGGTGGCTGCATGCTCAGCCACCTGATTTTACTGCCCCCCCCCCCCCCAAGCTGCACGTGTGAACAAAACCTTAGGGCTTCTGCTTGCAACCTCAATCCTAACTGCCACTTGGATTTAGACCCCTTTCACACTACAGTGTTTTGCAGGCGCTATAGCGTTAAAAATAGCGTCTGCAAACTGCTGCTAAACTGCTGCCCCATTCACTCCAGTGTGAAAGCCAGAGGGTAAAAAAAAAAGTCCTGCTAGCCGCATCTTTGGAGCGGTGAAGCAGCAGTGTTTTTACCGCTGCTCCTGCCCATTGAAATCAATGGGGCAGCACGGCTATACCGCCGGCAATGCGCTGCTTCTGCAGCGCATCGCAGGCGGTTTTAACCCTTTTGCGGCCGCTAGTGGGCGGTGAGGCCGCCCCGCTAGCGCCCGAAATGCTCCGCAAATCCGCCCATAGCGTCGGTGGTAAAAATAGCTGCATTTTACTGCCGGCGCTATGGGAACTCCAGTGTGAAAGGGCTCTTAAAGTCTGGGGGAACAAGTGACACTTCCCTTGCCCTTTCATAATGTATTGCTTGGTGCCTGGCCAGGCCTGAGTACTGCTACACTGGGGGGGCGTCTAGCCAACTCTTATCAGTTGACAATATTCTAAGCTCTCTGTAGGCTACAAAGCGAGGAATTTGGAGACTGCTGTAGGCTAAAGCCTAGCCCTAGTACACACTATTATAAAAAACTGACAGGAGGAGCTGCTGTACTAATTATCCGACGTTGGTACAGCGATCTCCTCTGCTGTGCTATTGTGTTCTAACCGGCTTCTGTTGGACCGACTGCAGAGACGACAAAGCAGCCGCCAATTTCTGAAGGTGGTCAGTGGCAGTTCATCCATCTTTCTCAATGCAGCTTTTCTTTAAAAGGGAAGTGCTTGATTTCAAAATGTCAAACTTACGTACGCAGGTGGATGCAGCTGTGGTCTGATGTTGCATCTGTCCCCCTGCCGCCTCAAAGACCAAAAACCAAGCGATCAAACACTGCTGATCGCTCAGTTGTAGGCCTTCAGTGAGCAGAGAACCAGTGACTGTCAGTCAGCACTCTCTGATCTGCCCCTCCAGCACTTACTGGAGTGCTGGGCTGTGGAGGGGGCGGGAACAGCAGGCTTAGGCTCTGTGGTGCTCTGAGAGGCTGAGCCAGCTACCAGTCAGGGATCTGGGTGGATCCCAACATTTAAGTCTGAACCGGCTGAGTGGCGTAAGCAGTCAGCGGACTTTGGAGTGCACTTGGTTCAGAGCTTTGGCCCTTCTCCTCCTTTAGGGGCTCTTACTCCTGGCTGTATGTGCCATACAGAGTAAAATGCCCCTTTTTTGTGGCTTCCAGGAGACACAGCTACAGCATTATTTTGTCCATTGACATGAGTAACAGAATATAAAAGATCGATGGGCACACTGCAGCGTTCACCTGATTTCATGCTGTCGGTTTGCAGGTCGGACAAGTGGGCCTCGGCTACACAGGTGAGGTTTTTTTTTTTTTATTCATATTGTTGCTCAGGTAGCCTTTTTCTCTCATCCGTCATCTTTGCAGCACAGTGATTGAATGGGGTGTTTCAAATGACTGAACTGTTAATAAATCTACAGTTTTGGTCTTAGGAATTTGGCAAACTTCTAGACCAAGTTGAGTGGCTGTTGCATGTTGGTTAATGAGTAACGACCATTTAGCACGTATTGATCAGCCTGTAATGTCCTATTTTCTATTCTGTGCAAGGAATAATTTACCAGCATTAACTGTTAGATGACATTCATCTTGGTGGGCTGGCAGATTATTTGCCTCACTTCATGTATACATTTCTATGTGCAGGTATGCATACTGTGTGTCCTAATCGGACAGGGCAACCTCAAAGTATTCATAGTCCTGGGTTATAGGCTTGTACCTTCAGTTGATTGGATACTGGCAAGCTTTTGTGGACACGCCCCTTGGGCACTTTGCTTATAACCCTACTGCACTTCATTAGTCTTTTGTTTTTGCTTGGGTGATGGACCTCCTCCTCATGGGGAAGTCACTCTTGGCTTTCAAGTTTACCATCATGAGTTGGGTAAGAAATCTGATTGTTAGAGCTAATACTTTCAAGGACAGATCTCCTCTTGTGCTTTTATGTGCCCATTTCACCAGATCTGTCGTTTCCTGGGAGTTTCGGCACCAGGCCTCCGTAGCCCAGCTGTCTACTTTTTCCATACTTATACCAGGTGGATGTCTTCTCTTCTGCGGATGCAGGTTTCGGCTGCGAGTTTTTTTTTTTTTTTTTTAACAGATGCTTTCTATTTTGCTGATAAATAAAAACGTAACACGGTACACAATACAGTGCAAGGTTGCAGGGGTCAGTAATGCAAGCAAATCTGCAAAGGGCTGCAAGGTTCTTGGTGGCACTCGAGTCGTGTTTATGTAACCTTCACCATGCCATAGACCACATGTTGGCTGCTTGCCTAGAACATTCTGGAAAGGGTGTCTCACCTTTAGCTTCAAGTAGCCCTCCTGCCTTCCACTATTGCTTTATGGTGCTGATCATAGAATGGCTCAGAGAAAACTTCTACTGATGGCCGAGTTTGCTCTCCTGGATTGGAATTTAGACCACATGCGCCAGTGGCTGGTCCCAGCCTAGATGAAGAAGATGCAGGTCTGTGTTAGGCAAACCTATAGGGGACCATAGCTGCTTCCCATTTGCTTGATGTTTTTCCTACACATTTCTAGAGTGGGAAGGAAATGAATGAATGAATAGGAAGGTATAAATGAATGAATATAAGATCAGTGTAGAACTTTCTGATGACTGGAAACAGGCAGTTGGAAGAAATGTCTGCTGAGACCGAACTCATACAGTTCTATTAGCAGACGGGTTGTAATCCAGTATCGGCAATGTGGGTGCACATATGCTTCCATCGCTCTTGGGGTTGCCTAAAGACTCGTACATTCATGTTCACGGAGTCTGGGACCAGTGGGCAGTAGGGGCTACGTCATCCTTGCCTAGGCAAGAAATATGGAATTAGAGGGAGAGTAGGCTCCAAAAAGGGGGTTTAAAAGGTTGATTCTGTTGCAGCAAAAAAAAGCCAAAGAAAATCCCCCACCTTAAGGTGATACTAAAAATTTGTCTTTGTTATTTAAAAAAAAAAAAAAAATGTCATACTTACCTCCTACTTGCCTTGCGCGCGCTCCTGAGTCATTCATTTGGCGTCCATAGACATGCTTAAGCCAGTCGATGGCACCCCATTATCTGCCGTTCTAACTCTTGTAAATGTATGAGCTTCCATAGAAGAAGCACATGCATGCTAATAAAGGGCAGGTGAGCCTAGAGGTAGCCCACCCCCTACTTGGTGAGTTAAGCTGGGAATTTTCTTTGGTTTTGTTTTGCATGCGTTGCCCTTCCATGTGCTTTTTGTTGTGAAGGCCAATTATAGGTGGGGGCAGCGGTCAATTGTTTGTTACTGAAGTAATTGGTGAGGGGACACATTGGACACCTTTGCTGCCTGTGTGCTACATGCTGGGTGTTCAGTGTGCCCCAGTGCTTTTAAGGAAGGGTGGGCTACCCCCAGTAATCCATACACTTCTGCATTAGTAGCCCTGCAAGCCTATTTTTTATTAACGTGTTTTACTCCTTCTTTTTTTGTATGTCTACTTGTCCTCAAGCTCCCTAACCTCTCCTTTTCCCCTCAATTCTGTTAGTTTGGAATGAGCAGTGCATGTTAGTTGTGGTTGTGTACTGCTCTATGCACACTATACACAACATAGTCCAAAATGGACTTGGAGGAGGCTGGGAAGAGAAGTTTTTTTTTTTTTGAGGTAAGAATACATACTTGAGTAGGATTTTTTTTTTTTTAAACCAGTTTAGTGTCCCTTTAAGCTTATACAGGACTTTTATTGTCTTTACTCCAAGTTCATTGTAGGCGTGTATAAGAGTAAGTGGATTAAAGGAACCTGATTCTTTGCTCGACATTATCTGCCGGTCAGGTGTTTAGTTTAGAACGGAGCCAACTTTCCAGAAAAAGGCAATTCTGTATATGTGATGGCCTATTCATAGACGTCTGTTTCTAGCTTCTTGCACAAATGTGAGTTCACTAATACATCCCAGTGTTTAAATGAATCTTGGCAGCTTCTGTTACGGCACAAAAGTCTTTCTTGGGTCAGATCTGAAATGGTTTGGGTTCTTCCATTTCATTGGAGGCTTGTTGGGGTGACCTAGTCAGTGCCAGTATTTTTTTTTTTTTTTTGCTCCTGTATGACATCAGGGATCCTGTTAGACTTGTACGTGTCCGTGGCTGCTGTTTTTCCAATTGACGTGGAGCTATTGTGGCACAAACCTAAAGTGGAATTAAAGGCGACTGCATCACACCACAACTTGGATTGTATTGGATTGGTGGCTGGAAGCCATGCAGCTCTATTGTCTCCGGTGAACTCTACGTGTTTGCACAGCTGATGTCCGTGTCATGTGCTCTCTGGCATTTAGTCATGTGCTGGGCATTCCAGGAAATGCGTCTCAGGAAATGCTGCTATTACGTTCCTAGCTGTAATTTACTGTCTGCATCCTTACAGGACAAATGAGGAACGTTCGTGCCTCATGTATGAAATGTCTGACTAGGATCTTTACTATCTATGCAATTTCTGCCTTTGGGTTCAGGCCTGTCCTAGGAACAGGAAAGGGATAAGGTGTTTGATTGCTAGGATGGTCAGACATTTATTTATTTTTTCTTATGTTTACAGCCTATACGTTTTTATTACTGCTATAGTAGTCACTTGCAGTGTTTTGGGATTTTAACCGCCACTTGTCTATACGGTGGGCGAGATCCCCTCTTGTTCTGGGCCGAGGTTGCTCTGTCTCACTGCAATCTGACACCACCGCGGGCGTGCTGTGTCCCTGGGACATGGCTCGATCTCTGTAAAGAGCCGATGATGCGGCTCTTTACCCATGTGATCAGCTGTGTCCAATCACAGCTGATCAAATGTAAACGTAGAAGTGCCAGTAATTGGCTCTCCTCGCCTTACACTGTGAGGAGCCGATCAGCAGCATCTCCTCACAGGGGAGACCTGTACTAATCATCTGGGCACTGATTATCAGTGCAACCCCAACAGCGATGCCAATCTTTGCCCAGCAGTGATTTAAATCAGTGCAGCCTCTTCAGCGCACATCAGTGAAGGAGAAAAATTACTTTTTTACAAAATTTTCTAACAAACTTAAACTTTTTATTTTTTTTCCTTTCTTGTTTTTTTGCAAAAAAACAGCAGCGATTAAATACCACCAAAGAAAGCTCTTTGTTGAGAATGGATTCATTTTGGTACAGTGTTGCATGAACGTGCAATTGTCATTCAAAGTGCGACATCGCTGAAAGCTAAAAATTGGCCTGGGCAGGAAGAGGGTGAAAGTGCCCGGTAGGCAAGTGGTTTAAAGTGACACTAAATTTATATTCTTCAACAATAATCCCTATACATCCACTAAAATGCCCTGTAAGGCCCCTTTCACATGGGCAGATAGAATGGTGCTTTCAGCTGCAGATTTTCTAGTTTTCTACCGCAGCTAAAAGCACACAATGCTTTCCTATGGCCCCATTCACACACAGCGTTTTAGCTGCGATTTCGTTACGTGCGGTTTGGTGCGAATAAAAAAAATAGAATTGAATGCATCCAGGGTGCGATGTAGCGCAGCTATATGCACATAACCGCAGGTAATCGCAGTCTTTCCGATCAACTGTGGATATCGGCGCGAAAAAAAAAACGGAAGCACATCATCAATCAGTAGGTATAAAAAGGGTTGCTATGGGAATGACTACCGCAGCTAAACGTGGCCGCATGTAAACGCAGGTATTCGCAATGTACAAATGCAGCTAAGTGCATGGAGCCTTGAATTTCACAGAACATTTTACATGCTTTTTAACTGCGGCAAAACAGCTGTCCGTGTGAAAGGCGCCTAATTGTAACTGAAGACATGTAAGAAGCCAACTCGCTTGTAACTGCAATACCAAAATACCAATTTTAGGTGGAGGCAGCCCTTTGCTGAATGGGTAGCTTAATCCGAGTGAAGGAAATAGGAAGTGTATATATTGCTGAGGGGGATATCGAGCAAAGCTTTCCCTCTGCTCCATGTGGAAAAAAGTTCTTGATGCAGTCTACTTACAGCCTAACGGCTGTTTTAAATATTTAAAAGCAGATCCAAACATCATGATACCTATTAGCCTTGTTATCCTCTGTGTTTGACATCTATTTACATTGTTGTCATTAAGGGCCTGACTTACTGAGTAGAACTATATGCAAAATGTTTTTGGATTAAGTAAGATGGGGTTATAACCCCTGACTTTCTTTCTTTGTGGTGTCCCTTTGGGGAGTTTTACTGTCACTTCCTGTCCCATATCCAAAGCAGGAAGGGAGGAGAAGGCTCTGCAATTTACCCACTTGCTGACCACACTATAGCCGAATGATGGCTACAGCGAGGCGATCCAGTTCTGGGAGGGAGTCATTTTGTCCACCCTGTGATCGCTCCCGCTGTGGCACGCTCTGTGAACATGTGTCTTCCAGACAATGCTGATTACAGATTTAGGTGAAGAGCCAATCGGTGGCTCTCCGCATGATCAGCTGTGTCCAATCACAGCTAATCATGATTTAAGCAGAAGCCAGTTATCGGCATTCCTTTCCTTAATCTAACATGAGAGAAGAAGAGAACTGATAACCGCCTTGTGTGAAAGGGACAAGTACACTGATAATCTGGGCACTGATCAGCCTCATCTGTGCCCACCAGTGTAGCCTCATTGGTGCCTATCAGTGAAGAAGAAACCTTACCCATTTGCAAAATTTTATCACAAACTATAAAAGAGGGTGTTTGTAAAAAAAAAAAAAATCCAGTGCTTATTATCACCAAAATTAAAGCCCTATTTGTGTGAAAGAAGATACAATTTTTGTTTGGGTACAGTGTTGTATGACTGCGCAATTGTCATTCAAAGTGTGACAGCGCTGAAAATTGGCCTGGGAAGGAAGGGGGTAAAAGTGCCCAGTAGGCAAGTGGTTAAGGGAATCCCTTGGAGCCCCCAGTTCACCAGAACTAGTGTCCCCATTGGAAGATTTCCCCTCTATTACTTTTGTGGGGAGAGCCCAAAATGTGTTATTTACTTTCAGTGATGATGGTAAACAGGAGAAATGGGTAAGGTGAGTCTTCCCAACATGGGCACACAGCAATAAAATCCTAATAGGTGTTCTAATCCATCTCTGTCCAAAACGAAAAAAACTTTTGCCTTTTAGATATGAGGGGCATTCAAGTCAAATAGGGTCTTTTGATTTTATATATTAAACAAATTTTCGAAGTCATCTTCCAGGACGGCTTACAGAGATAGGCTCCTCCCACCTAGCACAGAAAAAAACATGATCCACATCATAAAAGCACCACACGTGCATTAGCCCCTCAGTATTTGTGTTTCCTCTGGCCAGTCAGGAACTCCAAACAGACGTTTGTTATTTTTCCGGCCTTCGTGCTAGGTGGCAGGGGCTTCCCGACGTCCATACCCTGTGCAAACAGGGGTAGTACTCCTGGGGTATGAGTCAGTTTGGGCCACCCAGAGACCTGAAAGAGCGGTCGGGGGTGAAGGTAAGGGACCCCCCTCTCCCGATAATAGTTGTAGCCTCAGTGAGGTACCTGTGAGGAGTGGAGGAGGTGATCCAGTGGGTCCATCCGGAATGGCACAGCAGGGTGTTCTCCTGGTGGAGGAGCAGGCTGCTGCATGGTCCGGGTGCTTTTCTTTGCTGTTTACAGAGATCCCCACGTTACAGGGAGTCGCTATCCCCAGCATGTGGAGTGCTGGGGCGCAGAGTGATGTCACTTCCAGTGCTGGATGCAGGAAGTCCAGTGGCGGCCATCTTGGTACCCCCAGACACCGGGAATGAAGCCTAGTAGTGGTATCAGAAAGGATAACAGGTGCTGCTCAATAACAGAGTGTCAGGAGCCATGATCCCAGCGGTCCTAGATTTCCTCCAAGCCGGAGCAGATCTAAATCTTGCAGTCAGTACTCTTAAGGTACAGGTAGCGGCTCTGTCCAACTTTTTAAATCAGACTGTCAGAAGAGCCACTGGTCAAGAGGTTTCTTGCATCCATCAGCTGTAAGTGGGTCCCCAAATCAAGGAGGTTCCCTCTGTGGGACTTATCCACTGTGTTGCAAAGTTTGTAAGGCAGCGTTTGAGCCAAAAGACGAACTGCCCATAAAGCTCTTGACCTTGTTTAAAACAGTGGTTTTGGTGGCCCTAGTCTCCGCCAGGAGGGTTGGTGAGATACAGGTGCTTTCAGAGCCCTTCTGCATCATTTTGCAAGACAAAATTATCCTCTTTCTGGACCCGGCATTTCTCCCCAAAGTACCGTCTAACTTCCATAGGTCAGAAGAGATCGTAATACCATCATTTTGCGGAAATCCTAAAAACAAGGAAGCAGAATTTAATAAGATCGACGTCATGAGATGCTTGACCGCGCGCACCAAGGAATGGCGACGTTCCACCAGCTTGTTTGTAGGTTCAAACAGAGGTAAAAAGGCATCTAAAAATACCATTGCAAGGTGGATGAAGTCGGTCATCGCGGAGGCATACAAAGCAGCATCCCGCACACCTCCGTTGGGTTTAAATGCTCATTCCACAAGAGCAGTTTCTACTTCTTGGGCTGAAAGGGCAGTAGTGTCTCCCCTCCAGATTTTCAAGGCCGCAGCCTGGTCCAGGTTCCAGACTTTCGTAAAGCATTAGACTGGATCTGCTTGCCAGCCAAGACCAGTCTTTCGGCAGGAAGGTGCTGCAGGCTGTGGTCCCGCCCTGATCAGGTAGTCCTATTTTTTTTGTCCTCTCTGTAAGCCGTCCTGGAAGATGACTTGGAAAAACAGTGTTATTACTTGTTAACTACTTTTTTCCAGGAATATTCCAGGACGGCGTCAGTTCCCTCCCTCCTTTGTTGGTGATTAGCAATGTAAAGCATAGAGTAAAAATAAAGCTACGCTAATGGGGGTTTAATGATTGCTTATTCTGAAGCCTTCGGTTATTTAATACTGAGGGGCTAATGCATGTGTGGTACTTTTTATGATGTGGATCATGTGTTTCCTGTGCTAGGTGGGAGGAGCCTATCTCTCTGTAAGCTGTCCTGGAAGATTCCTGGAAAAAGTAGTTAACAGGTTAATAACTCTGTTTTTAAGGTGTTAAAACTGCATTTATTTTTCAACCTACTCCCCTGCTACATTTATACACTTCTCCCCAGCATTTAATGCCTGAAAAGCTTTAGCATTGAAAGATTTGTAATGAATTCTGGAAATGCACCTCAGAGTTTTCTGATACATGCTGTACATTTTGCTCCCTGGTGAAAATATTATTCCAGCAAACTATTCCAGGAATAGGAAATGCCACCAGAAAAAAGTTGTGGTTGCACATAATCTTATAAAGGTTCTTCTGTAGAATAATCCAATCACAAAAATCTGTGGGTTTACATGCTGTATGAGGGATTAAGCTGTGTGTCACTGGGAGGTGCAGTAACCACCGTATGTGGGGTTTTGTTGTTCTGCCAGCACTCACACAATTGTGATAGACATCCGCCTACATTGCAGTACTTTACGTTGTCATTGCATTCTTTGCACTGTATGAATCATCAATAATTGCTAAGGCACAGATTAAGTACACAGTATCGGGCTCAGTATTTTAGGCGCATACACCAAGCTAGAACAACGTATATTAAAGTGCAAGTGAGGAAGCAGGGTGGATTTGATTTTAAATCATAATTTTTAAAAAGCGACTGTCATCTCTGTCCCACAGCTGCTCCTCCTCTGACCCGCTGTTGACTCACTGACAGTCCCATTCACTTTAATGAGACAGTGATGCGGCAGTGACACAAGGTGAGGGACACGGTGGCAGCAGGTGAGTGGATGCCCGCTTACAGGCGCTGCCACGATGGATCTGAAATGACAGGTTCTCTTTAAATGTAAGGACTTCTTGCTGGTAGTTAATCTTTAATATTTGCAAACAAAATGAAGGTTTCCCGATCAAAATCGTCTGTTTAGTAAAACAGCGATATCAGAACCAATTCAATCATACAGTTTGTAGTGTATATAGATTTGTAAAACAATGGGGGAAAAGGGAATATTCCTGAACGTTGGTTTATCTTATGGTTACTGTGACATTGTGTGAATGCATCAATGCAGTGCATGTTATCTCAGCTTGCAGAGCTTTGATTCATTGAAAGAGTTTACCAAAAATGTAAATATTGCAAAATATATAGCTTCTTAAACTCCATTTCATGCTGATTAAATTATTAATGTATCTTGCATACGTGCTATCTTTTTAGATGGCATTTTACTCCAATAAAATTTTTATTAATAACATTTTTATTGAAAATCTGATTGCTTTAAAAAAAAAAAAATATTTTTTTTCAAACCAGACTTTTTATTACAAAAAACGTGCATACATGTTGTTAGTGCCAAAGTGTCAATGATAACATGAGGGTGTACAGTAATCAGAATACAGACAGTTCAAAACCGGTGTCATGAATAACAACCATAGGGAAAAAATAACAAGAGAACAATATCCCATCAAGGGGTAAGCCACCCATCTGGCAACACAGACCCAAGGCGCCTTACGTACAATTATCGGAGTCTTGTAGCCAACGATCCCGTATTTGGCCGGGCATTCCCTGTTCATACATAACCTTTTTATATGGTAAATGTATTATTGACCTCCACCTTCCACCCCACCAACTTAGGGGTTACGGGTCGCATCCAATTCCGGGCAATAACCTTCCACACCGAGAACAAGGTCTCATGCAGGAACGTCTTTGTATATTTGTCTATAGTATCTGGAAGCACCCCAAGTAGGCATTGTTTTGAGTCTAACGTGACCAGAGAGCCCAAGTGATCGTGCAGAAAGGTTACAACTTGCGCCCACAGGCCTTGTATTTTGGGACATGACCATAGTAAGTGAAAGAACGTACCCACCTCTCTCCCACACATCTGACAAAGGGTAGATTGGGTGCTTCTATATCTGGCAACCCGGAGGGGGGTGAGATATTCCTGATGGATAATATAAATTTTGAGTCAATCTGTCGGAGAGCTTGGGTGAGACAGCCTTGCAGGATTCTAAAGCCTCCTCCCATTCCTCTTCCTCCAAAGGGCCCATCACTCTCTCTCCCAGCGAGGTTTGAGTTTATACGCCAATTTGGTGGAAACGGGGGTAGTGAGCATACCGTAGAAGGCCGACGTTAATTTGCAGGGGTCAGTACTTTTTGATTATAGCCATAAGTGGATTAGCGGCAGACTGCGGGGTGGACTCTGAAAACTGAGCCTGGGCCACGTGTCTCACCTGCAAGAATCGAAAAAGCATGTATCTGGAGAGTGAAAATTCTTTGCTAAGCGTGGTGAAAGTTTTGAGGGTTCCGTCGGCAAACAGTTGGTGTATGTAAAGAATGCCATGCTTGGACCAAAGGTCTGCGTCAGGGAGTTGCAGAAATTCTGACAGTTTTATTGTGCCATAATGGAGTATAATCATTAGAGAGAGAGAGGTATCCCTAGCTTGGTAGAAGCTAAGTTCCTTATGCGTCTAATGGTATAACATAGTCTGTCGTCCCCCACCGCTAGAGCCCAGCGCGTAGATTCAGTTCTCAGTGCGTCGAGCCCACATTGGGCAGAGCAGCTGGAGAAACCGCTCCTTGTCCATCTTGTCGATATGGTACAGTTGGGATAATTGTGACGTGATATAGTAGAGATTAAAATCATGGAGGGCGGTGCCCCCCAGGTCTGTGGGTTTTTTAAGCACCTGCCAAGCTAATTTGTGTCTGTTTCCCCACACAAAAGGTTTGAGAAGGGCCTCAAGGGATTTAAAATGTTTCAGGGGTAAGTACACCGGGGAGTGCCAGAGAACATCTTGGGTAGGTGGACCATTTTACTGAGGTTTTCCCAGCCCCAAACCCCTAGTGGTAGACGGGCCCAGGCTCGTAGTTTGGATTTGACATGGGGAAATTAGGGGACCTAGATTTAAATGTATATAATCTGCCGGTGTTCTGGATACGAAGATCCCTAAGTATTTAATGGTACTGACTCATTGTAATGGCAAAATATCAAGTGGAAGAATTTGGGATTTCCCCCAGTTGATTTTTTTTTTTTAGCCCGGAAAAAGTCCCGAACCGTTCAATTGTCTGGAGAGCCGCGTGTAGAGAGGGGCCCGAGTCCGCCAGGTATAACAGTGTGTCATCTGCATACTTGCTGATCTTTTCAGTCGGAGTGCCAGAACTACCCTGGTCTCCGGGTTTTAAAAATCCAATTTTTTTTTTTTTTTTTACTCCATTTTTATTCTCCCTGGAGGAAGTAGGGTGAATATCTGTGCAGGATACATGAGGAATCCCTTGACTATTTGGGACTGTAGATGATTCTTTGTTTAGATCAGGGTTTCTCATCCTTTTTCCAGTCAAGGCACGCTTTAAAATTATGGACGCTCTTAAAGCGGAGCTCCACCCAGTGGAACTTCCGCTCATCAGATTCCGCCCCCCCTCCCCACAATTGGCACCTTTCGGGGCGGGGGGGGGTGCAGATACCTGTCTAAGACAGGTATTTGCACCCACTTCCGGGGAGAGAGACTGCAGGAAACTGCAGTAATTACGCCACTTCCTGTACCTCCCTCCCCCCGTTCTGGGAAAAACACGGCTCCCAGAACACAGCGGGGACCTGTGAGGACGGCGCTGCGTGACATGCGCAGTAGGGAACCGGGCAGTGAAGCCGCAATGCTTCACTTCCTGATTCCCTCACCGAGGACGGCGGTGGGGGCAGCCAAGAGTCTTCTGCTGCCGACGTCACTGGACTCCAGGACAGGTAAGTTTCCATGTATTAAAAGTCAGCAGCTGCAGTATTTGTAGCTGCTGGCTTTTAATATTATTTTTTTTACGGCGGAGCTCCGCTTTAAGGCACCCCATTCTAAAATGTATAATACTAAACGAATAGTATGCTAGCAACAAAACTGTCCCAAACGGTGCGACGTAGACTTTGCTGCGCCGCTCCAATTTCCGAAAGTAGTTCCTACACTACTTTTGGCGACTTCTGAGGCGGTTTCAATAGTCAACTATGCATGAACCCGCACAAATGTTTTTCAAATCGCCCCGAACTGGCACTGAAATGCGGGGGTTGAAATTGTTAGTTCAGTTAACATTCGGTGTGAACGGGGCTTCATCTGCTACTTTTGACCCTCTGCATTAACAGATCAGGGTTTTTTATTTTTTTCCAAGAAAAACAGAACTTTAGAACTAATGGCAGGTATGCCCCCCTAATTCAGCTTTAAATTAAATTATTATCAGCATTATTTAAAGTGAGTTCAATTCCACTTTAATGGGCTTATCATAAAACCAGATTTGACCAACTGGAATCTGCATTTGCATCTGTCTCCCTGACAAAATGTGAGTGCCGTTAGGTTCCAGTCACACCTAGGCGATTTTGAATCGCGTTTATGCCCGCATTCCAAATTGCGTCATGCGTTTGCGATGCCCTCACTACCTAATGACACCCCAATTGTGGTGCGATTGTAGCGTGACAAAATCCTAATGCGATTGGGGTGCCATTAAGAAGTAATATTGCAAACGCATTTTGTTGTGATTTGGCATTGCGGCGCCTCCACTCGATCCAAATCGTCTAGGTGTGAATGGAGCCTTAGGAGAATCCCATGTTTTTTGTATAGGAGCGGCCCTAAACAGTCACACTTTTTTTTTTTTTTTTTTTTTTTTTATCTTTTCTATGTGGAGTATTTGTGGAGTATTTGTCGCCTTGTGCACGTAGGAGATCTTTTTGTATATCTGGTTGGTGTTGCTGTGACAACCTTTTTTTTTTTTTTTTTTGGTATTATAACACCTTGTGTTTTCCTGGCCCTTTAGTACATCTTAGATGTTGGTGCAGAGATGTACACATTCTATCCACCTTCTGTCCCTGACCCTTTGTGCTGATGTAACAGTAAACGTTGGCTATGTAGCTTCTGTTCTGTATACAAGCTTTATATTACATCCACCCCCTTGTTCCTGTTAGCACAGTACATTGGTGCGCCGACTGTCGGATGTCTGAAGTTGCCATGACGACCGTTCCTTTCCTTCTTACACTGAATCTTCCTCTGTAATGTCCTTCACTGTCCATTTGTTAGCTGACCAAGGAAACTGTTCTTGTAAAAGAAGCATGGGATGAGGATTTATTGTGCTTGGTGCCATAAGAGCATTTTGTTTCATTTTTAATGACAGTTTACATTCACTGCTTCGTAAATGGCTTCTTTTTTATTTATTTTCATTTTAACAATCTTCTTAACTAGAAAAACATTTCATTGCATGAAGACTTGTTGTTATAATGATCAATATGACTTGGTGACCTTGCCAAAGGGAGGCTATAGATGGCTTAGGGGCTCATTCACACTTGTGCAGAAATCAGTGGTTTTCTGAACTGAAAAAATGCCAATCTGTACAGGAGCACACAGGAAACCCTTCAACGTGGCCTTCGGGTGAGCCGTGGTGTGGACATCTACAGTGTTTCTGCATTTTCCTGTCCCACACCACAGCTCACCAGCATCTACACCATTACATTCAGCTGCCGTGAGTAGAAATTATTTGTCACACTGTGGCATTTCAATAAAGTTAGAGGAGGTCCGCCCACACCTGCAAAATTTTAAAAGCCAGCAGCTACACATACTGCAGCTGCTGACTTTTAATAATCGGACGCTTGCATGTCCTGGAGTCCAGCGATTGTCGGCACTGCAGGTGATGTTTCCATCAGCCGTTTGGTGCTGCCGTTGCCGGTAAGGGAAACCCGGTAGTGAAGCATTACGGCTTCACGCCGGGTCCCTACTGCACATGCGTGAGGCACATACTGGCCTGGCGGCGGGGGAAGGAGCTGAGCTGCTGACTTAAGTCACTGCAGCCTGGTCTCCGGAAGTGTGGACAGATATCCTCTATGCTCTCCAATGTAGAACCGGAAGGGGGGGGGGGGAGACAAATGAGCAGAAGTTCCACTTTTGGGTTGAACTCCGCTTTAAAATGGTGCTCTGTGTTTTAAAAGCCAGAAGCACTGCCAACCCAGAACTGTGCAGTGTTTTTAGCATGCAGGAAATGTGAACCAGCCCAAGTATCTTTTTTTCCATTTTGGAAGCATGCATACTTGGTAATATGTAATGATTACCACTCCGAGATCACAGTACAAAAGCCAACGACAAAGCCATCCTTTGTTCAGGGTCAGCATCTGCTACCCAGACAGATGAGAGCGTCCTATAAATCCTGACTCATCTTGTGACTTGCTACAAATCGACTATGTACATAACTAGAGGAAAGGAGACTGGGGAAATGTTTCCTCCTGCCTGCAGCAGACTAGTGACATCACCTTAGGCATAGCACTGGACTGGTGCTCAGACACGGCTTTAAACTGATAAAAGGTACAGCTTTTCTGAAAAATACAGTTTCTCTATATTGTACGACAGGAATTTATTACCTCTTGGCACCGATGCCCGGAGGCTGGGTGGGGTTTATGATCATGTGACCGCTGATATTGGCGGTCACGTGAACTAAAAGCTCCCGATCTCTCTCTCTCTCTCTCTCACTTACTCACTCTCACCGTTTGAGAACTTTCCGTTCGCTGCCGGTAACTGTGCCGGGAGCACGCAGGGTGCACGCACTCGGCACAGCTTTATTTGCACCAATTCACATAAATATGTGGCCGCTTTGCGCCAAGGCCCACCCGCCGAGAGGCGGATTATTTGTGTGTGGCCGGGGCCAAGGGGTAATGCAGACTTGTAACATTAGTGACAGGACCACCTTAATGATGATGGCAGCTCGTGTTCCTGATTTTGAGCATTGCTTGCTATTACAGGGCTGTTAATGCGGAGATATCTGCACATTTATGCAGATATTGATTTCACTTGTTCTATAGTCCTTTTTTATTATGTGCCAATAATATAAATCAATCATTATATACATATATAATGTGTAAACGCAGCAATATCATGGGATTCCCGTGTGGTCTGGAAAGACTTTGGCTTGAGTTTGCATATGAAGTTGTATTACATTTTTCATCTCCATTCTTACCTGCTCCTTTTTTTTTTTTTTGTCATCAGATAAAGACACTACAATGGGGAACATGTTTGCAAGTCTGTTTAAAGGCCTCTTTGGCAAAAAAGAGATGAGAATACTCATGGTGGGGTTGGATGCTGCCGGAAAGACCACCATCCTGTATAAGCTGAAGTTGGGGGAGATAGTGACCACCATACCCACCATAGGTAAGCTATGTCTATTTATAATTTTTGGAATTTATTGACCTGTGTCTAAAACCATTGTTCTGATATGACTTTTGGTGCTTTTTCAGGTTTTAATGTTGAGACCGTAGAATACAAGAACATCAGCTTTACTGTCTGGGACGTTGGCGGTCAGGACAAAATCCGGCCTCTGTGGCGTCACTATTTCCAGAACACTCAGGGTGAGTATCTTTGGGGTAGTACCGGGTTACTTCCAACCAGGCTTAGATCAGCATTGATTTCCCTATGCTTGCACAGGTATCTTCCAGGTGCCTTTTTGTTCCCTTCTACAAGCCTTAACTAGATTTGTCTTCAATGTGTGTACACTTTATATATGTGTCACTCAATTTAAAGCAAGCTCCAACCTGAGCAACAGTATGAGACAATTCATTATTGATATGTCTTACAGTGGAGATTGTGCAGTTGCTGATTTTTCGGTACCCACTTGTTTTTCATTGTGCAGTGTTATGTATGGAACACGTCTGCCCTTTGTGACACAATCACTTTAATCAGAAGCATTAAATGCCTAACAAACTCTTGGGCACAGTCACATGCGTGGAAGTGGTCTGCTGCTTCTAATTGGGATTTGTATGCAAAAATTGTTTGTTCAATTTTCTCTTATCGTCCATGGACCGACGCAGCTCTCATACTGATTACATGTGGGTATATGTCCCTGCTCGCAGGAGAAGACCTAGGCAGAATGTTAGAGGTTAAAACATTCTAGAACAAGCCAGAGCTGAACAGCCCCGCCCAGGGGGGGGCGGTCCCTCCGGACATTACCCTTCCACCTGCAGCTAATCAGCCTCAGTTTTTTTCTGCCTAGCAGAAGGAGAAGACGTGGCTCTCAGGAGCCAGTCTCCTGGAAGATTTTACTTTTGATTTTTATTCCTTTGGGAATTTTATTATTTTATTTTTGAGACCTTCAATCAACTGTCGGCTGGGCAACAGGTTGGGTACACTGGTATCCTCGTAGTCTTCCCTGTCCGACCATCGAGCGTGCTGATCCTCGCCTTGCGTGCGTGAGACTCAGTTCACGACATGCCCCATGACTCCAGGGGTGGCCGGGTTGCTTTTATGCTCCCGCGGTCCTCTCAAGATTGAACAGTACTTGACTGACTGTATCTCTCGCGATGGACCGGGCCGACAGCTACGCAGTACGACTCTGTGATAGGTCTGTCTGAAACAAGCCAGTGGGTCCCTGAAAGGGACAGGTAAGTAGTCTCTCCTACTGCAGGTGAGTACATGCTGGCTGTGTTTGTGTGTGGGGGTTTCTCCCTGTCCCCCCCCCCCCCCCCGTTATGCTGCTCTCTGCACCCTGTACTGGTGCTGTGCTGTGGGGTGCTTGGGGGTCACTCTGGCCTGGTTGGGCGCTCATGTCTGCAGTTTTTTCTGGTGTGTGAGGTGATTATTGCGTGTGCCATTGGCGCTGTTTGAGGTGGTTATTGCGTGCGCCATTGGCGCGCATTAGAGCTTTGAATTTTGCGCTCGGCGGCCATCTTGCCGTTCAGTGGCACAGTTATAGCTGCGGACTGTGGCCATTTTCTTGTGGCCGCAGCGCATTTATTTCTGGCGGCGGCGCGAATCCCCTCACAATCTCCTCACAGACTGAGCTGTCCTTAAGGGTTGGTGGGTCCTCCCGGGTATCCCCTCCTCAGCGTAGCCAGTGGGTGGACTGTATATTCACTGTATAGTGTATAAGGTCTCAGAGGGTGGCGTTTATGGAGTCTGATACACCTGCTCTCCACATTGCCTGGGGCAACTGGCAGTGCTGCACAGTTAAACATGTTCATATGTTTCCTGCACCTGCGGTCCTTATGGACCAGTTGTCAGCAGTCCTGGAATCATTCCTGTCAGAATGGAAGCGGTGTGCGAGCAAAAGGAGCTATAAGCCCCCTCCCCCCACAAAAATCTTTAGTGAAGGAGTGCTCTGAGTCAGATATGGGCCTAGCTATTGGGCTCAGGACCCTACCTCTGAATATTTAATGTTTATGAACAGGACATTCCCTTGTGAGGAAGACTTCAGTTCTGTGTCAGTGAATGACAGGGCGCTTGTAAGTGATCTCATTGATGATGTGAGAAACACACTCGGGCTGAAATTGCTGTGACAAGCTTTTCTTTTACACAGTTTCCTCACAGTTTTCCTCACACGCTGCCTCAAGAGCAGCATGGATGAGGGAGGACTTTATTCATTTATGTCTCTAATCCCTGTGAGCCTTGTGTGTGATACCTGAGGTAACATTTCCCGCCATTTCCTGGGGAATGATTTGAGCTCTGACAGACACACGGTCTGAGGATCAGAGGTTACCTGCATGCTGCTTCGGCAGCACAGTCAAGCAGGTTGGAATGATACAGAGAAGATTATGCGCCTCTGCGCCATAATTTAAACTCATCCTATACCTCTACACTGCATACATTCACAGTGTGTGTATGTGTTATTGGTCTCTGTGTCTGCGTGGCTGTCCCCACGTTCCAATGCTGTGTTTCAGTGCCATACATGATATAAACGTACAAAATATGTTTATGCACGACTCCAGATACATTCACAGTATATGTATGTATGTATCATACTCTCTGGGCTGGCGGGGGCTCCGGTGTCCTCCCGCACTCTCATGGTATGTGCGCTTCGGCTCTCTGCACAGTATAGACATGTTCAATATGTTTATTGCACATATTATACATGTTTACAGTATGGGTATACTGTTTGCGTGGGGTTCCTCCGGGTACTCCGGTTTCCCCCCACGCTCCAATGGAAATGCACAGCATAAACATGTGCAATATTATGTTGATTCACATGCTATCATTCCTACACGGTATCTGTGTGCGGTCTGCGTGGAGTTCTTCCGAGTGGGCGCTTCGGCGCTATGCACAGTCTAAATTTGTGCGATTGGACCTACCCGGTATGTCTTTGCAGTCTGCGTGGGTTTCCGCCCACGCTACATGACATGCATGCCTTTGGTAAACATACACATTATGTTTATACACTACACTAAATACATTCACAGTAGTTGTAGGTATTGCATTCTCTGAGTATGCGTGGGGTACTTCGGTTCCTCACACGCGCCAACGGTGTGCGCGCCTTCGGTGCTTTGCACACATGAGCTTGTGCAAAAGGTTTAGCACACACACTATAATACCTATACGGTATGCGTATGCAGTCTGCGTGGGTTTCTGCCCATGCTACATGACATGCATGCCTTTGGTGCAATACACGGTGTAAACATACACATTATGTCTATACACTACACTAAATACATTTACAGTAGCTGTAGGTATTGCATTCTCTGAGTATGCGTGGGGTACTTCGGTTCCTCCCACGCGTCAACAGTGTGCGCGCCTTCGGTGCTATGCACACATGGGCTTGTGCAAAATGTTTAGCACATATACTATAATACCATACACGGTATGCGTATGCAGTCTGCATGGGTTTCATCCGGGTGCTCAGGTTTCTCCCCTGCGTTCCAATGGTGTGCGCATTCTCAGCGCTATGCACAGTATAAACATGTGCAATTTGTTTATTTGCAGGCTAACATACCTACACGGTTGTGTACGCAATCTGTGTGGCTGGTTTACGTCCAGGCCCCGATGATGTGCACGCCTTCGTCGCTGGCACAGTATATACGCGTTTAATAGGTTTATCCACAAATACTAAACTACATACGCCGTATGTGGTGGTATTATGCTCTTTGTGGCTGGGTGGGTTTCCTCCCACACTCTCCATTTGTGCGTTTGACGCAATACATAGTATAAACTATGTGTTTGCACAATCAGCACCTATCCATGGGTAGCTGCTGGATGGAGCATTGTCACAAGGATCCCTGGTTTCAGGGGTATCACTTTCCACCTGCTTTCAGTGGTGATCAGAAGCGCTGGCTTGGACGGTGTTGGCCAGGCTGGGGTTGGCGTTGCGCCCGTTAGTGGCTGCGTCTCTGGCATTTTTTGTAGCTCAATGACTGGGCAAAAGCCTCTGCTTCATTCATCAGTCGTCTAGCAGGTGCACTACAACTGCTTTAGCCTTTAGGGTCTCTGTGCCCGGGGTGGGTTTGCACCACCTGTGGAGGCTGAGGTACTAGTCCTCTGACCGAGTTTCTAGGGAAGTTCCGTCAAGTTGCCTTTATTGGCCAACATTTGAGGCACCCTGTACACTGGGGCCTCCCTTCTCCGATACATTGCGGAGTCTCTTTGGGATTTTCATACGTCTCGCTGCAAGACGGTCCTGTCGGCCGTGTGCATTGCAGGCGAAGGGTCCTTGCATCCGGAGGTGTTTCCACCTTCTTTACCGGAGGTGGGGCACCGGAAGTGGACCTTGTGGCCTCTCGACTCACTCGCAAGGTGGCAAGATCATGGTCAGGTCCAGGGACCCCTGGGCGGATGCGTTAGACGCGTTGGAAGCCCGTGGGGGCAGTAACGCCTGATATATGCTTACCCTCTGCTACTGTTGTTGCCTCGCCGGCTTCGCAGAGCATACTTCATCCTGCTTTACAGTCCTTGGCTTTAATGGCATGGCTGTTTTAAAGCCAGGTGCTAAAGGACCGAGTTCTCTCGTATTCGGTCATCTCTTCTATGTTGTTGACACGGGAATCTTCCTCCAGAAAGATATCTCACCGTACCTGGAAGGCTTACATCGCTATGTGCGAGGAACTTGAGTGGCATCCTCGGATGTTTTCCGTTCCCAGGATTTTGCTGTTCTTACAGCGTGGTGTGACCCAAAAGCTGGCCTTGCATACCTTTTTTTTGAGGGTCGGATTTCGGCCCGGACTGTCTTTTTCAACGACCGCTGCCGGGCCATTCCTTGATTAGCACCTTTTGGACAGGGGGTTCGCCATGTGGTCCCCCCTGTCAAGCCTCCTCTCCCTACTTGGGATCTGATTTTGATGCATCTCGGTTCTCCAAGAACATCCCTTTGAGAATATCAAAGAGATTCCTCTCTTGACCTTGTCCCGGAAGTTGGCCTTATTGGCCATTGCTTCGGTTAGACGGGTGTCTGAGTTGGCAGCCTTGTCTGGCAAGTCGCCTTACTTGGTCCTCCATAAGGATATGTTGGTGTTGCGCCCACGACCATCCTTCTTTTCTAAGGATGGTCTTGGCCTTTCACCTTAAGAAGGACATTGTTCTTCCGTCCTTGTGTCCTCACCCATCGCTTCCCTGAGAGTTTGCGCTTCATGCATTAAGATGGGTACAAGCCTTACGAGTGTACCTGTCTGCTACTGTTTCCATTCGGAAATCTGTGTCTGGTCCAAAACAGGGCCGAGCGGTGTCGTCTGCCACCGTCTTTAGGTGGATTAGGCAGACCGTCATACAGGCCTATGCCCTTAAGGGGCGGGCGCCTCCCTTTCCGGTTGCGGCACATTTCACCAAGGCAATTGGTGCTTCCCGGGCCTTCCGACATCAAGCGTCGGTTGCACAAGTGTGCAAGGCGACGACCTGGTCGTCCGTTCATACCTCTTCAAAGTTCTACAAGGTTGATGTGGGTGCATCTTCGGATGCTTCCTTCAGCCGCAAAGTGTTGCAGGCCGCTGTCTAATGTTGCAACTCCTCCGTTGAGGGGCTCTGCTGGTTTGGAGTGAAGTTTTGGTTGTTCCTTACTTTTTTTGCTCCCACCCTTTTTTTATACTGCTTTGGGACGTCCCACATGTAATCAGTATGAGAGCTGCGTCGGTCCATGGACGATAAGAGAAAATAGGATTTTTGTACTCACCGTAAAATCCGTTTCTCTGACGTCCATGGACCGACGCAGCACCCACCCTTCCTTTTAAGTTTGTACTGGTTTGTTAGGAACTGAGGCTGATTAGCTGCAGGTGGAAGGGTAATGTCCGGAGGGACCGCCCCCCTGGGCGGGGCTGTTCAGCTCTGGCTTGTTCTAGAATGTTTTAACCTCTAACATTCTGCCTAGGTCTTCTCCTGCGAGCAGGGACATATACCCACATGTAATCAGTATGAGAGCTGCGTCGGTCCATGGACGTCAGAGAAACGGATTTTACGGTGAGTACAAAAATCCTATTTACTCTTTCGTCCATGGACCGACACAGCTTCTCTATTGACAAAGTGGGTATTATCCGTTAATTAGGAGTGACTAGGCAGAAAAACTTGTAAAAAGTGTTGCATCACACCTTCTACAGTACCGCCCAGGGGGCAGACCCTCTGGGTATACCCTCTCAGTCTGCATCTTCGCAGATCAGTTTTTTTCTGTCTAGCAAGGAGTAGGACATGGCTCCCTTCGGGCCCATTGGTCCGGGGAAAAAAGATATATATATATATATATATATATATATATATATATATATATATATATATATATATATATATATATATATATATTTTTTATATATATTTATATTTTTTTTGCTACATTTGTTGTTTCCTGCGATCTTCGATCAACTGCCGACTGGGTGACAGGCTGGATCCTCGATCCTTGTAGTCTCCCCAGTTTCGGCCATCGAGCGTGTGCCGACCCTAGCTACGCGCTGGGTTTTCCACGACATGCCCGTCGCTCCACGGGTGGCCGGTGAGCTTACGCTCCAGGGCCTGCATCGGACTGCTCAGCTTCGGCTGACCTTACGGCCGAGTCGCAGCAGCCTGGCCGGTGAGCTTACGCTCCAAGGCTTGCATCGGACCGCTCAGCTTCGGCTGACCTTACGGCCGAGTCGCAGCAGCCTGTCCGGTGAGCGTCATGCTCCAGGGCATACATATGATCGTCCCTTCTGGGTCCAATCACAGCATGCCTGGCCAACAGTCACCTTCCGTGCGCGGACGATGATCTGTTTGGAATGTCTTCCAGCAGAATACATGCAGGATAGGTAAGTAAAACTCCCCTGCCTCGGCTGGGTGATTTAGCTGGACATTCCTGGAGAGATCAAGTAAGTGGTTGTGGCCCCTTTCTTCCCTCTCTCCCTGCCTTTCCCTCCTCCCTGGGCTTCTAGCTAAAGGTTGCTGGGTGCTGGGGGTCACCTAGGGGGTCCCACTGGAGCGGGGCTGGCTGTAACTAACATTTAAAAGAAATGTCATTTTTTTCTTACCTGTGTTTGTGTCCTTCCTCCTCCATGCTGTCGGCGGCCATTTTGAGGTGGTCCATGCTAAGTTTGGCCTCTTGTGACTGCCCGGCGGCCATCTTCCTGTTGTTCGGCCACACCCACTGGCCCCTATCAGCTGATCGGCGGCCATGTTTGTCCACCCTGTATGCAGATATTGCCGTTCGGCGGCCATCTTTTTGTGGGCTATAGCTGCTTGACCTCTATCTTCTGTCGGCGGCCATTTTCTTAGAGCCCACATTATCTTCCATACAGACGTTTTTGGCAACCATTTTTCGAGAGCCTCTAGGGTGCATTACACTGGCGTGAAAATTCACACAGGAAGTGCTGATAAAAGAAGCAGACTGACACAGCAGGAGGGGACAGCAGCATAGCAGTACCTATCCAGGGTGGTGAGTCCTCTGGGTGACCCGGCCTCTCTGCAGCACAGGAGGGTGGCCTATTGATATCTTGCCTGGAGCCCTGTGAGTGTCAGCGTGTGGTCAGCATGGCATCTGAGCCAGATGTCTTCTCCCCTGAAACACCAGATTTAGCAGCTGGTGCCCCTGAGGTGTCTATGAACGCTATGACTGCAATCCTAGAGGCGTTTGCTGCCAGGGTGGAAGCAGCACACGGGAATACAGGGGGTAGTAAACGCCCCATCCCCTGCAAGCTTCTGGGGATAATTCTGGTGCAGAACCAGGTCCAGCTACGGCTCGGGGCACAGATTCTGACGCATCAGAGACTGCAGACCGTGACCGGACAGTGAGAATGACTCAAAGTCCAGGTCAGTACGCGAGACGGCTTTGGTATCTGACCTTATTACTGCAGTGCGGGATATGCTAAAATTGGAAAATACTGCAGAAGCAGCAGAGACTCCGGTCCACTTGGGTTTCATAGACCTGCCCGCACTGCTAAGGTGTTCCCTTGTGTGTCTTTTGATAAACTCTTATACAAGGAATGGGAGAACCCACTGAGGGTCTTTACAGCCCCAAAGAGGTTTGCGGTACGGTACCCCTTTTGAGGAGAGTTTTCTGAAGAAATTGACCTCTCCCCCCTATAGTGGACCCTCCGGTGTCCAGACTTAATAGAGCCACCACAATTCCTGTAGAGGGGGCTCCTGTTTTCAAGGACCCTGTGGATAAGAAGGCTGAAGCACTCGCTTGCTACCTATACTCAGTGGTAGGCTCGGCAGTACGCCCGGCATTGGCGGGGGCCCTAGTGTTTCCCACACTTACTGAATGGGCAAGATTGCTACTCCAGGGGTTAAGGAGCGAGATGCTCCTCCTGATGAGATAACATTGGCCGACCTGTTGGTCCAGGGCCTTAGGTTTGTCTGCGAGTCAGACATGAATACTATTCCCCTGCTGTCTAAAACTTTGGTTTATGCAGTAGCAATACGCCGCCTGATCTGGCTAAAAGGCTGGTCTGCGGACCAGACTTCCAAGAAAGCCCTGTTGGATCTGCCTTTTAAGGGCGACAGACTTTTTGGGGCTTCTCTGGATGACATCATCAAGGATGCCACAGGAAGTAAAAGCACTTTGCTTCCCCAAATTAGCAAGGATAAGGGGCCACGCCAAGGGCAAGGGCCCTCCTTTACTGCACACAAGTGGTTTTTTCGTCCCCCTAGGGCGACAGGGAAAAAACCCCAGGCCGATAAAGCGCCTGCCCAAGGACAAAAGCGTCCCTGGTCCCGCATACCCAATAAGCCTGCGGACAAATTTGCGTCCGCATGAAGGTCCACCCCCACCCAGCTCTCGGGTGGGGAGATGTCTTCGCAAATTCACGACTCAGTGGACAGCACTAATCTCTGACAGGTGGGTTTGCGAAGTAATCTCCTCAGGCTACAAGATAAGAGTTTCTCTCTTGTCCACCGGACAGATTCAACACCTCCAATCTCCAGCTACTACCGACCCGTCGGGAGGCCCTGTATGGGGCGGTCCAGGGTCTACTGGAACGCGGGGTAGTTATTCCAGTTCCAGAACTGGAACAGGGTTTTTACTCAAATCTGTTCATTGTGCCGAAGAAGGAGGGGGTTCGTCCAAGCTTGGATCTCAGAGCCCTCAATTGCTTTGTGAAGGTACAAAGTTTTCGGATGGAGTCGGTTCGATCTGTAGTCACGACTCTCCATCCGGGGGACTTTCTGGCCTCCTTGGACATCAAGGACGCATACCTGCATGTCCCCATATACTCCAGACACCAGAGGTTTCTGCGATTTGCTATCGGGAAGGACCACTACCAGT
The DNA here is from genome assembly GCA_029206835.1 of Rana muscosa. Taxonomy (NCBI): domain Eukaryota; kingdom Metazoa; phylum Chordata; class Amphibia; order Anura; family Ranidae; genus Rana; species Rana muscosa. The sequence continues at coordinate 272,807,712 of CM055128.1, forward strand.
TTGTGGCCCTCCCGTTGGGCCTTGCCTCAGCACCCAGGACGTTCACCAAGGTGCTCGCTCCGATTCTGGCACTTCTAAGACAGCGGGGTATCGCTATCACAGGCTACTTATACGACCTTCTGCTGAAGGCCCCTTCAAGCTCAGAATTAGAGGTAAGCGTGTCCATTACCTGTCAGACTCTTCGAGACTGTGGTTGGATACTAAACACGCAAAAGTCAGTATTGGTGCCCACTCAACGCCTAGGGTACCTGGGGTTGATTCTGGATTCTTCAGAGGCAAAGGTATTCCTCCCTGTGGAGAAGTTGCAGACCCTCCGGGCTGCAGTACGGCAGCTGACTTCCAGGAATTGGTCGTCACTCCGTTTTTTGCATGCGAGTGTTGGGCCTCAGGGTAGCCTCCTTCGAGGCGGTTCCATATGCTCAATACCACACTCGAGTGTTACAGAAGGAAGTTCTGTCCAGATGGAACAGATGTCCATCATCTCTGGATTATCAAATCCGAGTGAGCCACATAGTCAGGAGATCCCTGGTATGGTGGCTGACAGCACCGGCTCTAATGGCCGGGAAGTCATTTCTTCCGGTTTACTGGATAGTGATCACGACGGACGCCAGCCTTACAGGTTGGGGGGGAGTCTGGGGTGTTCAGTCGGCGCAAGGTCGCTGGACCCCAGAGGAAGCCCTCCTGCCGATCAATGTCCTGGTAATCCGGGCGATCAGGCTGTGCCTCTTCAAATGGTCTCAGAGGCTGCAAGGGCGTCCAGTCAGGATCCAGTCAGACAACGCCACAGCAGTGGCATATGTCAATCATCAAGGAGGAACAAGAAGCTCAGTTCCAACTCCTCTGCCAAAGATGGGGCACACCAGACGTAGATCTTCTGGCTTCCCGACTCAATCGGAAGGTATTGAGATTTGTGGCCCGGTCAAGAGACCCATGGGCAGACGCAACGGACACGTTGGTAGCATCGTGGGGTCAGTATCGGCTAATCTATGCCTTCCCTCCCTTAAGGCTTCTTCCTCTTCTGCTCCGCAGAGTGGAGGCAGAGGGAATTCCAATGATCCTAATCGCTCCAGATTGGCCTCAGCGTCCTTGGTACGCCGATCTAGTACGTCTGGTAGCAGACGTCCCCTGGCGCCTACCACTACGGAAGGACCTGCTATCGCAAGGTCCCATATTCCATCCTGCTTTACAGTCATTGGCTTTAACGGCATGGCTGTTGAGAACCAGGTACTGAGAGACCGGGGCCTGTCAGACTCAGTAATCTCTACTATGAGAAGTGCTCGAAAACCGTCCTCTAGGAAGGTCTATCACCGCACTTGGAGGGCCTACATCTCCATGTGTGAGGAAATGAAATGGCATCCGCGTACCTATTTGGTTTCCAGAATCCTGCTGTTTTTACAGCATGGGGTGGACCAAGGGCTTGCCCTAATTACGATTTAAGGGACAGATATCTGCCCTGGCTGTCTTTTTTCAGCGACCCCTGGCGACTCACTCTCGTGAGTACATTTGTGCAGGGGGTCCGACATGTGGCCCCTCCGGTCCGTCCTCCGTGGGACTTGAACCTGGTCCTCTCGGTGCTTCAGAAGGCACCATTTGAGAATATTAGAGATATTCCCCTGTTGACACTTTCTCAGAAAGTGGTCTTTTTGGTGGCTGTTACGTCAGTTAGACGAGTCTCTGAGCTGGCAGCCTTGTCCTGCAAGGCTCCCTATTTGATTTTCCACAAGGATAAGGTGGTGCTGTGGCCGCAGCCTTCCTTTCTTCCGAAAGTCGTTTCGGCTTTTCATCTCAACGAAGACATTGTACTTCCATCCTTGTGTCCTCAGCCGTCGAATCCTAAGGAGTCGGCGTTGCATTCCTTGGACGTTGTCCGAGCTTTGAGAGTATACCTATCTGCTACTTCCCTGTTCCGGAAGTCAGACTCACTGTTTGTTTCGGTGGCTGGTCCCAAGAAGGGCCAAGCAGTCTCATCGGCCACCATCTCTAGGTGGATCCGACGGATAGTAATCCAGGCTTACGCCTTAAAGGGTCAGGCGCCCCCCTTTCCTGTCACGGCGCATTCGACCAGGGCAATAGGTGCCTCTTGGGCTTTCCGACATCAAGCGTCTGTTTCCCAATTATGTAAAGCGGCGACTTGGTCGTCCGCTCACACTTTCACAAAATTCTACAAAATTGATGTAGGTGCATCTTCGGATGCCTCTTTTGGCCGCAAGGTTTTGCAAGCGGCTGTTTAGAGTTGCAACTCCTCCGTTGGAGGAGTGCTGTTTTGTGTTTGGGGTGAAGTTTATTTTTATGCTGTTACCACCCCTCGTTTTTTCTCTGACACTGCTTTGGGACGTCCCACTTTGTCAATAGAGAAGCTGTGTCGGTCCATGGACGAAAGAGTAAATAGGATTTTTTACTCACCGTAAAATCCTTTTCTCTGAGTCCATGGACCGACACAGCACCCACCCCTCCTTTTAAGTTTGTACTGCTTTTTGACGAACTGATCTGCGAAGATGCAGACTGAGAGGGTATACCCAGAGGGTCTGCCCCCTGGGCGGTACTGTAGAAGGTGTGATGCAACACTTTTTACAAGTTTTTCTGCCTAGTCACTCCTAATTAACGGATAATACCCACTTTGTCAATAGAGAAGCTGTGTCGGTCCATGGACTCAGAGAAAAGGATTTTACGGTGAGTAAAAAATCCTATTTTTTCCCCTCTGATTTTCTACATTAAAGGGGTTGTAAAGGCAGAAGTGTGTTGTTGTGTGTTTTTTTTTTTTTTTTTTTTTATGTTAATGTATTTTATGCATTAAGATAAAAAGCCTTCTGTGTGCAGCAGTCCCCATCAGCCCCACTAATACTTACCTGAGGTCCCTCTCCATCCACGAGTGTCTCAGCTGTCTGAGATTCTCCTTCCTGATTGGCTGAGAACAGCATCGGCACCATTGGCTCCCGCTGCTGTCAATCAAAGTCAGCTAGCCAGTCGGGAGAAAGGGGATCGGGGCTCCAAGTCTGAATGGATACGGAACTGTGACTCATCTCTGGTGCCCCCATAGCAAGCTGCTTGCTGTGGGGGCACTGAACAGGAAGGAAGGGCCAGGATCACAGAAGAGGGACCCAAGAAAATCTGTAAGGTGAACTTACACTGGACCCCCTTCCCATAGGAAGGGGGTCCTGCTAACCTAGAGTCTGATCACCCATTATGACAGATCGTTTAGTCGCTTTACCGGTGATTTGAAATCCCCACGGCTTTCTCTCCTCTTTGCCTGCGATGACCGGTCAGGCTACACGGGTTGTGATTGGTCGATGCTGCCCATGTGATGGCTTTGACCAATTGCCATGCTCCTATACGTACCTGCTTATGAGGTACGTTTTAGGAGATTAAGCTGAGGGTATTTCTAAGCCTCGGACCGGTGAGGCGGCTATACGAGGTCTCCTAGCGGGTGATCGTCGGGCTCTAGGTTAGCAAGATGGGGGGGGGGGGGGGGATCCAGTGTAAGTTCACCTTCGAGATTTTTCTGTTGAGAATTTAAGCATTGACAATAAGCCACTGTTTACATTGGTGCAATGGAGCGAACCAATCAGAGCGACGCCAACTTTGCAGCACCATTTCGAAAAGTAGTTCCTGCGCTACTTTTGGTGATTTTTTCAATAGACATCTGTGCATGAAACCTGCACAGATGTCTTTCACTCGCACGATTTCAAAGCCGTGTTCAGTGTGAACTAGGGCTAAAACCTAGAAGCTAATTGCTTGCTGTGCACAGCTGCACCAGTTTTGGTGTGCATCAGTTTTAGTAAATCTCCCCCAATATATGTCTGACCGGAGTTCAGCTTTAATCTCAAAGGAATCCCTTTTTAGACAGCCAAACTTTAGATTTTAAAGTGATTGTAAACGATCACCTTGTAAAATGAACCATTCAGTCTGAATGTGTCTGGTCGTCTTCAAACCCATGCCAGACCTTTATTTGAGCATGCAGCCCAATAGGTCAGGAGGGGGGGGGGTGCTAGGGCTCTGGGGCCCTCAGTTTAGGGGGTGCATTGGGGCAGAGGGTGCCTCTACCCCACAACCCTGGGCGGTGGTTGTGGGGGTCTGCAGACAGGTGGTTTTATCGGAATCTAAAAGCCCCCCCCCTTCTATGTGAATGAGTACGGGGTATATTGCACCCCTTCTCAGTCACCTATAAAAGTTTTAAAAATAAAAACCGTACACAGGTTTTTGACAAAGTCCTTTATTAAAAATGAAGAGTGTCCTCCAACGTGTCTTCTTTCACTGCTGATGTCTTTCTCCTGACACTAGCTCTCGCTCTGACATTTCTTGTATAGTCATGGGGCAGTGTGGTCAGTATTTAATATAAAAAAAATTAAGTGCCCCAGTCTCCTTGTGCTCACACGCAAGAGCAACACATATTTGAACAGCATTTGAAACACTCGTGAGGGGCGTGTGTGTTAATGATTCTGTCACTGGTGTGTTGGCGCCAGTAACAGTCTTTAGTGGGGCATTGGCCTAATGGACACATTCCTACGGTTTACAAAAAATGGTGCTTTGAGCTTGGTTAGTAAGAAGTCATTGTTAATCTGTAATTCTTCTATGCAGGTCTCATTTTTGTGGTTGATAGTAATGACCGAGAGCGAGTTAATGAAGCCAGAGAGGAGTTATCAAGGATGTTGGCAGAAGACGAGTTGCGGGACGCTGTACTTCTAGTGTTTGCAAACAAGCAGGTAATTTTAATCCTTATTTATTCGTATAGTGTCATATTGTAGATATGTTTCCCTCTTGACCTCTGGAATAACTTAATCATTTATCTCTACAGACCACTGGCGCCAATATTAGTTGATAGCAGTGTATGTCTTGCACCCATTCACACTTGTGCGACTGGTCATGCGAATCTGGACATCAAAATCGTATGACAAGATCTTTTTCCAATGAGAACCATTCATATATGTGCGACTTAAGTCATTAATGCAATACTTTGGTCCAGCTTTCATGCAACTTGAGGGCAATAGACTTCAATGTTGGCCCTCAAAAGTTGCATGTAAAACATTCAGGTATGACTTTCATGCAACAGTGGGTCTGACTGCAGAGGGACAGCAAGTCACATCCAAGTCACACCCATCTAAAGTTTGTCAAAGTTGCATTTCAAAGTCTTAGCATAGGTGTAAATGGAGCTTCATGTGTTCATAACTGTCAGTTTTGTGGTCTCCAGCTATGTCTGTGGTTATTTGCTGAGTAGTCGCCAGAGTAGCCATTTCCTTGGTGGGTGGCATGATGGTGTACAGGCAGCTGCACTGCATTAGGTTATGCTACTTGTAGTCTGCACTTTAACTTGACTGAGAGTAAGCAGATGTGTCAGTCAAGCATGATAAGATCCTTTATTTTGTGCAAATAAAATTTTACATCTGATATATATCGTAAGCGTTTTCTTGGGAGCAAATGAAACTAATAGCTTTGATATACCGCACATATTTGACATGCTTTCTTGTTCAATCTAGGATCTCCCCAATGCCATGAATGCTGCAGAAATCACAGACAAATTGGGCCTGCATTCCTTGCGTCAGAGGAATTGGTACATTCAGGCAACCTGCGCGACCAGCGGTGATGGTCTGTACGAGGGCTTGGACTGGCTGTCCAACCAGCTGAAGAACAAGAACTGATCCCTTTCACAGTGAAACCTTACCCTCTCTCCGCCCCTCTTCCACCCAACTCCCATCCTGTTCAACATCTTGGCAGAGCTGGCCAGCGCCTCTGCTGCCTCGCAGGCAGGCATGTCATTTCTACGCACATCCGTGTTTATTAATGTGTGTGTGCACGCCTGTGCGAGTGGGAGCAGCAATCTCACACTGTGCCTTATACGTGCTTCGCAGTATTAACCCCTTCTGAACACACTACCCACCACTTCCAACAGCCTGTGTACAGCTTACCCCTAACTCCATTCTCCAACCACTCAATTAGTAGTGACGGTTAATGGGCAAACATCATATACTGGTGTGGGCCGAGTCGCCATTATCATTGTAATGAAACTGGTTAAAGAACTCCAGAAAGATCCAATATGGATGAGTGTTGCGCATAATTTTGTGATCCTGATCCATAGATGTCCACCTGCATTGAGTCAGTCTGGAAAAAGTCTGGCATCTTTGGGTCTAGTAAACGTTAGAGGAAGACATGGCAAGTAGAATGCTTTTCCGATTTGCATTTTGAAGCTGCTGATCTATGGATCAGGTAAGCAGTGGTTAGTTTAAATTGTACTAACTTAAACTTGCGTCATCCTCCTTCCCATAATGGAACCTTGTGGAGTTTTTAAAACAGCAAGTTGCTGGCCTTAGAAAGAACTTTGGACCTCATGCATTAGTCTGAAGAAAGGATGGGGGAGGTGATACAGACAGCTGGTTTAGACCCTCCCAGAAATTAGGCCTTCTAGTGTATTTTCCCATAATGGGAAATTTGTATTGGAATTGGACCTTTTAATCTGATTCAAAAATGAAAGTAATCCATATATTCCCTACCTTGCCATTTAAAACATGTTGTCTAGTAGCTAAACAGTGACGGTAGTTCATAAGATAATACTGCATGCAGAAATAAGATAATAGGCGTTTAGGGTTACTTTGTGACTATAAATCATTGTAGTTTCTCATAGGACATCTGCAAATAAACGAAAGGACAGTAGCTATGAATATTTTACTTTGTATTGCTAATCAGTAGGGGCTCTGGGTCTCATTTTAAGCAAAAGGGGCTTAATAGCATGTTTTGGCATAACTTTGTGGATTGGGTATAATGTGTATTGAAACATTTGTAGTCATTAATTAGATTCCATAACTTATTTGCACTCCCTGGACTGGTATATGTACTGCAGGTAAAACAAGATGGATTCATATAAGCGTGTGATTGAAAAATATTACCATGATTGTCTCTAATTAGACTGTGGTGATCACATGTTTTAATTTTAATATTGCCTGGACAGAGCTGCATTTTTGTTCTGAATTTCCATGTGCAATAAAGCTGACCTCAGCAAAAATTATTTCGCTCAGATATATTCCTTGAAGTGTTTTAATCCACTTTGTGAGCACCAAATGCTTTTGCATACCAATTTACCTTTATAAAAGTAGCTGTGACGACTTACCTGTGCTGAGAGTGGTGCTGTGGGAGGGGCCCAGAAAGCCCACCCACTACAGGATGCCTGCAGAAAACGACAGCAGGGGGCGGATACAAGACCAGTCAACCCTGCACAAGTAGAGATTGGCAGTGACTGATCTGCAATACAGGAAACTCAGAGAGGGAAAGTCCAGGAGTTTTCATGCTGAATTACTGCATTTTAAGGAAGTACACAAAGCACATCACATTTTAAGTACAGATGCACACATTTCTTGTATTTAATATATTTGTTTAGCCAAGATTTCAACTTTAATAATATGGTCACCATCTGATCAGGTCTAGTGATACTGCTGTATAACATCTATGTGAACTGTAAAAAAGCCACACTGGAGTCATATGACATGCAGAGGACGCTTGACTGGAAAGTAATTAACAAACCTTTCTTTGTGAGATGACATGCACTGCAGGTTTATATCTATTTTCTTTGTTTTTCCCCTTTCCTGAATACCTCAACCATTTGCAGCACTGCATTTACATGCACACCTGTTGTAGCCATTGCAATTTTTATTTATTTGCAGATATCTGAATAGAATGTGTCCCCCTCAGTCATACATGCATGTGACATCGCCAGTCTGGCTTACAGAGGCTCTTGAGATGTCTGCTCCCACTCTGAAACATATATTTTTGGTATGGCTTATTCCATACCTGGAAGGAAGTCTGTACTGTAACCATACATATTCTAATTTACTAACTTCATCCATATATTAAACCCAACTCATCCGTGTTGCGGTCCCTGGCCCCCTTTGTCTTTCTCATCTAAAGGGCCTGATGCTTGGACATTTAATAATGAAGAAACAGTGGGGAGGGGAGGGGTGTACAGGTGAAAGGGAACACTTCTTACAGAAGGCTGTCTAGTTTGCAGACACTGCAGGTAATTTTGATTCTAACTGGCAAAACGCGTGGCCTGGGGCCAAGTCCTCTAGCTGTGCTTGTGGACCTTGGTGTGTCCTGCCATACAAAGCGCTCAGGTCTCGAGGACATTGAACACTGCATAGTCTGGATGTATTACGAATGTAGGCGGATTCATTGAATATATAAATATATAATTTTGTAAATCTTTTGACAGTTCACTGAAGTATTAAAATAAAATGGCTTTGTTAAAAACAAAAATTTAAATATATTTAATCAGGGAAATAGTGATTTTGATTCCCAAATGTGGGAGGGGGGTTGTAGTCCAGTTTTGTGTGTGCATAGGCACGACTGCAGGTTGTGAAAAGTTAATAAATTCCTATCTTTTTGCAGCTCTCTGTACCCTGTGTAACAAGGTCTGAACACCAGCAACGCAAAGGTGAAAGTTGATGGGTGCTTTTTGTCTTTTCTTTAAGGAGATGTGTGGGCGGGAAACGGAACACCCGGGTGATTAGGCTGTGATGGAAGCGTAGCCTAATCTTTGTCACATTCTAGTTTCCAGGGCAGTTGTGCTTAACCTTCAGTCAATGGATCTGGTGTGGCAAATGAGTTGGGGAATGACGGTCCCCTTCTGAGCCTAAACATACAGGTGTTTGCTTTGTGAAAACGTAATTTAGCCGCAGAGTTCTGAAATCAGTGCTGTGTGGGGGAGGGGTTGAAGTTAATCTAAATCCTTGGTGTAGTTTATATTTGTTAGGTGTGTGTTTTTTAGTTTGTGTGAAGTTGTGCTTCTGTTTGGTCTTTTTTTTTTTTTTTTTTTTTTTCCCCCAAGGTGCCTTTTTTTTTTTTTTTTTTTGAGATACAGAAATCTACAGTAGGTTTTCTATGTACAACATCAGTGGCCAGGGACCTAATGTCATTAGTGGTTGCACAAATTGGGGGGGATTTATTAAAACTGATGCACACATAATCTGGGGCAGCTGTGCATAGTAACCACTCGGCTTGCATGTTTTATTGCCAAAGCTTAATTGAACAAGCTGATCTTAGAAGCTGATTGGTTACTATGCACGGCTGCACCAGATTTTGTGTGCACAAGTTTTAGTAAATCTTCTCCATTGCGCCCACCAGAACTAAGATGGAATTTTCTATTTAGTTCAGTTGACCGTGGAAGTTTGAGTAAAGCAGAATAGGAGGATAGGGTCATAACCCATGATTCTAAACAGACAGATATTTAATAGGGCAAATGCTGTCCTGCACTAGGTATGAAGCATGACAATATTTGGGACTAGTATGCATTCCTTTAAGCACACCCTTACCCAATCAGGAAGAAGCATTATACATGCTTTAAAGTGGAAGTCCTGGCTATTCCTAACTAAGCTTAAACCTGCTCCCACCCTCCTCTCCAGTGGCCGACAACGGCTGAAATGCCCGTACGGTGGAATCACTCATAGACTTACTATGGGGCGTTCTTTGTCATCCTTCCTACCCTGAACCCACTCATGTGACTGGACCGGAGCATCCTCACAATAGGTAACTAAATGCATCTTCCTTTCACAGGGTAGTTAGAATAGAAGTTGGAATGAGGATGGGAGCAGATTTAAGTCTGGACTTCCACTATAGTACTCCCCTCTCCGGCAGTGCATGCTCACATTCCATTCACTACCCCGGTAGGTGCAAAGAAAATACATGATGCTTCTGGGTATTGAAGAGTATGTACCCTATTTAACTTTCTGTGATGAGACTGGTGCATGGTGACTGGCCAAGCTCTGTCATTTTGGGGTGGGTAGGTAGTCCTCAGCCCTTGGTGAGCTCTGACTAGAGCAACTCAAAACTTACACAGGGCTCCTTCACTTCTCCACCAATATCTAGTACTTCTGGTTATGGAGGAGCATTTGCCTCTCGCATTCCTTTGGTGTGACAGCACTATTGACTGGCCCAGTGTCCTCACTTCAGGGAGGCAGTTCTTAGCCCTGTGTAAGTTCTGACTGAAGGGACTTGGGGCTTGCGCTGGGCTCAAGTTTCCTCTTCCTGTAGCCAAATGGAGTGACCAGGATGGGAAAGTTGAGTATGTGCTACTGGGGGGCAGAAATTTAAGCACACCTGTTGCTTTGCCCTTCATGGAAAAGCACGGATTTATTTTAAACCCCACAATCAGAGTTTAGCTTGATTTTAGAACAGTGTGACTCTTAAAGAAAAATGAGATGGACCCGTCTGACTTGGACCTTTTAATGATTAGTAAATTGTCATCCTTTAATATCCCACAAACAGACCTTCCTTTAGGGAGCCAGTTGACTTTTTACATATTTTGCTTTTGCAGCAGTGTGGTTATCACTGTTTTAAACAAGGGTTTTATTATTTTAAACCATGGTTTGAATCTCTAGAACTGTTTTCACTGGGGAATGGGGATGTAGCTCTTATAAATTAAAATACAAAAAAAAACAACATATATATACTTGAGTCTGTACATGAGACAGTTTTCATATCTTCATGCATAAGGAGCATTTGAGCTTTAAAGCAAAACTTTTTTTTTCTTGTATAAAACGCATATGAAAGTGAAATACGTGATGTACAATTGGACCTATATTGAGTTACTTTTCTTTTTTTTGTTTGTTTTCTAACCATGTTGTAATTTTGTCTGAAATGCTCTATATTAAAGTTCTGTACTGAAACAATTTGTATTTTGCTTCATTTGTATGCCAATCATCTTTCTTCATTTAGATCAGAGGTCTCCAAACTTTCTAAAAGGGCCAGTTTACTGGCTTTCAAACTTTAGGGGGCCATAATGTGCCCAGTGGGAGTAAACTATGTCCGATCTTTGGTATTGGGGTGAATAGTGCCCTGTTGTTGGAGTCAGTGGCAGGAGTTCTGCCCCATTGTTTGCGTCAGGGGCAGGAAAAGCTCAAGGGCAAGCAAAGGGCCGCAGTTTGGAGACCACTGATTTAGATCATTGGTCAAATACGAATAGCTTCTAGCAAAAAAATTATAGGGGAAAACTTTTGTCGTTCTGAAAAAACTTGATGCTTGGACATGACCAGAAATGGAAGCGGGATGTTTAAAGACTTCCATGTAGGCACTGCTACCATTTTCAGATTCTGGTTGGTGTCTAATGGAGAAAAATGTATATATTTTCCAGAAGCGGTCTCGGGAGGCATTTTACAGGTGTAGCCAGTGACATGCTGACTTGATGGTAAGGTCAGTGAACAAGGATGGTATGGAAGAAGGGGCTGGAGAAGATGAGTAGGAAAACTGGAACTGCCAAATTTCCCTTTAATTGAGACTGGGGAGCTTCTAATTGGTGGAGCCACCATCTTGTGGTGGTCCTTTTTTTTTTTTTTTTTTTTTTTTTTTTTTTCCTCTACCCTCCTCCACCTGTTACGTCACTTGTTTCCCTTCTCATTTGCATTGGAGATTGGTCACTTTTGCCCTGTTCTTTGCCTTATTTGCTCCTAAGTTTTTTTGACAGTTTTTACTCCCTTTGGACTTTTCTGTTACTAGGTTGGATCACTTTTAGGGCTTCTGTCCATAGCATCTGTTTGAGATGCTTCTGAGATCTGATGGGTGCATTTGACCTGCCTCCGGCAGGTTTTGCATTTCCATAGACTTGTATGGGAATACAAAACCCATTTGAAGCAAACTGAAGCTAATCAACATGAGCACTCCTCTCTTGCTCCCCATTGGTTGTACCAATTTCACCTCCATCAAGTGCCATACGTTGGGACATTTTTGTCCCTATCTCTTGTCCTTATTAGCACCTAGGTTGTCCACTTCTGTGGTGGCCATTGGTGCTTTACACTGATCAACCATAATTTTATGATCACTGACAGGTAAACTAAAAAACTTTAATCATGTTACAATGGCACCTGAAAGTGAATGATATATTGGGTAGCAAGTGAACCTGTCCCCGAAGAGAGCCACTGTGGCTCAAATGGCTGAAAAAGTTCATGCTGGTTCCGATAGGTATACAAAAAGGGGTGAATTTGCGCTAACCAAAAAAAGATGTGTGCTGCAGCTATGAAAACGTAAATACTAAAGTTCAAGATAAATGTAAAGGGGAGAAGAGCGTGCATACATTAAATTAAACTACACACAAAAATGCCAATGAATCAATAGCTGCAATAATGGTGCATTCAATAAAGATGCATTCTAAAATTTCAGTGAAAAAAATCTATATTTAAAAATTGTCCATGTGTAAATCGTAAAGTGTTCAACTTCCTAAAAAATACAGTATGTGCAAAGGTGTACCCAATAAAGAATATATCATTCAAATGTATTCAGTGAAAAAATATCTGTTTAACCGCCGCACAACTATATACATCGACACAATGGCACTCCTGGGCAGAAGGACGTGTGTGTGTGTGTGTGTATATACACGTCCCCTTTAAGGAAGCGCCATTGAGCTCTGTGAACCCGACCACGGGTCCCGTGGACTCAATCGCCGTGGGGATACCCGCGATCGTCTCACGGAGAGAGAGAGCGCGTGGAGATGCTAATGTAAACACGCATCTCCCCTGCCTAGTGACAATGATCGGAAGCGGTGATGACTGTCTTGTCACATGTAGCCTATCCCCCCTACAGTAAAACACTAGGGCACACTAAACCCCTAGAGCGCCACCTAGTGGTTAACCCCTTCACTGCCAGTGTAATTTTCACAGTAATCAGTGCATTTTTATAGCACTGATCGCTGTAAAAATGACTGGTCCCAAAAATGGGTCAAAAGTGTCCGCCATAATGTCGCATCACGATACAAATCGCTGATCGCCGCCATTACTCGTAAAAAAAATAAAAATAATAAAAATGCCATAAAACTACCCCCTCCCCCCATTTTGTAGACGCTATAACTTTTGCACAAACCTTATTGCGATACTTTTTCTACTTTTTTTTTTTTTTTTTACCAAAAATATCTGCCTAAACTGAGGGAAAAAAATGTTTATATATTTTTGGGGATATTTATTATAGCAAAATGTAAAAAATATTGCATTTTATTTTTCAAAATTGCCGCTCTATTTATTTATAGCGCAAAAAATAAAAACCGCAGAGTTGATCAAATACCACCAAAAGAAAGCACTATGTGGGGGAAAAAAAAGGACATAAATGTTTGGGAGCCACGTTGCACGACCGTCAGTTAAAGCGACGCAGTGCCAAATTGTAAAAAGACCTCCGGTCTTTAAGCTGACAAATGGTCCGGGGCTAAAGTGGTTAATAAAAGGCCAAATGTGAGTAGTGAAGTATTCAGCTTCCAAAAAGCACACCGGATCTTCAATCGGTGAGATGTTCCGGCATATGATATCACAAAATGCTCCAGCTTATAACAAACTGCTTACCAGATTTGTAGGATCTCATTATGTAGAGATAAGCGCATGTGCATCAGCCTGCCGGCATGAGAGAATCCACCGGCAGTCTTCTAACGAGGCGATGTGTCCCCGGCTATCAAAGCAGACCACTCCAAGAGGCTTTGTAGCCAGAATCGCTCCTTGGTTAAAAAGTGTCTAAAACATTTTGATCAATGCAGAACAGAGGAAGGCTTCATGGTGTAGTATTTTCCGAAACAAAGGTTTATTTTTCACACAGATCACACTGGCTTACACATCCAAAGAAGCACTCGGCAAACAAAACAGATTTAAAACAGCCGTGGATCAGACCAGCTGGCTGTTCAGCATGATCGCGTCAAAGGTTATGCGCCACCTGACATGTTTCTCCTTACAAGGCATCCACTGGGAACGGAGGTCATACCTGGACGCCAGCACACCACGCTTTAAATACCCATCAGGCAGTGCAGACACAGGAAGTGAGTAATTTCAGCACATCCTGTTGGTGTCACCCATTTGGAATGTTAAAAATATATTTAGAAACAAAATGTAATTTGTGTGTGTATATATAATTAGTATTCTACTAATACTAAACATATTAAAAATTCCAAAAGGTGCATAGCAAAGGAAATCCAATTTTTTTTTTTTATTAATACAAATCTGTATATATAAAAGTGTGTGTGTGTATATATATCTATCTATATCTATCACTAGGTACATCGATAAAATACATGAAAAAGTGTCGCAACACATCCAAATGTGACACCATTCAAGTCCAATAAAAATAAGTGTATGCCATGCTCAATCACAAAATGTATACATATAGCTACATACAAAAATGATGCTAAAAAATTTATTCTAAAAAGCATAAAAGTAGAGAATAAAAAAGTCAGTTTTGAGAAAAAACAAGATCTAACGGATAATAATTCAGATGCGATAATATAAAAAGATGAGGTGGTGGAAGGGATGGAAAAGGTGTGTGTATGTTTAACTATTATCAAAGCAATTGATGTCCCATTCAATGTTTAAACCTAGGGGACTTTAACACTGGAGGTCATGTATCCATCTCGTTTCACGTCTCGAGATATGTCTTTTTAGGTGATCTCCTCTCCAGTGTGGGGTGTATTTCTCAATTGCTATTACCTTCAGTAAGGAGCCGTCTGACTACTTCGCTACTCCACATTTGGACTTTTTTTTTTTTTAAATATACAGATGTTTTTTCACTGAATATATTTGAATGATATATTCTTTATTGGGTACACCTTTGCACATACTGTGTTTTTTTTTTTTTTTTTTTTTTTTTAAGAAAGTTGAACACTTCACGATTTACACATTTTTAAATATATAGATACATTCTAAAATTCTATCGTGGTTCCGATAGGTGTCAGAACACACAATGCATTGTGGTTTTTTTTTTTTGCGTATGGGGCTGCATAGTTGCAGACTGGTCAGGGTGTCAATGTTGACCCATGTCCACAGTCAAAAGCAATTACAATGGTATGTAAAAAGATTGTATATTAATTGGGTGGGGTTTTTTAAGCACCAATTTTTTTTTTAACAAAACATTTGAATTTCACATAACTTATAGTTGTTCTATATTAAATTCTAATACTATTTTGTGATAAAGGTTGGTGCCTGAAAGGTCCCACCCGATATACAATATTTTTACGTAACATTAGTAGGGATGTGGCACCTTGAGTTTGTAGAATTGCTAATTTAAGCCCCCTACAATGGGCATGTAATTATCAGAACTTAAAGGTGGCCTGGTTTGATTAATTTCAAGAATGGTTTGAGGCACACAATGAGTTTGAGGCGTTGACCTGGCCTTCAAACTACAGATTTCAGTCCAATCGAGCATCTGTGAGATGTGCTGGCAAAACTAGTACAATTCATTTGATACCCCACCTCACAACTTGCAAGACACGAGGGATCTGCTACTGAAGGCTTAAGTCCCCGTACACACGGTCGGACTTTTGGCCAACAAACTTCATTTTGAGCAAGTTGGACCAACAATCCGACCGTTTTCCCCCTTATCGGACAAACTTTTTTTTTGCTTTTTTCTTGTTTTCATCGGACAAACGTTGGGTCTGCAAACGGACAAACTTTTGCCCAACAAAAGTCCGACCGTGTGTACAGAAAACCATCGGACTTTTGTCCGATGGACAAAACAACTAATGTTAAAATCAACCAACAATAGCAGAAGTTGACCAAAGGGTGGCGGTAAAGAGCAGAAAAACCATGTGATGTTGCAAAAAGTTTTGGGAAAGTTTGCAGAAAAGGCTGAGCGTGTGTATGCTATGGGTGTTCCCGACCAACGCCGTTCGGACAAAAAAAAACACGGAAAAGTCAGATGGAAGTCCGACTGTGTGTACGGGGCTTAAGTGACAGATGTCACAGCATACCTTCCAAGGTCTACTGAAGTCCATGTCTCAATAGGCTATGGTGGACAGTCATGTTATAGCTGATTGATGTAAATTTAATACACAGTCAGACCACTGCCATTTTGAGGAGGCAGAGAAGAGCTTTAGGGCTCATCATATGGACAGTTAAATCCCAGGACTTTTTGAGACCCAAAAGAGGTATAGGTGAAGCCAACTCTCAGCAGCTTGTCAAAATCTTTGATGGGCTGAAATACAGAGTGGCTGGGTGCATTTCCGAGTGGTATTGTTAGGCCATATGCATCAAGTGTGGAATTCTTGTGTTCCAAACATACAGGTGCATCTCAAAAAATTAGAATACCATCAAAAGTTAATTTATTTCATTAATTAAATTCAAAAAGTGAAACTTTTATATTATATAGATATATTATACACAGAGATGTATTTCAAGCATTTCTTTCAGTTTTGATGATAATGGCTATTATTTGATGATAATTAGAATATTACATAAGACCAATAAAAAAATATTTTTAATACAGAAATGTTGGCTTGCGCAAAAGTATGTCCATGTACAGTATAGTATGCACTCAATCAGGGCTCCTTTTGCATGAATTACTGCATCAATGTGGTGTGGCATGCAGGCGATCAGCCTGTGGTACTGCTGAGGTGTTATGGAAGCCTAGGTTGCTTTGATGGTGGCTTTCAGCTCATCTGCATTGTTGGGTCTGCTGTCTCTCACCTTCCTCCTGACAATATCCCACGGATTCTCTATGGGGTTTAGGTCAGGCGAGTTTGCTGGCCAATCGAGCACAGTGATACCATGATCATTAAACCAGGTATTGTTACTTTTGGCAGTGGGCATGTGCCAAGTCCTGCTGGAAAATGAAATCTGCATTTCCATAAAGCTGGTCAGCAGAGGGAAGTATGAAGGGCTCTAGAGTTTCCTGGTAGAGGGCTGTGCTGACTTTGGACTTGATAAAACACAGAGGACTAACACCAGCAGATGACATGGCTCCCCAAATCATCACTCACTGTGGCAACTTCACACTGGACCTCATGCAACTTGGATTCTGTGTCTTGCCAGTCTTCCTCCAGACTCTAGGACCTTGATTTCCAAATATAATGCAAAATTTTCTTTCACCTGAAAAGAGGACTTTGGACCACTGAGCAACAATCTGGTCCCTTTTCTCTTTAGCCCAGGTAAGACGCTTCTTATGCTGTCGCTGGTTCAGGAGAGGCTTGACACAAATGCTGCCTGCTACACAGTGTACAGAGACAGGCACTCTGCCTGTCTCTGTACACCAACTTGCAGTTGGTCTTAATAGCCTACTGTTTCATTACCTATGAATTAGAGGTGAAATAAACATGGTGGTGGTTTTGGATTTCCCCCATTTAGTATAAATATGCATTATCTTGTCTATTCCTATAGTTAGCTAGTCTATCAAAACTGATAAGGTTAATGGTGATTTAAAAAAAAAAAAAAAAACAATTTTGGCTATAAATATAAACACACTGCTTAAATATGCAAGGATCTAATTTATTTACCATAAAGTAGAAATGCTAACCTACAACACTACAGAGCATATAAAACAAAAGAACATAGATGATACTTTACATAAGGGTGTCCTCTGTATTTGGTATCGCAGCTGGGCTCAATGGGAAAGAGCCATTCCCTTTTAAAGCGCACTCAGACACCACTCACACAAACCCCCCTGCCTGCCCCTGCAGTTCTCTGTCCAATGAAAATCCATAAGAGGCAGCCTTCCTAATTACCAGGAAGTATATTCTCCCCCTAACTATCTTCCAGGAAGCATGCTGTGGTCTCCACTATATCGCACCATTGGTTTATGAACCACTGCTTTAACCCAGGTCAACATTCCAACAGCAGCTGACTTCATTATACCAGGTGGTTTGAAGCAAAGCTCTCCTATCCTATACTCCACCGCCAGGGGGTATTCGTGACTCCTTTCTTCCAGATGAAGGTTTTAAAATTAATTCTTTAGTTACATACACCCTGCTGGGTAAACCTGCTTTACTGCCATTCCAGACTACCCCCAACAGTATCCAGGCTAGGTGCAACCAAATTTCATAGTTCAGAAACATTTGACATTAAAAAAAGAAACATGTTGTCTTCCAACAGGGCTTTTTCACACAGGTGCTCTACACGGCAGATTTCACTTTGCTCAGTGAGGGATCGATCCGCTAAGCAGGCGGATGACAGGTTCGTCTCCGCTCACTGTGCCGAGATGGACATGTCAGAGCCCCACTCTCCTCTATGGGGAGATCGGGTGAAAACGGACCGCCTGTCCGTTTTCATCCGATCCGCCAGACCGATGGAAAATAGAGTCTCCATCCGTCTGGATTTCACGGATCGGATAGTAGCGTGTGTCGCCAATGACATCCGCTGCTCCATAGAGGTGAATGGAGCGTCCAATCTGGTCCGCCTGAGAAACTGACAGGCGGACCTGATTGGAAAGCCCGTGTGAAAAAGTGGTTCTATTAAAGTATTAGTTACCCCTAAAAAAAAAAAATGGATTCTGTTCCTTTAACCACTTCAACCACGGAAGATTTGGCTGCTCAATGACCAGGCCAATTTTTGCGATACAGAACTGCATCGCTTTAACTGACAATTGCGCGGTCATGCGACGCTGTTCCCAAACAAAATTGATGTCCTTTTTTCTCTTATCGTCCATGGACTGACACAGCTGAATGCTGTAAACGTGTGGGTATATGTCCCTGCTTGCAGGAGAAGACCTAGGCAGAATGTTAGATGTTAACATTCTAGAACAAACCAGAGCTGAACAGCCCCGCCCAGGGGGGCGGTCCCTCTGGACATTACCCTCCCACCTGCAGCTAGCAGACCTCAGTTTTTTTCTGCCTAGCAGAAGGAGAAGACGTGGCTCTCTCAGGAGCCAGTCTCCTGGAAGATTTTACTTTTAAATTTTTATTCCTTTGGGAATTTTATTATTTTATTTTTGAGACCTTCAATCAACTGTCGGCTGGGCAACCTCGTAGTCTTCCCTGTCCGACCATCGAGCGTGCTGATCCTCGCCTTGTGTGCGTGAGACTCAGTTCACGACATACCCCATGGCTCCAGGGGTGGCCGGGTTGCTTTCATGCTCCCGCGGTCCTCTCAAGATTGAACAGTACCTACTGTATCTTTCGCGGTGGACCGGGCTGACGGCTACGCAGTACGACTCTGTGATAGGTCTGTCTGAAACAAGCCAGTGGGTCCCTCTAGGGACGGGTAAGTAGTCTCTCCTGCTGCAAGGTGAGTACATACTGGCTGTGTTTTCTGTGTGTGGGGGGTTCTCCCTGTCTCCCCCCTGTAATGCTGCTCTCTGCACCCTGTACTGGTGCTGTGCTGTGGGGTGCTTGGGGGTCACTCTGGCCTGGCTGGGCCCTCATGTCTGCAGTTTTTTCTGGTGTGTGAGGTGATTATTGCGTGCGCCGTTAGCGCGCGCATTAGCGGGAGCTTTGAATTTCGCGCTCGGTGGCCATCTTGGCGTTCAATGGCGCAGTTGTAGCTGCGGCCGGCGCCCATTTTCTTGTGGCCGCTGCGCATTTATTTTCGATTCTAGCGGCGGCGCGAATCCCCTCACAATCTCACAGACTGAGCGGTCCTTAAGGGTTGGTGGGTCCTCCGGGTATCCCCTCCTCAGCCTCAGCGTAGCCAGTGTGTGGACTGTATATTCACTGTATAGTGTATAAGGTCTCAGAGGGTGGCGTTATGGTGTCTGATACACCTGCTCTCCACACTTGCCTGGGGCAACTGGCAGTGCTGCACAGTTAAACATGTTCATATGAGAAAAGGGGGCGTTCAGATACTCTTAATATACTTAATTGATAAGTGATCTCTTATCTAATAAATTATTATGTGAATAATTCTTAAATATAAACACCACCACAATCCTGTGATACCAAAATACAAAACGGTGAATTGGTAATCACCATATATAAATCAATTAGTCCCAATCGTGAAAATGTCGTGCTGTCAAGCCCACAACAATTTAAAAAATCTATAACACTCAATTATAAAATAGTCCCATTAATTGAATTAATGAAAATTCAAATGTGTAACAATTCCAATAAGTGAAAAAAATATTTCAGCAAATAATGTTCATAATATATTGCGGTTAGTTTCTTCAGAATAGTGCAAAGAGTTAATCCTTCACCAAATCTTCATGTGCAGCTAGAAAAAATCTTCAACAAATATTGTTCATAATATATTGTGATTATTTTCTTCAAAGTAGTGCAAAGAGTTAATCCTTCACCAAATCTTCATATGAAGCTAACACCCGAAGTGCACAAATAATATATTGCGCTTACCAAAGGATGTGGACCTCTTTAGTTAAAAAGAAGGTCTTTAACAGCTTGAGCAGGATTGTGCCTGCACACATATGGACAATGCTGGTAGAGAAATGTTTGAGACTCCTCCCTCGGTTAATTAGGCGGAACATGTGAAATACAAGCAAAAGAACTCCATAGTGTAACCCGTATTTATTTGTAAAAAAACAATAAAAAAATATATAAAACATATATGGCCTAGGTGGCCTCTTACATTAAAAAGACGCCACCCTGAAGATGTAATCAACACGAAACGTACGTCGGTCGGCGCAGCCTGGTCACGTGGTATACACACGCAGCGCTCCATCCTGGGTCCCTGACTGCAGCGAACGGCGGCTTCGGTGCACGCCGCTTCCAGGAGTCCATGAGCCGTGAGCTCCCTACTGTCTGCTTGCAGCCCCAGTGCCGGGATGGGCACTTTTTAATGTAAGAGGCCACCTAGGCCATATACAGGTCCTTCTCAAAATATTAGCATATTGTGATACAGTTCATTATTTTCTGTAATGTACTGATAAACATTAGACTTTCATATATTTTAGATTCATTACACACAACTGAAGTAGTTCAAGCCTTTTCTTGTTTTAATATTGATGATTTTGGCAAACAGCTCATGACAACCCAAAATTCCTATCTCAAAAAATTTGCATATCATGAAAAGGTTCTCTAAACGAGCTATTAACCTAATCATCTGAATCAACTAATTAACGCTAAACACCTGCAAAAGATTCCTGAGGCTTTTAAAAACTCCCAGCCTGGTTCATTACTCAAAACCGCAATCATGGGTAAGACTGCCGACCTGACTGCTGTCCAGAAGGCCATCATTGACACCCTCAAGCAAGAGGGTAAGACACAGAAAGAAATTTCTGAACGAATAGGCTGTTCCCAGAGTTCTGTATCAAGGCACCTCAGTGGGAAGTCTGTGGGAAGGAAAAAGTGTGGCAGAAAACGCTGCACAACGAGAAGAGGTGACCGGACCCTGAAGAAGATTGTGGAGAAGGACCGATTCCAGACCTTGGAGGACCTGCGGAAGCAGTGGACTGAGACTGGAGTAGAAACATCCAGAGCCACCGTGAACAGGCGTGTGCAGGAAATGGGCTACAGGTGCCGCATTCCCCAGGTCAAGCCACTTTTGAACCAGAAACAGCGGCAGAAGCGCCTGACCTGGGCTACAGAGAAGCAGCACTGGACTGTTGCTCAGTGGTCCAAAGTACTTTTTTCGGATGAAAGCAAATTTTGCATGTCATTCGGAAATCAAGGTGCCAGAGTCTGGAGGAAGACTGGGGAGAGGGAAATGCCAAAATGCCTGAAGTCCAGTGTCAAGTACCCACAGTCAGTGATGGTCTGGGGTGCCATGTCAGCTGCTGGTGTTGGTCCACTGTGTTTTATCAAGGGCAGGGTCAATGCAGCTAGCTATCAGGAGATTTTGGAGCACTTCATGCTTCCATCTGCTGAAAAGCTTTATGGAGATGAAGATTTCATTTTTCAGCATGACCTGGCACCTGCTCACAGTGCCAAAACCACTGGTAAATGGTTTACTGACCATGGTATTACTGTGCTCAATTGGCCTGCCAACTCTCCTGACCTGAACCCCATAGAGAATCTGTGGGATATTGGGAAGAGAAAGTTGAGAGACGCAAGACCCAACACTCTGGATGAGCTTAAGGCCGCTATCGAAGCATCCTGGGCCTCCATAACACCTCAGCAGTGCCACAGGCTGGTTGCCTCCATGCCACGCCGCATTGAAGCAGTCATTTCTGCAAAAGGATTCCCGACCAAGTATTGAGTGCATAACTGAACATAATTATTTAAAGGTTGACTTTTTTTGTATTAAAAACACTTTTCTTTTATTGGTCGGATGAAATATGCTAATTTTTTGAGATAGGATTTTTGGGTTTTCATGAGCTGTATGCCAAAATCATCAATATTAAAACAAGAAAAGGCTTGAACTACTTCAGTTGTGTGTAATGAATCTAAAATATATGAAAGTCTAATGTTTATCAGTACATTACAGAAAATAATGAACTTTATCACAATATGCTAATTTTTTGAGAAGGACCTGTATGTTTTATATATTCTTTTTATTGTTTTTTTACAAATAAATACGGGTTACACTATGGAGTTCTTTTGCTTGTATTTCACATGTTCCGCCTAATTAACCGAGGGAGGAGTCTCAAACATTTCTCTACCAGCATTGTCCATATGTGTGCAGGCACAATCCTGCTCAAGCTGTTAAAGACCTTCTTTTTAACTAAAGAGGTCCACATCCTTTGGTAAGCGCAATATATTATTTGTGCACTTCGGGTGTTAGCTTCATATGAAGATTTGGTGAAGGATTAACTCTTTGCACTATTCTGAAGAAACTAACCGCAATATAATATGAACATTATTTGCTGAAATATTTTTTTCACTTATTGGAATTGTTACACATTTGAATTTTCATTAATTCAATTAATGGGACTATTTTATAATTGAGTGCTATAGATTTTTTTAATTGTTGTGGGCTTGACAGCACGACATTTTCACGATTGGGACTAATTGATTTATATATGGTGATTACCAATTCACCGTTTTGTATTTTGGTATCACAGGATTGTGGTGGTGTTTATATTTAAGAATTATTCACGGAATAATTTATTAGATAAGAGATCACTTATCAATTAAGTATATTAAGAGTATCTGAGTGCCCCCTTTTCTTATATAAACACTTATTCAGATAGGAGCTAAAGACTCCATCCGTAGGGGAGCAGCCGTTATATATAATTTGTATATTTATATATAATTTTTTTCACATAATTTTGCATATATTAATTGGCGCTGAATCACAGCAATAGAAACATGTTCATATGTTTCCTGCACCTGCGGTCCTTATGGACCAGTTGTCAGCAGTCCTGGAATCATTCCTTGTCAGAATGGAAGCGGTGTGTGAGCAAAAGGAGCTATAAGCCCCCTCCCCCCACAAAAATCTTTAGTGAAGGAGTGCTCTGAGTCAGATATGGGCCTAGCTACTGGGCTCAGGACCCTAGCTCTGAATATTTAATATTTATGAACAGGACATTCCCTTGTGAGGAAGACTCCAGTTCTGTGTCAGTGAATGACAGGGCGCTTGTAAGTGATCTCATTGATGATGTGAGGAACACTCTCAAGCTGGAATTGCTGTGACAAGCCTTTCTTTTACACAGCTTCCTCACGGTTTTCCACACACGCTGCCTCAGAGCAGCATGGATGATACATGGTGGGGGGGAGGACTTTATTCATTTATGTCTCTAGTCCCTGTGAGCCTTCTGTGTGATATCCTGAGGCAACATTTCCTGCCATTTCCTGGGGAACGCTCTGGGCTCTGACAGACACACGGTCTGAGGATCAGAGGTTAGCTGTTACCTGCATACTGCTTCAGCAGCACAGTCAAGCAGGTTGGAATGATACAGAGAAGATTATGTGTCTCTGTGCCATAATTTAAACTCATCCTATACCTCCTACACTGCATACATTCACAGTGTATATATGTGTTATTGGTCTCTGTGTCTGCTTGAGTGTTACCCCACGTTCCAATGCTGTGTTTCAGTTCCATGCATGATATAAACGTACAAAATCTGTTTATGCACGACTCCAGATACATTCACAGTATATGTATGTATTATACTCTCTGGGTCGGCGCGGGTTTCCGCCGGGGGCTCCGGTGTCCTCCTGCGCTCTCATGGTATGTGCGCTTCGGCTCTCCGCACAGTATAGACATGTTCAATATGTTTATTGCACATACTATATATATGTTTACAGTATGGGTATACTGTTTGCGTGGGGTTCCTCCGGGTACTCCGGTTTCCCCCAACGCTCCAATGGAAATGCACAGCATAAACATGTGTAATATGTTGATTCACATGCTATCATTCCTACACGGTATCTGTGTGCTGTCTGCGTGAAGTTCTTCCGGGTGTTCCGGTTTCCTCCCACGCGCTGACGGTATGTGCGCCTTTGGCCTTCTGCACAGTTAAACGTGTTCAATGTTTATCACGCATGCTATAATACCTACACGTTATGTGTAGGCAGTCTGTGTGGTTTTCCTCCGGGAACTCCGGTTCCCTCCCACACTCCATTGGTATGGGCGCTTCGGCGCTATGCACAGTCTTAATTTGTGCGATTGGATATCCACATACTAACATACCTTCCTGGTATGTCTGTGCAGTCTGCGTGGGTTTCCACCCACGCTACATGACATGCATGTCTTTGGTGCAATACACGGTGTAAACATACACATTATGTTTATACACTACACTAAATACATTTACAGTAGTTGTAGGTATTGCATTCTCTGAGTATGCGTGGGGTACTTCGGTTCCTCCCACGCGCCAACGGTGTGCGCGCCTTCGGTGCTATGCACACATGAGCTTGTTTAAAATGTTAAGCACACACACTATAATACCTACACGGTATGCGTATGCAGTCTGCGTGGGTTTCCGCCCGCGCTACATGACATGCATGCCTTTGGTGCAATACACGGTGTAAACATACACATTATGTCTATACACTACACTAAATACATTCACAGTAGTTGTAGGTATTGCATTCTCTGAGTATGCGTGGGGTACTTCGGTTCCTCCCACGCGCCAACAGTGTGCTATGCACACATGGGCTTGTGCAAAATGTTTAGCACACATACTATAATACCTACATGGTATGCGTATGCAGTCTGCATGGGTTTCATCCGGGTGCTCAGGTTTCTCCCCTGCGTTCCAATGGTGTGCGCATTCTCAGCGCTATGCACAGTATAAACATGTGCAATTTGTTTATTCGCAGGCTAACATACCTACACGGTTGTGTACGCAATCTGCGTGGCTGGTTTACGTCCAAGCCCCGATGATGTGCGCGCCTTCGTCGCTGGCACAGTATATACGTGTTTAATAGGTTTATCCACACATACTAAACTACATACGCCGTATGTGGTGGTATTATGCTCTTTGTGGCTGGGTGGGTTTCCTCCCACACTCTATTTGCGCGTTTGACGCAATACATAGTATAAACTATGTGTTTGTACAATCAGCACTTATCCATGGGTAGCGGCTGGATGGAGCATTGTGACAAGGATCCCTGGTTTCAGGGGTACCACTTTCCACCTGCTTTCAGTGGTGATTAGAAGCACTGGCTTGGACTGTGTTTGCCAGGCTGAGGTTAGCGTTACGCTCGTTAGTGGCTGCGTCTCTGGCGTTTTTTGTAGCTCAATGACTGGGCAAAAGCCTCTGCTTCATCCATCAGTCGTCTAGTAGGTGCACTGCAACTGCTTTAGCCTTAGGGGGCTCTGTGCCCGGGGTGGGTTTGCGCCACTTGTGGAGGCTGAGGTACTAGTCCTCTGACCGAGTTTCTAGGGAAGTTCCCTCAAGTTGTCTTTATTGGCCAACAGTTGAGGCACCCTGTACACCGGAGCCTCCCTTCTCCGATATATTGCGGAGTCTCTTTGGGATTTTCATACATCTCGCTGCAAGACGGTCCTGTCGGCCGTGTGCATTGCAGGGGAAGGGTCCTTGCATCCGGAGGTGTTTTCACCTCCTTTACCGGAGGTGGGGCACCGGAAGTGGACCTTATGGCCTCTCGACTCACTCACAAGGTGGCAAGATCGTGGTCAGGTCCAGGGACCCCTGGGCGGACGCGTTGGAAGCCTGTGGGGGCAGTATCGCCTGATATATGCTTACCCTCTGCTACTGTTGTTGCCTCGCCGGCTTCGCAGAGTAGGGGCTGAGGCCAATCCAGTGCTCCGGAACGGCAACATTGGTACGCCGATCTACTTTGGCTAGTCGCAGACGTTCCTGGCGACTGCCTATTGGGGTGGACCTTCTGTCTCATGATCCCATACTTCATCCTGCTTTACAGTCCTTGGCTTTAATGGCATGGCTGTTTAAAGCCAGGTGCTGAAGGACCGAGTTCTCTCGTATTCGGTCATCTCTTCTATGTTGTTGACCCGGGAATCTTCCTCCAGAAAGATATCTCACCGTACCTGGAAGGCTTACATCGCTATGTGTGAGGAACTTGAGTGGCGTCCTCGGATGTATTCTGTTCCCAGGATTTTGCTGTTCTTACAGCGTGGTGTGACCCAAAAGCTGGCCTTGCATACCTTTTTTTTTGAGGGTCGGATTTCGGCCCGGGCTGTCTTTTTCAACGACTGCTACCGGGCCATTCCTTGATTAGCACCTTTTGTGCAGGGGGTTCGCCATGTGATCCCCCCTGTCAAGCCTCCTCTCCCTACTTGGGATCTGAATTTGATGCATCTTGGTTCTCCAAGAACATCCCTTTGAGAATATCAGAGAGATTCCTCTCTTGACCCTGTCCCGGAAGTTGGCCTTCTTAGTGGCCATTGCTTCGGTTAGATGGGTGTCTGAGTTGGCGGCCTTGTCCGGCAAGTCGCCTTACTTGGTCCTCCATAAGGATATGGCGGTGTTGTGCCCACGACCGTCCTTCTTTTCTAAGGATGGTCTCGGCCCTTCACCTTAAGAAGGACATTGTTCTTCCGTCCTTGTGTCCTCACCCATCGCATCCCTGAGAGTTTGCGCTTCATACATTAAGATGGGTACAAGCCTTACGAGTGTACCTGTCTGCTACTGTTTCCATTCGGAAATCTGTGTCTGGTCCAAAACAGGGCCGAGCGGTGTCGTCTGCCACCGTCTCTAGGTGGATCAGGCAGACCGTCATACAGGCCTATGCCCTTAAAGGGCGGGCGCCTCCCTTTCCGGTTGTGGCGCATTACACCAAGGCAATTGGTGCTTCCTGGGCCTTCCGACCTTAAGCGTCGGTTGCACAAGTGTGCAAGTAGACGACCTGGTCGTCCATTCATACATTTTCAAGATTTTATAAGGTTGATGTTGCTGCATTTTCGGATGCTCCCTTCGGCCGCAAAGCATTGCAGGCCGCTGTTTAATGTTGCAACTCCTCCGTTCAGGAGCTCTGCTTGTTTGGAGTGAAGTTTTGGTTGTTCCTTTACTACTGCTCCCACCCTTCTGATACTGCTTTGGGATGTCCCACACGTTTACAGTATCCAGCTGTGTCAGTCCATGGACGATAAGAGAAAATAGGATTTTTGTACTCACCTTAAAATCCATTTCTCTGACGTCCATGGACTGACACGGCACCCACCCTTCCTTTTATGGTTTGTACTGCTTTGTTACGAACTGAGGTCTGCTAGCTGCAGGTGGGAGGGTAATGTCCAGAGGGACCGCCCCCCCTGGGCCGGGCTGTTCAGCTCTGGTTTGTTCTAGAATGTTTTAACATCTAACATTCTGCCTAGGTCTTCTCCTGCGAGCAGGGACATATACCCACACGTTTACAGTATCCAGCTGTGTCAGTCCATGGACGTCAGAGAAATAGATTTTATGGTGAATACAAAAATCCTATTTTTCCCACAAATAGAGCTTTCTTTTGGTGGTATTTGATCACCTCTGCTGTATTAATTTTTTGCGCTATAAACCAAAGAAGAGCGACAATTTTGAAAAAAACACTATCTTTTAATTTTTGCTATAATAAATATCCCAATTTTTTTAAAATTTTCCTCAGTTTAGGCTGATATGTATTCTACATATTTTTGGTAAAAAAAAATCGCAATAAGTGTATGATTGGTTTGCGCAAAAGTTATAGCGTCTACAAAATAGACTATAGATTTATGGTATTATTATAATTTTTATTATTATTTTATTTTTTTACTAGTAATGATGATCTGCGATTTTTATCGGGACTGCGATATTGCTGCAGACAGATTGAACACTTTTGACACATTTTTGGGATCAATGACATTTATACAGCGAGATCAGTACTATAAAAATGCACTGATTACTGTATAAATGAAACTGGCAAGGAAGGGGTTAACACTAGGGGCGATCAAGGGGTTAAATGTGTTCCCTAGGGAGTGATTCTAACTGATGGTGTTAGTGTTAGCTGGCCTTCCCCAAATAGACAGGGCAGAGAGGGGGAGGATCTGTCCATACAGGATTAAACAGCCTTTTTACACAATTCAGATGATTAACCCCTTAAGTTCCACAGTGAGTATAACAAGCATGCTATGTTGCATATACAGACTGATTTTACTGTTGTGGGTTTAGTAACACTTTAATGCTAAGTGCCCTGTGTCTGTGTTTAATTTAAAAAATGCCGTTCTATACCTTATACAGGCATACCCCACATTTAAGTACACAATGGGGCCAGAGCATGTATGTAAAACAAAAATGTACTTAAAGTAAGGCAATACCTTTTTTCTTTATCGTACACCACGGGACACAGAGCCTAAGCCCTAAGTCATTACATAGTGGGTTGTATAGTTCACCAAAGGTGATTGGACACTCGCACAACCAATGAAGACAAGTTCCCCTCTATATGAAAAGGAAAGAGGTACCCCTAGGTGCTTTGAGTTCCAGCGATAGATGAGAATATTAATGAAAATGATTTATGTATAAAAGTATAAATTTTTATTGGGTAGAAAAAATCACATAAATACAATAGGAATCAGGACATGAGCTCCAAAAAACATCAATTGAAGCTAACACGTGTCTAAAAACAACCAATGGAAATTAGTACAACATTAGGAATATTTACTATGGGTGCAACAGCCCAACGCGTTTCGACCTTAGTAGTAATGGCGGTCTTCTTCAGGGGGAAAAAAGCTTTGCGAACATAGATTCTATGTTCGCAAAGCTTTTTTTCCCCTGAAGAAGACCGCCATTACTAATATTCCTAATGTTGTACTAATTTCCATTGGTTGTTTTTAGACACGTGATGTTTTTTGGAGCTCATGTCCTGATTCGTATTGTATTTATGTGATTTTTTCTACCCAATAAAAATGTATAATTTTATACATAAATCATTTTCATTAATATTGTCATCTATCGCTGCAACTCAAAGCCCCTAGGGGTACCTCTTTCCTTTTCACAAGTTCTATCAGGGGTGTGCAGCACTTCTATCCACAACTGGTATCGCTTTCCCTTCGCAAACAGTTCCCCTCTATATAACCCCTCCCATAAGGGAAGTACCTCAGTTTTTTTGCCAGTGTCTAAGGTGAAGGACACGAGTAAGGATGTGCTAGAAGAAGCTCTGTTGGAAAAAATCCCTCTGGGGGTTAAGGAGCTATGCCACCGGGTCCATCCAAACCGCTTATTAAATTACGCCAAATGGATGGTACCCGAGCCTCGCAGAAGACGGAGGCAGTGCCTGTAATGTCTCTCCTTTGAAGACTGGGCTCTGGGATCCAGCACTTTCGCTATTCAAACGCGAAAAAGTATTCTGGCAGAGTCTTTTACAAGGCCCAGGGAAGAGGCCTCCTTTAAGTAGGAACCCATACAACACTACCTGCCGTGAGGGGTGAAGATTGGTACTGTCTGGTCTTTAGCAGTCCTGCGGCGTGGATAAGGTAAGTGGGAAAAGTCTAAGTCTTAAACACTTAAGAAACTTTCCCCTTTTTTGAGTAGAGTGTCTTGCCTGTAAACCACCACTAGGGGGAGTAAAGAGCCAGAGTTCCACTCACCATGTCAGGACAAGAGCTCAGTGTCAGTTCAGCACACTTCCTCTGCTGCTAGCTCTGCAAGGCAGAAGATGTCTCTTCATGGTGCCAAATGAGGCAAGTCTGACCCGACCACGTCGCGCGCCCCCCCCCCCCCCGCCCCCGCCTCTCAGGATACAAACTGACTCTCCCCTGAGTGCCGCTATTCCCATAGGCCAGGGGGCGCGCTTTCACTCTCAGGAGAACAAGGGGGGGGCGTGGGCACGTCGGCGTGCGCGCCGCTCTACTGTGAATGCTCGAAGTGGCAATTTTGAAATACAGCCTCAGACGCCTGACAGACCCACTGAAGAGACACAGCAGCTTGGGGGCACGTGAGTTCTCTGGGTGGTTGGATTACAGGCACTCAGCATTCAGACTGTGTGATTAGTTGCATACTTAATGTAGATTGCTAAACTAGCACAGTAGTGTGCTAGTAGTCTTGTACCTCTGCTTTGGTTTAGGAATATGTCTTCCCAGAAAAATACACACTAAGCAAGTAGATAATATACACATAACATAGTGATCGGACTGATGGTCCGAACATACTGAGCAGACAATAGATAATATACACACTTAATATAGGAGGGGGTTTTTTTGGGGGGGAAGGGAAGGGTCACTTGTACACTAAATAATAATTCATTCAAATAAAATAGTATGGAGAGCACAGTAATTAGACTGAGCTGTAAGAGCACATGAAATCCACATAGAATAGATGGGAGGGGGGGGAGTCCCCCCCCCTTTTTTTTTTTTTCCCCCCATGGGTCTGGCGGAGGGATGGGGATAGATGGTGGTGGGGAGGCACTTCCACCCTTATAGGGTTTATGTGAGAATATGAATTGTAACATATGTTTGTTTATTATATGTAAAGAAAATTTCTAATAAAATTTGAATTATAAGAAAGACAAAAAAGACACGCCACCTAAAACAGGAGGCTCTGGCCGGGTATTATCCTCTTCTGAGGAATCAGATGCACCCATAAAGGATGAGCCATTGCCTTTATCAGGTATAGCAGCCTCTCCTGTTGTACAAGCTCCTGCATATGTCACTGAAGACACTTTGGCAGCAGCACTAGACAAATTGGAAGGCAGGATTGCTACTTTAATCTCTAAATCCACAAAAAAAGGATAAAAAGCGAAGCAGGTCCACTTCGGTTATTCTAGATCCCTCTTCAGAAAAGTCTGACAAGGACGTTGAGGATGATGTGGCACCCTTAGAGGATAAGGATGATGAACAGTCGGAGGGATCAGGTGGATCAGGGGAACCTTCTGCCTCACTGGCTCTAAAATTGCAGGTGCAATGTTATACTGAACCAGTGCGTTCCACGTTCATTTTGCCCTCTGAGGGGTTAACTGAATCACCTGTCTCCTCCCTAGGTTCATTAGAATCCCCACAGACTGCATGCTCCTTTCCTGTTCATCCTTTGTTAGAGAACCTTATTTGCGCAGATTGGCAACATCCAGATAAGCGTTTCTCTCCTCGTAGGAAATTTGATGTTCTCTATTCTACGGAGGAAAAGTTTACTAAAAAATGGAAGCTACCGGCGGTAGATGCAGTCATTTCTTGTGTAAATAAAAACCTAACTTGTCCAGTAGACAATGTTCAGGTGTTTAAAGATTTTTCTGAAAAGAAGTTAGAATCTTTGCTTAAGTCTTCCTTTGTTTTGGCGGGCGCTGTGACCCAACCTGACCCAACCAGTTGGTATGTGTCAGGTCCTAAAGGAACAGGGGAAACAAGGGCTCAAGGATCTTCCTCCAGACCAGCTCAAGCTTTGGGAGAGCCTGCCTAAGGCCTTATGTTTTACAGTCGATGCCATTAGAGATTCTATCCAACAGGCATCCCGCCTCACGCTCCAACTGGTGCATATGCGCAAAATCCTTTGGTTAAAGCATTGTCAGCGGAAGCTCCGCGTAAAAAGCTTTTAGCTGGTTTCCCCTTTCATGGGGAATGGCTCTTTGGGGATGATCTGGATAAATACATCCAGAAGATCTCAAGTGGTAAGACTACACTATTGCCAGAGAAAAATAAAAATAAACGCCCATGTTTTAAACGGTCCCTCTCTCCGGTTCCAGGGACCCCTGCCTCTAGGCAGTGGCACTGGCATTCTCAGTCAACCACAAAGCCTAAGACCCAGAATCAGACCCAGGGTTGCAAAAAGCCGTGGGTACAAAGGACCGGTAAACAGAACCCTAAAGCTTCCTTATGAAGGGGCGCCCCCGCTCGGCCGAGTAGGGGGGCGGCTTCGGCAGTTTTCAGCCGCTTGGCAAACAGAAATCCAGGACAAATGGGTAATTTCCACAGTATCCCTAGGATACAAAATAGAATTCTGGGAAATCCCACCCTATCGGTTCCTAAATTTAAATGTCTCCAAAGATCCATTAAAGAGAAAACCCTTCCTCCAAGCAGTGGATCACTTGCTGTCCCAGGGGGTAATCAAAGAGGTCCCTCTAAAAGAACAAGGCACGGGGTTCTATTCAAATCTCTTTGTGGTCCCAAAGCCAAACGGAGACGTCAGACCCATTCTGGATCTAAAAGCTCTGAATCAGTTTCTAAACATTCGGCATTTCCGAATGGAAACAATTTGATCAGTGGTTTCCACCCTACAAGGTGGAGAATTCTTGGCGTCAATAGACATCAAAGATGCATACTTGCATGTGCCTATTTATCCGGCTCACCAAAAGTTCCTAAGGTTCGCAGTGGAACACCGCCACTATCAGTTTGTGGCTCTACCTTTTGGCTTAGCTACGGCACCTCGGGTGTTTACAAAGGTTCTGGCCCCGCTTCTAGCAAATCTAAGGACGCAGGGCATAACGGTGACGGCCTATCTGGACGATCTACTCTGTGACAGACAGAACTCCGGTCCAATGCTGGCGTGGACGTGTTCCATCTGTCTGCCAGGTGCTGGGTCAGGAGGCGAGGCTGTGTGTGACCGCGAGCGGAAGGCAATTCTAATGTAAACTGTTACAGCGGGCTATCCCCGCTCTGTGATCCGGCCACCTCTCCTCTTCCTCCACGCTCTCTTACCCTGGGAGAGCGGACTTCCATTCAACCCCGCTTACGGGCGGTGCTCACCCCCCCCCCCCTGCCCCTCTGCTTCCAGGCAGCCCACGCTCGCCAGCCCTCATTTTTCACTCGAGTAGGCGAGTGGAAAATTTGAGGGCTGTATTTTTTATTTTACTAACCACTTCCTTACTGGGCTCTTAAACCCCCCTCCTGCCCAGGCCAATTTTCAGCTTTCAGCGCTGTCATGCTTTGAATGACAATTGCGCGGACGTGCAACGTGGCTCCCAAACAAAATTGACGTCCTTTTTTTCCCTACAAATAGAGCTTTCTTTTAGTGGTATTTGGTCACCTCTGCGGTTTTTATTTTTTGCGCTATAAACAAAAAAGGAGCAACAATTTAGAAAAAAACACAATATTTTTTATTTTTTGCTATAATAAATATCCCAATTTAAAAAAAATAATAATAATTTTTTCTCAGTTTAGGCCGATACGTATTCTACATATTTTTGGTAAAAAAAATCGCAGTAAGCGTTTATTGATTGGTTTGCACAAAATGTATAGCGTCTACAAAATAGGGGTTAGATTTATATAATTTTTTTTTTTTTTACTAGTAATGGCGGCGATCTGCGTTTTTTGTCAGGACTGCGATATTGCGGCGGACACATCGGACACATCGGACACTTTTGACAGCAGTTCATCACACACCCAGGGTTGGATTTGTTTCCCTGGGTGTGTGATAAACTGCTGATCTACTGAACTTCTGGAGTTTGACCTCTTGTCTGTTTCCTGAATTACTCTCTTTGCCTGACGGTTCTACATTACTCTGCCAGCCTGTGTATGACCCTGCCTGCCACCGACCACACTTCTGGATTCTGACTTTGTACCTTGCTATCAAAATTTGTCGCTGACCCAGTTTGCCTGACTACGCTAAACGTCTCAACTGACACTCAGTCATACAGGGAGCGTGATTGGCGGTGGACATAGCCATATAAAAATCCATAGTGGAGAAGACACAGAGGAGAGACAAGATTATCTCTTATGCCAGTTACTTAATTATATGAGGTGAGAGCATTGGGAGACAGGTGTAGGATTCACCACCGGTTCAATACTCCAATTTGTATATTAAATACATAAATTTTACTCCATCTGGAACACCGGAGAGATCCAATTAGCCTATGTTTTTGGACATTTAATTTCATCGATTACCACCAATTGCACTATTGAACTTTTTTGCACGCATCTCGGCAGTTTATGCATGCACTTGCACTTTATTTTATATTGAATACTAGCACTAATTAGCACATTTGATATATTGTTTACTTATTTATCACCATCGTCATCTACCTTTTAACTTTTGACAGTTTTTATACACTTATAAGTTTTATTCTGTCACAGAGGTGTTTTATGTGTTGTATTTATATACTTTAGCGCCCTCCCGGCAGATGAGAGCTGCGCTGCATACGTCTTTCGTCTATATAGCGCGGCTCTGAAGTGGTTAAAGCAGTGTTTCTCAACTCCAGTCCTCAAGGCGCACCAACAGGTCATGTTTTCAGGCTCTTCAATATTTTGCACAGGTTATTTGATCACTTTCACTGGCTTAGTAATTACCGCAGCTGTTTCATCTGAGGGAAATCCTGAAAACATGACCTGTTGGGGCGCCTTGAGGACTGGAGTTGAGAAACACCGGGTTAAAGTGTATTTTTTTTATTTTTTTTTTTTTAAATGTGTTTGAAAATCCGCTGTGCAAAGACAGTGTGACATAAAAAAATTTGCACGACCGCCATTTTATTCTCTAGGGTCTCTGCTAAAAAAATATCTACTGTTTGGGTGTTCTAAGTCATTTACTAGCAAAAAAAATAAACAAATTTTACTTGTAAGCAACAAATGTCAGAAAAAGAGTCAGAATTCCTGGTCTCTATCCCAGTTCCAGGTCAGCAGCTCATACAGAACTGAAGCCGCCAGCAGTTTAGCATTCTGCAGTGATGACTATAGCAGCCTCCATAACCTCTAATGACAGGCTCTCTTTTTTTTTTTTACGAGAAAAATGACAGGCTCTCTTTACTTCTATAATCCCGCCCCCTGCATCACGCAGCGCTCTACCAACCCGACCAGGGCGTCACCTGACCCCGCCTCGTGCGCCGTCATTGGCTCAAGATGAAAAGTGAGGGGCGTCGCCGGGTTTTGGCGGTCCATACGTGTGTGAGGAGAAATGGATCCGGAAGTTGTGGCGTTCACCGTCCCCGCAGAGAGTAATAAAGTGGTGTTTGTGTGGAACATTACGGCCCGGCTCTCCGAGGGGGAGATCTATGTGAGTCACCGACCGGGGTGTGTTTTTTTTTGGGCGGCTTTCGGTCACGGAACCGGTTTAGTGTGCAGATATCTAGGCGTGTTCCCGCGGGAGGGAGGAAGCAAGCGCGCGCTGAGTGTGTTAGGCGCGTGCATGTGCAGAAAAAGGCGTGAGGGAGGGAGCGAGCCTCATAGTAATACACAACAACCCCAGACCTGTGTCCTCCTATCAGAGACGACACACTGCATTGGTTTCTATGGTGACCAGCTGTGGAAAATGCAGCTCACCACATACTATGGTGCGCCTGTTTCAGCGTTCGCGTCACCGGCGAAAGGGCGCGCTCCTTTCCATAGTCTGCGATACGCGATGAAGGATGTCCCAGAACCTTTTCTTAAAAATGTCCCCCGCGGAACTTCGATGCCACGCGGTTCCGTGCACCTGAAATAGCGCCACGTTTTCTGATGCGAGGGGAAGCCGCTAAGAATGAGGCCCCAATCACACCTCAGCGTTTTATAGCGTCACGCTCCAAAACGCTGGAGGAGAATAAAATCAATTATTCTCTATGGAGATGGTTCACATCTCCACTACAAGTCTCCTGAAGCTCAACAAAAGGGTCTGGAGTTTTTTTTGGAGCTCAAATCGGGCAGATTTGAGTGTTTTTGGCGCGTCTCTTATTCCCGCGCCATTTGCCAGTGTTTTTGTGCAAATTTTTCTGCTAACATGAAAAAAATTGTAAGAAATAAAATAGTAATATATGAATGAATACATTTAAAATAAATACACAAATAACAAAAAAATCATAAATAAAATATGTATTAAAGCGGAGGTCCACCCAAAAATGGAACCTCCGCTTTTCGGAACCCTCCCCCCCCCCCTCCGGTGTCACATTTGGCACCTTTCAGGGGGGAGGGGGGAGGGGGGTGCAGATACCTGTGTAATACAGGTATTTGCACCCACTTCCGGGCATAGACTCCCGCGGGAGTCACGCCCCTTCCCATCCCCCCCGCTGCCTTCTGGGAAACACACAGTTCCCAGAACACATCGGGGACCAGTAAAGGCGCGCAGCATGACTCGCGTATGCGCAGTAGGAAACTGGGCAGTGAAGCCGCAACGCTTCACTTCCTGATTCCCTCACTGAGGATGGCGGCAGGGGCAGCCGAGAGATGAGTGATTGCTCGTCTTCTGCTGCCGACATCGCGGGCACCCTGGACAGGTAAGTGTCCATTTATTAAAAGTCAGCAGCTGAAGTATTTGTAGCTGCTGGCTTTTAATATTTTTTTTTTAGGTGGACCTCTGATTTATTAAATAATAATTAACCCCCAAGATTAACTACTCGTCGAACAGCCGCCATCGTTACACAGCGGCAAGTTGGCTCCCCTGCGCGAATCGTCGTAGCTATACGGCGGATGCTTTAAGGGGGCGCGCGACGTCAGAGCCGATGCGCGTGGCCGCCGGCCGCCGGCCGCAATGTCCGACAGCGACTCGTGATCGCTCCTGAGAGGGACAGAATGGGGATCTGTCAATGTAAACAGACAGATCCCTGTTCTGATGGGAGGAGAGAGAGAGATCTGCTGTTCCCTGTGATCAGGAACAGCGATCTCTCTCCTCCTCCAGTCAGTCCCCTCCCTCCCACAGTTAGAAACACCTCCCTAGGGAACATATTTAACCCCTTGATCGCCCCCTAGTGTTAACCCCTTCCCTGCCAGTGACATACAGTAATCAGTGGCTACTTTTAGCTCTGATCGCTGTATAAATGTCAGTGGTCCCAAAAAAGTGTCCGATCTGTCCACCACAATGTCGCAGTCCCACAAAAAATCGCAGATCACCGCCATTACTAGTAAAAAATAATAATAAAAATGCCATAAAACTATTCCCTATTTTGTAGGCACTATAACTTGCATCAACCAAACCAATCAATTGCTTATTGCAATTTTTTTTTACCAAAAATATGTAGAAGAATACATATCGGCCTAAACTGAGGAATTTTTTTTTTTTTTTTTAAATTTTTTTTATAGCAAAAAGTAAAAAATATTTTTTTTTTCAAAATTGTTGCTCTTTTTTTGTTTATACCGCAAAAAATAAAAGCCACAAAGGTGATCAAATACCACCAAAAGAAAGATTTTGTTTGGGTACAGCGTTGCACGACCGCAGTGCCGTATCGCAAAAAATGGCCTGGTCATTAAGGTCTTTAAGTCGTTACAGTGATTGTAAAGGTTCTTTTTTTTTTTTTTTTAATTACAAACCTGTTATATTTACCGTATATACTTGAGTATAAGCCGACCTGAATATAAGCCAAGGCACCTAATTTTACCACAAAAAGCTTTGAAAACTTATTGACTTGAGTATAAGCCTAGGGTGTCCATCTGCGTGCCTCACTGTGTCTATGCCCATGCCTCAGTGTGCCCGTGCCTCAGTGTGTCCGTGCCTCACTTCTGTCCGTGCCTCACTTCTGTCCGTGCCTCACTTCTGTCCGTGCCTCACTTCTGTCCGTGCCTCACTTCTGTCCGTGCCTCACTGTGTCCATGCCTCACTGTGTCCATGCCTCAAAGTCCGGGAGATCAGACGCAAAAAGGTGACTCGAGTATAAGCCGAGGGGGGCACAAAAATTGTGCTAAAAAATCTGGCTTATACTCGAGTATATATGGTACCTACTCTGTGCAAGAGTTTTGCACAGTGCGGCCCGATCCTCCTTTTCTGGGGTCCCCCAGGCGGCGCTCCTGGCTCCTCTGCATCGAGTGCCCCCACGGAGCCTCATTTCAAGGGGGCACTCATGCAGGAGCGCTCACGAGTCCTGCTGCTACGTCCATTGACACAGACAGCAAGACTCGGCCCGGCTCGCGTGTCACTGAATTCGATTGACAGCAGTGGGAGCCAATGGCTCCTGCTGCTATCAATCTATCCAATGAGGACCCGAGACAGCGGCTGGGCTCATTCTCGTCGCTGGAACAATTGGGTTCAGGTAAGTAAAAGGGGGGTGCTCTGGGGGGCAGCTGCACTACAAAAGGTTTTTCACCTTAAGGCATATAATGCCTTAAGGTGAAAAACCTTGAGACTTTACAACTCCTTTAACCACTTAAGCCCCGGACCAATATGGGCCATTATGACCAGGCCCCTTTTTGCGATTCGGCACTGCGTCGCTTTAACTGACAATTGCGCGGTCATGCGACGTGGCTCCCAAACAAAATTGGCGTCCTTTTTTTCCCACAAATAGAGCTTTCTTTTGGTGGCATTTGATCACCTCTGCGGTTTTTATTTTTTGCGCTATAAACAAAAATAGAGCGAAAATTTTGAAAAAAATGACATATTTTTTACTTTTTGCTATAATAAATATCCCCAAAAAATATATAAAAAAAAATGACTGATCACTGATAGGTGGCAGTGATGGGCAATGATGGGCACTGATCAGCACTGGTAGGTGAGACTGATAGGCAGCACTGCTAGGTGGCACTGATGACACACTGACTGACACCACTGGTGGGCATTGATAGGTGGCACTTTATTGCACTGGTGGTCACTGTGGGCACTGGCAGGCGGTACTGGTGGGTACTAATGAGGCTGATGTGCCTCTTCCACTGGGGACCAATGTCCCTTAGACCCCTTTCACACTGGGGCGGGCAGGAGCGGTGGCGGTATAGCAGCGCGATTTGCAGCGCTGCTATACCGTCGTTCTTACCGCGGTATGCGGTCGCTAGGGGGGTGAATTTAACCCCCTGCTAGCGGCCGAAAAAGGGTCAATACCGCCAGCAAACCGCGGCTATTGCCGCGGTTTGCGTGCGGTATTACCGCGCTGTCCCATTGATTTCAATGGGCACCCGCGGTAAAGGAGCGGTGAACACACCGCTCCTTTACCGCTGTAAAGAAGCGGCTAGCAGGACTTTTGGAGCGGTCCTGCTAGCGCACCGCTTCAGTGTGAAAGCCTTCGGACTTTCACATTGAAGGCTACAGGGCAGGATTTTTTCATGCGGTATAATAGCGCTATCATTAGCGCTAAACCGCATGAAAAACGCCCCAGTGTGAAAGGGGCCTTACACAAGAGCCGGTGATCAGCTTTTTTTTATCCTCACGCTGTCAGCGTGAGGAGAGAAAAAAAACAATTACTGAGCTTTGTTTACATCACGTAATCAGCTGTCATTGGCTGACAGCTGATCACGTGGTAAGGGGCCAGGACCGGCCCCTTACTCGGATCTGTGATCACCCGAGTCTCAGTGACTCGGAGTGCAAAGGGGAGGACATCTATTGACGGCCTCCCGGCAATTGAGGTCCACTCTGCAGCCGTCATTCGGCTATAGCGCGGACGCCTAGTGGTTAGAGCTGGCCAATTTTTTTTCTCCCTAAAAAGATCTGTGACTTTTTAATAAAAAAACTTGATTTACGATTCAAATCGATTTTTATTTTTATGGACACCGCGCCGGTCCTGAGGAGCTGCGGGCAGGAGTTTTTAGGCGAGGCCACGGCTTCGGCCTAGTCCGCGGCGGCCTTTTCCCAGGATCGCGGCGGATTGACTTCTCCCCTGCACACCCTGGAGAGGCCACCAAGGCAGGAGGGTCAGTTGTGTGTGAGGGTTCACACCCGGTAGCAGGAGGACTCTAGCGCCGGTCCTGAGGAGCTGCGGGAAGAATTTTTTAGGCGAGGCCGCGGCTTCGGCCTAGTCTGCGACGGCCAGCCTCACGGCCCTTTCCCGGGTTTGCGCCTGACTGACTTCTCCCCTGCACACCCCGGAGAGGCTATCAAGACAGGAAGGACACAGGAGGGTCGTTTGTGAAGGTCTGCACCCAGTAATAGGAGGATTCTTAGCGCCGGTCCTGGGAAAAAAAAATCTAAATTTTTTTTTTTTTTAAATATGAATCAAATTGACCTACCAACTCGATTTTTCAATCAAATTCCCCAGCCCTACTAGTGGTTAAAAAATATTAACCACTTGCCTCCCAAGCCAATTCTGGCACTCCTCTCCTACATGTAAAAATCTGTATTTTTTGCTAGAAAATTACTCAGAACCCCCAAACATTATATATGTTTTTCTCTTTCGTCCATGGACAGACACAGCTCCTTATAATTCTTGACTTGTGGGTTATGTTCCGTCTATTAGGAGAGGACTAGGCAGACATGTTAGACTTTAGCAAAGCTGAACAGCCCCGCCCAGGGGGCGGTCCCTCTGGTCATAACCACTAACACTGCACTGAGCAGCTCAGTTTTTTTCTGCCTAGTAGAGGAGAAGGACCTGGCTCCCTTTGGGCCCAGGGTCCTGAGGAAATTTTTAATTTTTTATTATTTTATTTTTTGCGAATCTACTATCAACTGCCGGCTGGGTGACAGGCTGGATAATATAGATCCTTGTAGTCCCCCCAGTCCAGCCTTCGAGCGTGAGCCGACCATGGCTATGTGCGGGGTAAGCCACGACATTCCCCATGGCTCCAGGGGTGGGCTATATGCTCCGGGGTTCACATATGACTGGGCTGCTTGCTGTCTCAGTCACAGTGAACCGGGCCGACAGCTACTCAGTACTGCTCGGAAGTAGGTCTGTCAGGAACGCACCACCAAGTCCTCGCACAGACGGGTAAGTAAGGTTCCTCCTGTTTTGGCAGGATGGAACAGCTGGGCATTCCTGGGGAGGTCAACTAGGGGGGGTCTCTCACCCTTCCTTTCTTCTCTCCCTGTCTTTTCCCTCCTCCCCATGTACTGTGGTGCCTGGGCCTTGCCGTGGACTGGCCGGGGGGGGGGGGGGGGCGCTCCGCGTTCTGACCGAGGGCTGCATGGTGAGGGTCTGCTCATTGTGTGGGGTGTGCTGCCATGTGTGGGGGGCCTCTGTTAGGAGCCCTGGGTGTTCGCTGCCATTTCTGTGTATTTTTTACTTCAGACTTCACCCGGCGGCCATTTTGGCGGTGACTGGAGCCATTTCTCTGGGTATACAGCGGTGGCCATTTTCTTGTAGTCCACGCAGTTTTTTCTTCACAGACATGTATGGCGGCCATTTTCTTGTAACCCCCCACTTACAGCGACGGCTGGCGGCCATTTTCTCGTGGTTTTCAACTAGGTTTTTGCCTCTAGCGGTGAAAACGGCTCTCAGAACGGCGCGAACTGCAAAAAATCACCTCAGAGAGAGTGACACAGGCGACGATATAGAAACACCTCCGTCATGGAGAGAGCGGACAGCGGCAGCTGTGCAGTGCCTGGGTTGGGGTGGTGAGTCCTCTGGGGGGCCCCTTGGTTTTCTGTGGCAGCTAGGAGGGTGAACTTGTGTATCTTGCCTTATTCCCTAGGGTGTCAGGCAAGTGGGGTCAGCATGGCATCAGAAGCTGGCGTTTTCTTCCCCAGACATACCTGTATTGACAACCAGTGCCCTGCACCTGCTATGCCTATGGACGCTTGGTTGGCGGTCCTGGCATCTTTTTGTTGCCCGGGTGGGAGCGGTGTGTGGGTGCAAGGGGGGTAAAAACGCCCCCTCCCCCCACTATCTTCTAGGGAAGGCTCTGATCCAGACACGGGCCTGGCTGCGACTCACGGCCCCTGTTCTGACGTGTCAGAGGATGCGGACCAGGTCCTTTCGGACAGAAGGATGATTCCGTGTCTGGGTCAGCGCAGGATAGGCGCTTGTTGGAGCACTTATCACCGCGTGCGGGATCCCCAATAATATGGAGGCTACGGCGAGGGCATCTAGTAAGGTGTCGGTCCCTTTTGGGTCCCACAAGCCGGCCCGCACCGCTAGGATGTTTCCCTACCTAGCTTATTTGATAAGTTTACATACTAAGAATGGGAACAGCATTCTAAAAAATCGCACAGCTGTCCGTTATCCCTTTGAGGAGTGTTTCCTGAAAAAGGGTCATCTCCCTCGAAGGGGCCCCCTGGTATCCTGGGAAATACCACGATCCGGGGGAAGGGATTTAAGGATCCTGCAGACAGGAGGACCGAGGCGGTGGCCCGCTCCTTGTTCATGGTATTGGGGTCAGCATTGCGGCCACTGTGGCCACGACCCTGGTGTCACTGACGCTTCCTTATTGGGCAAAGACTTGCTGCACCATGATTCAAATAGCAACAGGCTTCCCCGGTCTGCATGTTAACGGACCAGTTGGTGCATGGCCTTAAGTATGTCTGCAATACGGCCTTAGATACAGCTCCCTGGCTGTCCAGAACCTTCAGTATCTGTGGTAGGGCTACGCCGCATGACTTGACTGACATGCAGGTCTGCGGACCAGAAGTAAAGCTCTGGTGGATTTGCTCTTCCAGGGTTAGAGGCTTTGAAGCCTCGCTGGATGACATTCTTAAAAATGACTGACAATTGCGCGGTCATGCGACATTGTACCCAAACAAAATTGATAGTCTTTTTTTCCCCACAAATAGAGCTTTCTTGTGGTGGTATTTGATCGCCTCTGCAGTTTTTATTTTTTGCGCTATAAACAAAAATAGACCGACAATTTTGAAAAAAACACAATATTTTGTTCTTTTTGCTATAATAAATATCCCCCAAGAAACGAAAAAAATAATAATTTCTTCATCAGTTTAGGCCAATACGTATTCTTCTACATATTTTTGATTAAAAAAGACGCAATAAGTGTACAGGCATACCCCACTTTTAAGTACACAATGGGACCAGAGCATGTATGTAAAACGAAAATGTACTTAAAGTGAAACAATACCTTTTTTCACTTCTAAGGTGTTGTGGGGGGTCAGGGGCTGTAGTGGGGGTCTCAGGAGCTGTAGTTGAGGTCTCAGGGGCTGTAGTGGGGGTGTCAGGGGCACACTGGAACAGGGCGGGCTATACTCTTGGCGCTTCAGCTCTTTCTACTGCGGCTACAAAATGTCTGTACAGTACTTGTGAGACACTTTACATACACTCACGGGTATGTCCTTACTCGCGAGTGTATGTAAAGTGAGTGTACTTAAAGTGAGGTATGCCTGTATATTGATTGGTTTGCGCAAAAGTTATAGCGTCTACAAAATAAGGGATATATTTATGTAATTTGTATTAATATTATTTTTTTTTACTAGTAATGGCGGCGATATGCGATTTTGTATTAATATTGCGGCGTACAGTTCGGACACTTTTGACACTTTTTTTGGGACCATTGACATT
Organism: Rana muscosa; assembly: GCA_029206835.1. Taxonomy (NCBI): domain Eukaryota; kingdom Metazoa; phylum Chordata; class Amphibia; order Anura; family Ranidae; genus Rana; species Rana muscosa. The sequence continues at coordinate 272,850,580 of CM055128.1, forward strand.
TATACAGCGATCAGAGCTAAAAATAGCCACTGATTCCTGTATAAATGTCACTGTCGGGGAAAGGGTTACCACTAGGGATCAATCATGTAGTATAGGAATGTCAAGCGTTTAATTATAAACCGGTATGTATATCTACTTTTTTTATTTTACCTTTCTCTTAGTAGGCTATACATACCTGTTTATAATTAAACGCTTGACATTCCTATACTATATGATTGATCTTGAGACAGAGTCCATTGCACCCTTTAATTAGGCTGCTAATGTCAGGTTGCTGTTGGTGCCTGCAAACTTCCTTCCTTTTCCCCATTATCAAACCCCACATATAGGTTATAATACTTTCTTTTTTTTTGATTTGACCCTAATGTCTAACATCCACCTTACCAACACTACGGAATTTCCCTTCCTTTGTTTCCTTTTTTCTCTTTTTTTCTTCTTTTCATCCATTTTTCACTTTAAGTATCATTCGTTGTTCAAATCCCATATGCATATTTCTTTACTTTTCACTTTTTAGAGTGATATCTCTATTTGACATCACCCACTTCTACTTCAGGCGCCCTCCACCCCATGTTCTGCTTACATTGTTTTTAAGTGAGTATCCATCAGTCCCCCCCCCCCTTTTTATTAATTTTTTTCTCCCTTTTCCCTTTCACCACATTTTGTACTTTTTATATTAATTTTTTTTCTATTAATTTTCTACTTACTACTTTCATTTTTTTCATTTTCTTCTTTCAACATTTCAATTTTTTTCTTTATTTTTGTTCCTTCTATTTAATTTCTTTAGGCAGGTCACTGTGTGTGCCCTCTGTGGCCACGCCGAGGCCCCCCTCTCGCTGGGCTGGTGCCCACCCCATTTCTTGGGCGGTGGTCATCCCCGGGAGTTCTTTCTGGCTGGGTAATTTCCATCTTTTTGTTGGGGCGAACGTGATGACAATGACACATGCCTCCTGCTACAATAATGTTAGATTGTATTTATCTGTGATTTATTCGCTGCTACATTATCTTTGTATAGTATTGTGAAGTCTCTGTTTTCCATATATCTCCATATGAAGTTTTTATGCAAAACATGTCGGGATAATATGCGAACCCTCAACTAAATCGGGGTAGCCGTATACCTGCTTGCTATGACCATCTAGCCTCTGCTTTGTTATTACGCTACCCAATTTGTGTGTTTTTTAACTTTGATCTTCATTAACCACTTCAACCCCGGGCTTTTTTTACCACCTCAATACCCGGCCTATTCTGGCAGTTCTCTCCTACATGTACAAACCATCATTCTTTTGCTAGAAAATTACTCAGAACCCCCAAACATTATATATGTTTTTTTAGCAGACACCCTAGGGAATAAAATGACAGTCATTGCAACTTTTTTTCTTGCACGGTATTTGCGCAATAATTTTTCAAACGCCTTTTCTCTTTTTTTTTTGTAAATTCTTTATTTAAGAGAAAAGGACATGCGGATATACAGAGAGCATACTGATGCGTATCAAAAAAACAGCAAACATTCCCCACCACCTCATGAGTAGATTTTACACTAGAGATATAGAGCCCGTTGTCAGAGGGAGGGATCACAACAAGTGTCAGGCTTACAGGAGCTCTCCGCCCCCCGCATGGCCGTATTTTTGCGGCAAAAGACGATTTAGATAAAAATAGAAACGTCAAGCCCGTTAGAAACAGGCTTGCACAGGCCAACACTCTAGTGTTGGTAATACAGAAAAAGCAGGGAAAGTAAGAGAAAAGAAAGCAAAGAGTGCAAGAATACAAGAGGGGGAGGGGAGGGATGGGAAAAAAAAAAAAAAACGGGGGGGGGGGGGGGAAACAGGGAGCCTCCACCCTCCAGCCACAGCCACCCCACCTGGGGAGCAGTCAAATTCGATCCTCTCAGGAGGATCGAGCCATTAGGAGCCCGCATTCCTCCGAGAAGTAAAATTCGTGCCAGAAGTACCATGTTTTGGAAAATTTCTCACTTAGGCCTCTTTCCGTTGCTACCAAGTCTTACATGTCATGAATATCCTTCACTCTGCCCAACCAGCCTGCCACCGATGGGGGCTGAGTCTGCTTCCAATGCAGCGGGATGCATCCCTTTGCCGCATTGATCAGAAGCGGCAATATGGACTTTCTATAGCCCTTAGTTGGGATTTTGTGGTGGTGCAGAAGGAAGAGCTCAGGTGACAACGGCAACTCCCTGTCCGTAAACTTTTGGATGATGCAGTGTACCTCAGACCAAAATGATTGTAAGATGTGGCATGACCAAAAGACGTGGAGGAGCGTACCAACCTCCTCCCCGCACCTCCAACACATATCCGTGCTCTGAGGGAACATCTTGTGTATCTTTTCCGGAGTGTAGTACCAACGGGACAGAAGTTTATATTCCATCTCCTGGTGCCTTGCACTGATAGAAGTTGTTTGAGCGAAGAGAAGGATTCGGTCAACCTGTTTCCCCGTAAGTTGTAGGCCCAGCTCCCGTTCCCACTTGGTAACATAAGGCGGCCTAAAGTCCAGAGGGGGAGAAACTAGGATTTGGTATATCAGGGATATTGCATGTCTCAACGGGGACAGGTCCAGGCATAGCAACTCAAAAGGTGTCAGCTGCCGCCCATAAGTATTCGGAGAAGGCAAAGTGTGGATGTAGTGGGACAGCTGGACTTTTTGCCAAAATGAGAGCCCAGTCAGGGCAGGGTCCTCTAGGATTTGTCGTCGAGTATGCCATTGGTCGTTTGTGAGAAAGTGTCGCACTTGAGACCTGTCCACCGGTTTCAACGCCAGGAAGCTAGGGTCGTTGAGACCCGGACTGAAAGCCGGGTTGCCTAAAATTGGGGTGAGCGGGGACGGGAGCAGTGCGATCGAATGATCACGGAAGGCCTTCCAAGCTGTCCTTATTGTCACCCCTACTGTGGGGTGATCAGAAATCTCCTTTGGCAAGGGAGGTTGGCACCAGGGCAACGAATCCAAGTGGGCCCCAGTCAAGGATCGTTCAATCTGCACCCACTGTTTCAGAAGGCCGTGACGGCACCAATCCAAAGCACGCGTTAAATGACATGCCATGTGATAGAGAGTAACGTCCGGTAGGGCTACCCCACCCTTCAACTTTGGCAGCCGGAGAATTCTCTGCGCTAACCGCGGGGGCTTCTGGGCCCACACAAACCGAATTAGCGTTCTGTTAACCGCTCTCAGGAAGGACGCCGGCACCCGTATGGGTAATGCCTGAAAGTGGTATAACAGTCTAGGTAAGACATTCATCTTCACAATGCTGCAACGGCCAAACCAGGAAAACAGGCCATGCTGCCACTCTTGCAGGTCTTTTTTTACAGCCACCAAAAGGGGAGGAAAGTTGAGGGGGAAAATATCTTCCGTCCTGCTGGGTAACAAGATACCCAGATATTTGATATGGGACATAGCCCATTTGAAAGGAAAATCAACCCGGAGCAAGTCAGTTAAGGGAGGAGGTAAGGCGACCCCAAGTGCCTCCGATTTCTGGTAGTTAATGCGAAACATTGACACCTCCTCGTACAGCTTCAGTTCCTTGAGCAAGTTCGGAGTGGACACAAGGGGGTTGGTCAGAAAGAAGAGCAGATCGTCTGCGAAAGCCGCGATCTTCGGGGACAGGGTGGCGTCCAGGCGGGGGTCCCGTAATGTCCGGGTTGTCTCTGATGATACGCAGGAAAGGTTCTAGCGTGAGGATGAATATCAGGGGCGACAAAGGGCACCCCTGTCTCGTCCCATTCGCAATCTGAAATGGTGAAGAAAGGTGGCCATTCACCTTGACCTGGGCCGATGGACAGGAATAGATTGCCAACATCCAATTCATCATGCGTTCCTGCAGGCCAACACAGCGGAGAGTTTCAAACAGGAAAGGCCAGCTCACCCTGTCGAACGCCTTTTCGGCGTCTGTCGAGAGGAGCAGCATAGGGGTTTTACGCGTCCTTGCAGCGTGGATCATGTTGATTGCCTTAGTCGTGTTGTCACGCGCCTCTCTAGTAGGAACAAAACCGACCTGGTCGGAATGGATTAGTTGTGGCATTAAGTCAATCAAACGCATGGAAAGCGCTTTCGTGAATATCCTGAGATCCACATTGAGCAGCGAGATCGGTCTATAGTTTTGGCACCGTAGTGGATCTTTTCCCTCCTTCGGGATCACGGCAATGTGTGCTCTCAAGGCGTCCGCCGGGAGGGGCGTCCCCTCCCCTGTAGCATTATACGCAGAGAGAAAATGCGGAAGCAGTACTTCTCCAAAAGTCCTGTAATAGAGAAGGGAATATCCGTCCGGCCCCGAGCGCCTTCCCCAAATGCATGCGCGACATCGCCACAGTCACCTCCTCCACTGAAAGAGGCCTGTCCAGCTCGGTCAGGTCCTCTTCCGAAATCCGGGGGAGACCAGACCTCCTCAAATAGTCCCCGATCCTCCTCCTCTCAGTCGACATTCCCTCCACAGATGTTGGACTAGGGAGATTATACAAAGTAGTATAGTACTCCCGGAACATTTCCGCGATACCTTCCGTGGTATGAACCCTGTTGTGAGAGTCACTAATCAATTCAGGAATGAATGTACGAGCCCTCTGAGCTCTCAGAGCCCTCGCCAGCATCCTACCACATTTGTTGCTATGCTCGTAAAAAGAACGGCGGCACTTCGAGATCACCGCTTTGGCTCTAAACAGGGCCAAGGAGCGCAGCTGGTTTCGCAGGGCTGTCAACTCAAGTAGGATCTGGGAAGTGAGGGATTGTTTATGAGCCGATTCCAAGACCCTGATTTTATCTAAAATGTCCAACATTTGTTTCGCTCTCTCCTTCTTGATGCGTGATCCCATTCTGATCAAGAGGCCACGAATGTAACCTTTATGGGCTTCCCATACCATTGTCGGGGCCACCTCCGAGTCAGCATTCATGGCGAAGTACTGTCTCAGTTCTCTAGAGACCTCCTCCTCCACCTCGGGCATCTGAATCAACGAGTCGTTAAGCTTCCACGACCATTGTTTCTCTGCGGGGCGAAGCAAATCGATGTCTATAAAGACTGGGGCATGGTCCGAAAAGGTAATAGAACCAATCGAGGCTGAGGAAACCCTGGACAGAATCGCCTGAGGCACCATGAACATATCAATTCTGGTATACGAGTCGTGGGGGTGCGAATAGAACGTGAAGTCTTTGTGGCTTGGATGAAGGATACGCCATACATCCAGCGTTTCTCAGGGGTATTCAGCCCCTTCACATTTATAGAAACGAGACGCACAGGCTCTGTTTTACCCGTGGGCATGACTGCAGCCAGAAGAGGCAGACACAAAAAAATAAAAAAAAAGGGGGGGGAGGAGGGAGGCTAGGAGGGAAAGGACAGAAGAGAGCAGAAGAGGAGAGAACAAAGAAACCTAGTACGCCTCAAGCGTAAGGGAGACCTAGTCTCAGTGCACCCCAGTAACCCTAGAGCAGGAGTCACTTGACGGGTGCGACCCTGTGTGGGGAAAGTGTTTAAACACAACAGGGGTCGGAGGCTCCCTAACCCGACCCACCTCAGATGCTACAGAGAGCCGGATGGTTCTCAGGACAAAGTGGCCTGATGAGGATGGCCCAGCAGCCTGGCAACGCCGGCCCCCAACATGGGGCGCCCGAGCCCCGGCGCAGCCCGCCCCCCCGGCCAAACCCCAACCAGGACAAAACAGTAGCACAGTAACCGATCACATGGCTCTAATACATGAAATGAACATTTAAACAGTTTAGTACAAAACAAAGAACAGAACCCAAGTAGTTATAACCAGAAGGCCCAGCAAGAGAACATATAAATGGCGACATATAAACCAAAAAGGGGGCCAAGGGGAAGATGCACACACTGGTACCGAAAGCTAGGCTTTGGCGCCCCCTCCCGCTCAGGACGGGGGAGGTTCGACCAGAAGAGCGGGGACCGCAAGATCAGAACGGCCTAGAAGGAGGGTCCCCCCAAGGAGGAACCTCCCACCGCAGCACCCAGCATGGCTCCTACCCCGGACCCCAAAACCCACCCCCCTGGCCCCCCTAAAATTGATAAAGAAGCAGGCCGCCGTAGTAGACACCCCGCCCCGGCGCACGGGCCAGGGAAGCCACCAGAGTATACAGGGGAAACAGGCGCCCGCTCCTTCAGGTGGCGTATCCCGGATCTGTCAAGGGGGCAGCCCACGGCACCAAGGATGGAGACAGTGGGTAAAGCCAAAATCCGGGGGACAGAGGAGGAAAAGGAAGGTATACAGGGGGGAAGGGGAGAGGAAGATAGAGGAAGGGGGAAGAGGGGGAGAAAGAGGAGGAGGGGGGGGGAAGGAGGAGGGAGAGGGGGAAGGTGAGGGAGGGGAGGAGAAGGAGAGGGGGAAGAGAGGGAGGGTGAAGAGCAGGGAGGGGAGAAAGGAGGGGGGGAAGGGAGTAGGGTGGAGAAGGGGGGAGAAAGGGGGGGGAGAGGAGAGGGGGGGAGAGGGGAGGAGGAGAGAGTATGGGAGGGAATGAGAAGGGGGAAGGAAATGAGGAGGGGGGGAAGGGGGTGAGGAGGGGGGGAACGAGGAAGGGGGGGAGGGAACACACATCAGTAGGCAGCATCCCCACATCCACAACGCCCGACCACAGAGCACCCCACCCATCCACCCCCAGCCCAGGCATTTCAAACGGCACAATATGACAGCTCTCCCCTCCCCCCCCCACACCCAACCACCCCTAAAGTCCGGATCCCCCCAAAAAAAAAAAATATATAAAAACACCTGCCATCCAATCAAGTGACAGTCCATGGCTCCCTTTTATAGCTTGACCTCAGGTGGGCTCCGGGAGCGGGGCGCAAAACAAAAGTCAGCAGGTGGGGGAGAGAGGGGGACGGCTCCGGGGCGGCCTTACCGAAGAGCGGCTCACAGTCACACATAGCCTGGAGGGTGAGAGGGAGAGCCGGGGGAAGATGTCTCTGCCGGGATGGGGTAAAACAGTCACTGAGGCTTGGCCGTGAGCAGCAACCACCAGGGGGGAGGGGAAGGGCAAACCTGATCAGGCGACTCCCGCCGGAGCGGGGGTGATCCCACAGGGCCAACCTGACCAAGAGCAGCATACACCCGGGAGGGGGGGAGGGGGGAATGGCACAGGGCAGCTGTCCAAAGAGCGGGACCAAAAAGTCCATAGCATTAACTTGTAAAGAAATAAAATAAAAAAATCAGTTCACGGTGTGTGCAACCCCGTAACAGAAAAACTCACAGTAGCAGAACTGGCCGGTCAGGCTTCGTTATCCTGGGCTCTAGCCGGCAGCTGATCGCCTCCCCTTCGCCTGGTAGAGCGGCGCGGCAGACCCGGTCCCGGTGCCCTGGGAGCTTGACGAGGATCTCTAGCTGAGAGCGGCATCAGCCAGGTGGAAGGGTTCCATGCCCAGAAAAAGGAACAAGTCTGGGAGATCTGCATGGCGCCTCAGCGTGAAGGAATTTCCCCCCTTCCTGATTGATAGCTGGAGTGGGAAGCCCCATCTATATGGCACCGCAGCTCGCCGCAGCCGTTCCAGAAGGGGTTTCAACATAGCCCGTCTTTGTAGTGTTGCTCTGGACACATCTGAGTAGATCGACAGCTCCGCTCCATCAAAGTCGATCCGGTCCTTGGTCCATGCCGCCCTGAGAACTTGCTCCTTGTGTGCGTAGCGGTGCAGGCGGCAAATGACATCTCTAGGGCGGTCAGGATCCTGCGGCTTCGGCCCCAGTGCGCGGTGGACTTTATCGAACTCCAAGGCGGCTGGAGCCTCCGGGCCTAGAAGCTGCCGGAAAATAGCCAGGATAGTGTCCAGTAGATTCTGCGGACCCGTTGCCTCTGGCAACCCCCGAACCCGGAGGTTGTTGCGGCGGCTCCTGTTTTAATGGTCCTCGGCCTGGAGCTGCACCTCAGCCAGCCTGTCCTGGAAGGCCTCCTGGCCTTTTTCTAATTGGGTGACCCGGAGCTCCAAAGCGCTCCTCTCCACCTCTCCCTGTCCGACTCGTTCGTCAAGTGCGTGAACTTCAGAGCGAAGCCCCTGGAAATCACGGCGGTGCTGCTCCTCCATTCTTGCCATGAGGCCCTCCATGTAGGCCTTAGTTGGAAGCGCCTGTAGCAGGGACCTGATGTCCGCGTCCGTCTGCGAGGATCCTGCAGATGCCATAGAGCCACCCTGACTGTCATGAGAAGGCACCAGGAGGGAGGGCAGCCCCTCCAACGAGCGCGGGACACTTTGCTGTGAGGCAGCCATGGATGTGGAGGGTAAGTCACCCGGTCTTCTCTCGCCACGTGGTGCCGCAGGGGAGATTGCTGTCGGAGCCGGGGATGTAAGATATCTTCTGATCGATGCTTCTGGGTTAGCAGATTTTGATCCCCTGGTCTTCCTCCGTCTCTTGTAAGTCATTTCAGGCTTGGTTTTGCTAGCTAAATGTCCATTTCAGCCATAGATTGCAGGTCGGGAGTCGGGAGCTCAAACAGAAAGCCACCTCACTCCGCCATGTCCAAGCCACGCTCAAACGCCTTTTCTCTTATCATCCATGGACCGACACGGCGTCTCTTACACTTTACACGTGGGTATATGTCCCTACCTGCAGGAGAAGACCTAGGCAGAATGTTAAATGTTAAAACATTCCAGAACAAACCAGAGCTGAACAGGCCCGCCCAGGGGGGCAGTCCCTCCGGACATTACCCTCACACCTGCAGCTAGCAGGCCTCAGTTTTTTTCTGCCTAGCAGAAGGAGAAGACGTGGCTCTCTCAGGAGCCAGTCTCCTGGAAGATTTTACTTTTAATTTTTATTCCTTTGGGAATTTTATTATTTTATTTTTGAGACCTTCAATCAACTGTCGGCTGGGCAACAGGTTGGGTACACTAGTATCCTCGTAGTCTTCCCTGTCCGACCATCGAGCGTGCTGATCCTCGCCTTGTGTGCGTGAGACTCAGTTCACGACATACCCCATGGCTCCAGGGGTGGCCGGGTTGCTTTCATGCTCCCGCGGTCCTCTCAAGATCGAACAGTACCTACTGTATCTTTCGCGGTGGACCGGGCCGACAGCTACGCAGTACGACTCTGTGATAGGCCTGTCTGAAACAAGCCAGTGAGTCCCTCTATGGGCACCGGGGGTGTTCTCCAAGGTGCTTGCGGGACGGGTAAGTAGTCTCTCCTGCTGCAAGGTGAGTACATGCTGGCTGGGTTTCTGTGTGTGGGGGGTTCTCCCTGTCTCCCCCCTGTTATGCTGCTCTCTGCACCCTGTTGTGCTGTTGTGCTGTGTGGGGATGCTTGGGGGGTCACTCTGCCCTGGGGGGGCCGCTCCATGACTGTTATTTTTCTTGGGAAGTGTTCTGGGGGACTGGCTGTGTTGTTTTTCTGTGCGCCATTGGCGCAGTGTTTTATTTTTAAAAAGTGCGCCATTGGCGGCCATTTTGGCTGGGGCCTAATGCATGATTATACTGGTGCCCGGCGGCCATTTTCTTGTAGCCGCGGCACTTTCACTTTCGTTTTCGGCCTCTAGCAGCGCTGCTGTGCGGCGCTAAATACACACATCCTCACAGATTCTTCACCTCAGGCTGCACCAGCGCTACAGCGCGACTCATACAGCGCTACAGCACGACTCATACAGCGCTACAGCGCGGCTCATACAGCAGTACCGAGCGGTCCCTAGGGGTGGTGAGTACTCCAGGTATCCCCTCCTCAGCCCCCGCACGGCCTGTGGGTGGGCTGTATTATTCACTGTAATGGTGAATAAGGTCTCAGAGGGTGGCAATATTGGAGTCTGGTTCACCTGTTTCTTCACACTGTTAGAGACAACTGGCAGTGCTCCTGCACCTGCGGTCCTTAGGGACCAGTTGTCGGCAGTCCTGGTATCATTAATCTGACCGGGAGGAAGCAGTGTGTGAGCGCAAGGGAGCAAAAAAAAGCCCCTATCCCCACTTTTTTTTTCCCAAAAAAAAAAAAAAAAAAAGGGGGGGTGTGCGCTGATTCAGATATGGGCCTAGCCACTACCGCTCAGGACCCTAGCTCTGAATATATATTTGATGGTTTTGAACAGGACATTCCTTGCTAGGAAAACTCCAGTTCTGTGTCAGTAAATGACAGGGTGCTTGTTTTGTGAACTCATTACTGCAGTGAGGAACACTCGCAAGCTAAATGCTGCGGATGCAGAACCTCAGGCGGACGGTCTCCTCTGGTTCCTTAGGGCCGGGGCTTCTAAAAAGTGTTTTTTCTATATATACCTTTCTTTGACCATCTCATTGATAAGGTCTGGGGAAAAAGCCGCAGAAGTCTTTTATGGTCCCGCGGCATTTGTCTATCAGATACCCCTTTTGAGGATGCCCTACTTATAACGTGGGCTTCTCCCCCAGTGGTCGACCCTCCAGTCGCCCGGTTTGAACAAGGCCACCATTCTCCCGGTGGAGGGGACTCCTGCATTTAAGGACCCCACTCACAGGAGGTCAGAAGTGGTGAGTAGAGCCATGTTTGCCTTGTTGGGGTCCGCCCTACGGCTTGTGGTAGCGGCGACCCTTGTGTCTCCAACACTTGCGGAATGGGCAACTGTACAGGAGCATGATCTTCCTCCAGACACTATTGCTCTGGCCCACAAATGGTGCAGCGCCTGGTTTATGTGGCCACGCCACGTCTGACGCGGCCCCTTATGACTCAGGGTATTGCGTGGTCTGATCTGGTTGAAATGCTGGTCTGCTGACCTAGCTTCTAAGAAGCCTCGGAAGGGTTTACCATTAAAAGGTGGCAGGCTTTTCGGTGCTGCGCTGGATGACATCATCAAGGATGTCACGGGAGGTAAAAGCACTGTTCTTCCTCAGGCTGGCAGGGCGGGCCGCTATAAGCGGGGTCCTTCCTTTCCAGAAAAAAGTTTTTTTTTTCGTCAAGTCAACGGGGAGGCCCCCCCAGACTGACAGCGGTACGGCTGGTGGACACGAGCGCCCCTGGGTGCGTATGCCGAACAAGCCGGCTCCCTAGCCCGCCTCCGCGTGAAGTCTTGCCCCCTCCTGAATCTGGGGTTGGGGGGACGACTTTGCAGGTCCACTGCTGAATGGACCTCCCGGATCTCCTACTGGTGGGTGTGCGAGGTGATCACCTCAGGTTACAGGATAGGTTCCGTTCCTAATACCAGACAGATTCTTCCCTCGAATCTTCCTCTCCTTCCTGCCCGTCGGGTGGCTCTATGGGGCCTATTCAGGTTTGAGGTCCGGAGTGATTGTGCCGGTTCCGTCACAGGAGAGGTTTCAGGGATTCTACTCAAATTGTTTGTCGTTCCAAAAAAGGGACGGGGTTCGGCCTATCTTGGACCTCCTGGTCCTGAATGCCTTCGTGAAGGTGCAAAAGTTCCGCATGGAATCCATTCGCACGGTGGTCAGTACACTCCGTCAAGGGGATTTTCTGGCGACCTTGGAAATCAAGGACGCCTACTTGTATGTTCCGATCTGCGCTTGCGATCGACGAAGTCCACTATCAATTTGTGGCTCTTCCTTTTGGCCTAGCCCCGGCACCGAGGGTGTTCACTAAGGTGCTTGAGCCGGTTCTAGCTTGCTGGGACAGCAGGGCATTGCTGTCGTGGGCTATCTGGACGATCTTCTTCTCAGAGCAGGAAATGGCTCAGTATTAGAAGACCGTGTGACTATCGTCAGTCAGACCCTCAGGGACTTCGGGTGGCTCGTAAACATTCAGGAGTCGGTCTGGGTCCCGACTCGAGATTTGGAGTATCTCGGTCTGATTCTGGACTCCTTGGAGGCAAAAGGTATTCCTACCTCCGGGGGAGCTACTGACACTTCAGTCTGCAGTACGGATGCTGACATCCCAAAAAATAGTCGCCAATCCGTTTTTGCATGGGAGTCCTGGGACTCATGGTGACCTCTTTCGAGGCCATTCCGTATGCCCAATTACACACCAGGGCATTGCAGAAGGAGATCTTGTTCCCTTGGGACAAATCCCCGTTGTCTTTGGATTTTCCGATCCAGGTGAGCAACCTGGTCAGGGCGTCCCTGACATGGAGTTTGGGTCCCCGGCTCTTCGGTCCGGGAAGTCGTTCCTCCCCGTCCAATGGAAGGTGTTCACTACGGACGCCAGCCTGAAGGGCTGGGGTGTAATCTGGGGAGTCCTGTTGGCCCAAGGGCTTGGACTCCGGACGAAGCCCGTTTGCCGATCAATGTTCTGGAAATACGGGCCATCAGACTGTGCCTCTCCTCGTGGTCTAAGAGATTGCAGGATCGTTCCATTAGGATCCTGTCGGACAAGTCACGGTGGAGGCGTATGTCGACCATCAAGGGGGGACTCGGAGCTCAGCTGAGGCTTCCGAGGTCCCCCGTACCCTGAAGTGGGCAAAAAGAAGCGTGCCGGCTCTGTCAGCCCTTTACATTCCGGACATAGAGCTGGCGGACTATTGAGTCGCCAGACGCTGGACCGGGGAGAGTGGTCCTTGCACCCGGAGGTATTTCAACTCCTTTGCCACACAAACGGTGGGGCACGCCGGAGGTCGCCGGAGGTGGACCCGATGGCCTCTCGACTCAATCGTAAGTTGTCGAGATTTGTGGCCAGATCCAGGGATCCTTGGGCGGATGCCTCAGAGGCGTCAGTGGCCCCTATGGGGTCATGATCACCTGATACACGTTTATCCTCCGCTGCAGTTGCTTCCTCGCCTGCTGCGCAGGGGGTGGCGACCGAGGGAATTCCGGTGATCCTCATTGCTTGCGGATTGACCTCGGCTTCACTGGTAAGCCGATCTGGTACGCTCTCGACGCGGCCGTTCCCTGATGGTTGCCAAAGAGGGAGGACTTTCTGTCTCAAAGTCATATATTTCATCCTGCCTTTACAGTCTCTGGCCTTAACGGCATGGCTGTTAAAAGCCAGGTGTTGAGAGGACCGAGGTCTCTCGGACTCGGTAATTTCGTCCATATCAAGGACTCGGAAGTCTTCCTCCAGAACTATCTCTGTACCTGGAAAAGCTTACATCGCCATGTGCGAAGAGCTGGACTGACATCCTCGGACGTATTCCCGTCCTTAGAATCCTGCATTTCCTACAGCATGGCGTGGCCCAAAGGCTCGCTTTGAGTATCATTAAGGGTCAGTTTCGGCCTTGGCCGTCTTCTTTCGGTGACCACTAGCGGGTCATTCCTTGGTTGGCACCCTTGTGCAGGGGGTTCGCCATGGGCTCCCTCCTGTCATGTCTCCTCTCCCCCGTGGGATCGGAATTGGTACTCTCGGTTCTCCAGGAACCTCCTTTTGAGAATATCAGGGATATTCCCCTCTTCACTTTGTCTCAGAGGGTGGCCCTTTTTAGTGGCAATCACTTCTGTTAGACGAGTATCTGAATTGGCGACCTTGTACTGCAAGTCGCCATATTTAGTCATCTATAAGGATAAGGTGGTGTTGCATCCGCGACTTTCTCTTTTGTCCTTCACCTAAAATGAGGACATTGTCCTCACCGTCCTAGTGTCCTCGCCCATCGCATCCCAGAGAGTGCGCGCGGCACACTTTGAATGTGGTACGAGCCTTGCGGGTGTGCCTGTCTGCTGCTTCTATTCGAAAGTCTACTCTCTGTTTGACTGTCTCTGGTCAGATACAGGTCAAGCGGCTTCGTCTGCCACCTTTTTCTAGGTGGATCGGACAAACCGGCTTTCAAGCCTATGCTCTCATGGGGCGGGCGCCTCCCTTCCCAGTTATGGCGCATTCCACCAGGGCACTTGGTGCTTCCTGGGTTTTCCGACATCAAGCGTCGGTTGCACAAGTGTGCAAGGCGGCGACCTGGTCGTCTGTTCATACCTTTTCTATGTTTTATAGGGTTGATGTGGCTGCATCTCCGGATGCTTCCTTCGGCCGCAAGGTGTTGCAGGCCGCTGTTTAAAGTGGCAACTCCTCCGTTGAGGAGCTCTGCCTTGTTTGGAGTGAAGTTTTTTGGTTTTTCCATTTATACTGCTCCCATCCCTCTTGACACTGCTTTGGGACATCCCACGTGTAAAGTGTAAGAGACGCCGTGTCGGTCCATGGATGATAAGAGAAAATAGGATTCTTGTACTCACCGTAAAATCCATTTCTCTGACATCCATGGACCGACACGGCACCCACCCTTCTTTTAAGTTTGTGCTGCTTTGTTACGAACTGAGGCCTGCTAGCTGCAGGTGTGAGGGTAATGTCCGGAGGGACCGCCCCCCTGGGCGGGGCTGTTCAGCTCTGGTTTGTTCTGGAATGTTTTAACATTTACAATTCTGCCTAGGTCTTCTCCTGCAGGCAGGGACATATACCCACGTGTAAAGTGTAAGAGACGCCGTGTCGGTCCATG